>RJWH01001300.1:0-407836 GCA_004363575.1 Solenodon paradoxus | reverse complement strand
CCTCCGTCTCCTTCTTCCTCTTGATAGGGATAGTTAAGAAAGAGAGAAAGAATGAGTGAGTTTCTGTCCCAAAAGTCAAGCAAGACTCCTATGGCTTACCTGGATTGGGTGACTTGTCACATCCTCATCTCTGAGTAGGAATTGAGTTAAGCCTTTCAAAGCCCCCAAAACTTGGATCGGAGTCAGTTTCCTACAAGTCTAAGGACTGACTCGTGAACTCAGAGGCCTGTGCTACAGGGAAAGACTCAGTGCTAGGCAGGAACTCCAGCATCCTCTTCCACACCTTCCTAAATAGCTCAGGAGCTACAGTCTCATCTCTGTCTCAGTGGATGACAGCATCTACCTGATACCTAGGTAAGAAGTCTGGGACTCAGCTGATGTCACAACTCCTCTTTTTGGCCACATCTAATTCATTACCAACATACACCAACATTGGTTTTTTTGTCTCAACCCAGGAGACATAATTTCCAGATTCCATCCTTTCTCCCAGACCTCACCCCTGCCTACCTAGAGTCCCATTCCCAATTCCTTGTAGTGTCTCAGGCTCCTCACTCCTGTCTCCCACCCCACTGCCCCAGACACCACACTTCAGGCAGCAGGGGCTTATAAAACAGCTGCCTTACCAAGCCCCTTTGAAACAGTGCAGGGCAACCCAGTGTCCCAGAATACAGCCCAATCTCTTTCACCTGAGTTCTAGGGTCAGCACCTGTGTGACCACCTCTCAGCTCACCTGCCTACTGGCTTCCCAAATCCTCCACATGGCCTCACACCTAGTGAATTTGCACATTTCCCCCATATCCGCTGCCCAGAAACTTCATGTCTTTTCTTCCAGGACCAAGAGCAACATGTTGAAACGATAATGTGGATATATTTGGTTATTAAACGTTATTAAAATGAATTTACCTGTTCACTCTACTTTTTTAATGTGTCTACTAGAACATTGTAAAATACAAGGTAGCTTGCATCTTATTTCTATTAGACAATACTAGTCTATAGCTGCTAGATTCCCTTTCCGTGCGTGTGTGTGTGTGTGTGTGTGTGTGTGTGTGTGTGTGTGCGCACATCCTTGAGCGCACACACCTCCAAAGGTGCAGGGAGTGTGAAGAGCAGGAGTTAGATGCGTAGCTCCAGAGCACTGTCCTGAATAAGGACAGCACACACTTGGGTGTCTAAAATCCAGGAAAAGAGGATTATCAGCTACGCACATGGTCAATCCCTCTTTCACCGGAGAAGATGGTGTTTCCCACAGAGTTTAGTCCAAGGCTGTGCTTCACGCCCCGCTTCGCCTCTCCTCTCGCTAACCTCCTCCTACAAATCAGGCCGCCATTTTGTTCTGCATCTTCACTTGTTCAAAGACATTTAACAAGACTCTCAGTTTCACAACCTAGACACCTATCTTCTGGTCGATGGCAGGTTCTCCCCAGCTTGACCCCATGTGGCAGCCTCTTTTCCTCCAAAGCAATTCCCTGTCAAGGTCTTTATTTGCACAGTGACAGAAGAGCACATGGCTAGCTAGCCCTTGTGGCACATAAATGTGGTCTCACCCAAGAAAACCTTTCAAAAGCAGGCCTGACCCGGGTAAGCTGAGCCAAGTGTCCAAACTCCCTGTCCCCACAGGGGCACAGCTGTCCCACGAACTTCCCATGGTGCAGCACCAGCCTGGGCCACTGAGCAGGAGAGGGAACTCGCTAGGTCCAGACTGGTTCGCACCCTCCTGGATGTTCATTTTCTGCCACCAAACCCCATCTGCACCCCCACACAAGCTCATTCCCAGGCTAGTGGGCTAACTCCTACTAGTCAAGTTCTCCACAGACCTCTGAGGGGTCGTGAGAACAGCCTGCATGGAGGGGGAGGTGAGAGGAGGGCGAAGCTCCGTGTGGCCAATAACTTAGCAACTAGTCTCACTCCATAAAACAGCCTGACAACAGGCTGACAGTCTCCTCCAGTGTAATTTCGTGAGTCAAAATCCTGGCTCAGATCCCCTTCTCTGGTGCCTGCCCCACCTCACGAATGAGGCTGGTTGCTGTATGTTCTACAAAACAACTCCCTGGGTAAAGTTTGAAATGATGAAAAAAGTCTAAAGGAACAGCCTCTTCACAAACATAATCACCCCCCCAACTCAGCCCCGCTCAAGTAGGCCCTCACACGTGTGTCTCTCCCGGGACACTGCTCATCCTGGGAAACCACAGCTCGGCCTCCTGCCCGGCCTCAAAGGAGCTGGTCCTCACCCTCGGAGGAGCTGGAGTCGAGCAGAGGAGTCAAAGGCCGCCGGGCTGTTTCTTTGAGAAGCAAGAAGTCTTGATTTGTGCCCCTCTGACATTACAGCGTCCAGGTCTCAAAGGCTGGTGACTGAGCTGTACTGACTTAGGTTCCTGGGAGCAGCAGGCCCTGGAGGGCCCCTCCCACCTCCTTGCAGGCTGCCTTCACGCTGTGGCAGGACAAGGCGGTGCAAGGGGGAAGGAGGATGGGCTTGCATACTGTGTTCCCTCCACCCGTCAGCTCCGGGCAGGCTTTCCCAGCTGCTCCTGGTGGCTTTCCAAGGCAAAAGTGCAACCAGCAGAAAAAACCAGGTTCGTTTCAGATCACACTTCTGTCTGCAAAATCCATTTTCTGTCCACCTTCATGCCCTTCAACAGGCACTGGAACCCACTGCCTGACACTGGTCCGGCTGTGGGAAGTCCGTTTGTTTTGAATCTTGGGCTGTGAATCCTTAGTGAAAAAACTCCCAGAGACCATCATGCTGGGCCATGCTTTAGCCAACACTCATAAAAGTAGATTTCCACCCAGAAGATTGTACTTTGCTAAAATGAATAAGCAAAATTATTTTAAGGGCAGAGATTATATCTAATTTATCCCAGTATCCACCATGCCTGGCATATGCTAGTTGAACTGAAATAGCAAGGTTATGTGGGGAAGAGAAAAAAGGAGAAATATATGGATTTTGATATGAAAACTGAGTTTCAGTTATGCTCTGTCTTTAGACAAATCGCAACCTTTGTGAGCCATTTGTGCCTCACTGTTAAAGTGAATATATACCACAAAATTAATGTCACTGTGGTAGAATGTTTTGAAGATGTCTGGCCAGTGGAAGAGGTCCAGGTGTGTTTTAGTCTCTGAAGATCATCACGTCATCATTGTGGGGAGGGAGGAAAGTGAACTCAGTTCTCTTCTATTCAGCGAGGAAGGTCAGTGAAGGCCCAGGGTCACAGAGAAAGGGCAGTGGGAATGCCCAATCCTTGTGTTCGGACTTAATGGCCAGGACTGCTACAGATGCTAGGAAGGCGAGGCCAAAGAGAAGTAACTAGACTGATTAGCATAAGGAGGGCACAGAAAGGGTTGGGAGCCCAAAAGAAGAGTTACAATCAGCATTCTGAGTTTTGGAAGGGGATTGAGTCCTGTGAGAGCCTGAGTCCTGTGAGGTCTGAGTCCTGTGAGAACTTGAGTCCTGTGAGATCTGATTTCTTTGAGAGCCTGAGTCCTGTGAGAGCCTGAGTCCTGTGAGAGCCTGAGTCCTGTGAGATCTGAGTTCTTTGAGAGCCTGAACCCTGTGAGAACCCGAGTCTTGTGAGAGGGTCTGAGTCCTATGAGGTCTGAGTCCTGTGAGAGCCTGAGTCCTGTGAGAGCCTGAGTCCTGTGAGAGTCTGAGTCCTGTGAGATCTGAGTTCTTTGAGAGCCTGAACCCTGTGAGAACCTGAGTCTTGTGAGAGGGTCTGAGTCCTATGAGGTCTGAGTCCTGTGAGAAGGCCTGAGTCATGTGAGGGGGCCAGGTCAGAGCATGGTATTGAGCAAATGGATAAGGCCCCTTCTCATACTTGGGTTTCTGATTCTTAACCCTGTAATAGACATGTGTGATGTGTGTGTGTGTTTGTGTGGGGTGTGTGTGTGTGTGTGTGTGTGTGTGTGTGTGTGTGTGTGTATTGGGAGAGATTGGGAGGACAGGCGTGGGACTAGATAACAGGGATAAAGACTTGGAGAAAGCACCATTCCCTGCTGGGCCCACATCTCTTGCCAAGTCTGGTGAGGTCTCTGAGGCCTCTGTGTATGACTTGGGAAGGATCCCCTCTAGGTGGAGAACTCAGAAAGGGCCCCCCTTTTGGGGCCAGACTCACACCTCAGCGTGCAGCACCCAGACTGCATCTCAGGGCCCACCTGGCCTGAAACTACTGCAGTGCAGCACACACAAGAGCGGGTCTGTCGACACCTCAGACATCAGCACATTAATCACCGTGTACTGAAAGGCCGGTGCCAGGGGCCCAGCATCAGCCTTCCCATGTGGCCCCAGCATTCCTTCTCACACGCCAGTAACCACTCCCAACTCAGCCCTGGTCCTCTGACTCTGGGCTCTGGCCTTGACTGTCGGTTCTGACTTTGCTGCAGCTCTTTGAGGCCCCTGTGTGGGCCTCATGCTCACTTCTGATCTTGTCTCCCCTTCTGGGGTTCTCTGGGGGTAGTAGAAAGAATCCAGTGCTACTGTGTTCTAGCTTGGGTGACCTTGAGGAAGTGGCCCCGGCCCTCTGATCTGAAGTGCTTGCCTGTCCTCCGGGGAGAGTGAGGGCACCCACTACACAGGGCGGTGTCGTTAAGTCAGATACAACACCATCTCGCGGTCCAGAGTTAAGTGCTTCACTCATGTGGACCCCGACGCCTCCCCTCCTGACCTTTCCATTTCCTGTCTGCCACGTTCAGCTCGGAGGCCTGACCTTTGCTGGCAAAGCGACACATTCTTAATTTGGCAGGTGCTGCTGCTGGTGGCCTTTCTTCGCCTAGGACAAGAACAACCTAATGGAAGCCACCAATGGCTGACACTGAAAGAAAGCAGGATTGCCAGAGTGGCCTCTGGGGAGATACCAAGAGCAAGGCTGGTAAAGGGACTGGGCGAAAGTCAGTGTCCACTCAGCCCTGCCGGGCCGGAGGGCAGGCTCCCATCCGGGCCACCCTGGACCCTGAAAGTGCAACCAGGGGAAGTTTACAGCCACTACCATGGCGTCCCTCACAGACTGACCCCCACGATCTTCTTTGCCAGACTGCTGGTCTTGGACAAAAAGACTCATCCCGCAGGCTACAAATCCCTGTTCTGCCAGCTGCCAGCGCGTTCTCCGGGCCTCAGTTTCCATATCACTGAGCTTGGATAGTCATCATCCAATTCTTAGCATCACTACTCCAATGAAGAGAATGTATTTCCAATATGTGGCACGGTAGTCTGCAGGAGCGCAGAAAATCCTGTGACACGGCAGTTCTTATTACCATAGTTGTGTCCGGGGACACGCACACAAGAACCAGCGATTTCGTGTCCACTGTGCAGTGACAGGCCACACCCACCATCTCTCCTTTCTCCTGGGGAGCCGAGTCCTGCCTTCACGTGGAAGCACCAAATCCAGCTCCAAAACACTTCCGGTTTCCCTTGTACTTAATTGTGGTCATGTGACTAAATTCTGACCAATGAGATGTAAGTGGGAGGAGCCCATGTCTGGGAGAAGAGGCTGCCTTTCTTGAGCTGCTGAGGGCCGGAGTAGCCATCTTGGAAAGTGACTGCAAAGGGCACGTACCTGGGACAGAAGAGCAGAGTTGGGGTAGCGGGGGGTACTGTGGAATCACAATTCTCAGCACTGCCAACCACCGTAATTTCTTTTCCGTGAGAGAGAAATATACTTGTTTGAAGTTTTATTTAGGGTTTTCCGGCGTGTTGAGCTCAAACTCAACCTAATTGTGTAACTGAGACTTAGGCAGGCAGTGGGGAGCCCAGGAAGGAAGAATATGGGTGCCGGTGGAGAATGCTGGAGGTGCAATGATAAAGGCAAGAGTTACCAACTTGTGCTAGGGCAAACCCACAGAAGACACACAGGTTTTCACTGCTCACACCTCCATTTTGCACATAGTGGTCAGTTTCAACCTCTTCTTGCTCTGGGAGTGGAGCCTTCCTTCCCAGACATGGCTCCCGTGCTGATGGACTCATTGTCCCGTTGCTCTCGTATTTCCTTCTCTCAGATAATTGCACAGTCCCTGCGTGAGCTGCTCATCTCCAAAGGTGGATCTTCCTGGGAAAAGGGAGTAGATTTGGGGGAGCAGGCACGGGAGCATGACTTTTCTAATTTTGTTCTTATTTAAAATGATGTTTTCAATTGGAAACACTGACTTGAGCACCACATGGTCGCAGTGGACCGAATGGGAGATGGCAGTGGCGAAAATGGAGCACCTTTGCAGCACTGAGAGTCATACTGAGGCTCTCTTTACCTGAGGGACTGTCAGGCAGAGGTCTTGAGGACGCATGGCTTCCCTGGGATGTTCTCAGCGTCCGCAGGCTCTAAGGGGAGGCTCCATTTCAGCCTTTCTCTTTGCTTCCCTGTGAGAGTCATACTCGGTGGGGTTTGAGAAGGATATTTCCTAGGACAGTGGGAACTGGTATGATTCTAAAATATCTTTGCCTAAGAAATTACATGTTGTAATTATCCCCCAAGCTTTCTTTCTGGGGATGTGTAAAACCAGCCTAAAGATGAGTCTTGGGAAAATGCTCTTGGAATCATGAAATCAAAATGGAACTCCTAGGAACTGAACTCTAAAGAGTCACTCCCAAGAACTTGAAAGGCTACCAGGGAGAGTGGTCCGTGGGCTGATGAGACGTCAGTGTGCCTAAACAGGGACCGCATCCCCCTGAGAGTGGTGGACAGGCATAGAAAACCAGGAAAAGGAAAGGCTTAGAGACACACGCTGGCCGTGGCCATCTGAGCACTGATGTGGCGAGTGCTCCGCTGTCCAGCCCCAAGCCTCTGATCAGCCAACCAGGTGCACCTTTCGTTTGCTTGTGGACCTACTGGGATTTCGGAAACGGATACTCAACTATGAACTTCGAAAGGACAGGGACAAGATATGCAGCTTGTCCACAGGGTCTGATACTTGGAAGGCACCCAATAAATGGGGAAGAAACTGAATCTTTTTAACATTCCAATCATTGATATATACATTTATACCTTATGTATTGTATTGATCATGTATTTTTTTAGTCTATGATTTGGGGCCTTGGTAAACCAGAGAGACTACCTTTCTCAAGGTTAACTGATTCCAAAGAACCGCTAACAGCTCACCTGTGAGTATGGCTTTCAGGTACAAACCAACCAAGCCAGTGCCCACATCCCAACCACTCCCCAGTGGGTCCTCTCATTCTGGTTCACTGTCCCCTGCCCTGATCGGGTCCCAGACAACTAGTACAGACCCTATGCACCCGAGCCTGCTGGAATTGTTCAAACTAGGCAATCGTAAGCATGCTCACTCTCGCAAACCTGTTCCGTCCCATGGGAATGAGACTAAAATCTCATGCCCACCTCTCTCTTCTCCCTCTGCCTCCTAGCTGACACCTGTCGCTTTCTTATGAAGTCCGGTGTGTGTGCGTGTTGTGTGTGCGTGCGCGTGTGCGTGCACATGCCTCCAGTTTCTAGAGCACTATGAGCATAAAGACTTCTTCCTTCGTAGCACTCATTTCTGTGTCTGTGTCTTATGAAACTGATTAAAATGAATTCTGAATACCCTTAAATTATATATACATATATAATATGTATATGTATGTATGTATATATTGTGTATATATGTATATATTGTAGACATGTGTGTATATATGTATATATGTGAGATATAAATATATCCATCCTGTTATAGCTCTGTTCTCACCAAACAACGTTTTCAGATTTAGCTTCCCATATAACTTGCCCGCAGGGAGAGGAAGTGTTAGCCGTCAGGTTGATGTGAACCTCTGTGAACATCTGGCCCACCCGACAGTGACCTCTCTCATCCTAAAGTTAAGCACTGGCATTCTGGTGGCATACCTAATATTCTAGTGAGTTCTGTTAGGGTGAGTCAATGTCCCGAGCTCACATGGTTCTTAAACCCTGAGGCAGCAAGATAGGGGCCAGCCTGAGAGCAGTGGTCAGTTCACCAAGCCCAGTGTTCCCTTTGCCTGGTGACCTGCCTTCCCCAGACAATGTCCCCTCAGCCTGATGTCTGCTGTAGCCTTTCCTCTCTGTCCAGGACTCTGAGCTGGTTAAGGTATAAAAGGCATCACTGTTCTCGCTGACCCCACTACTTTCCAGAAAGTAGCGTCTGAGAGAGGCCAGCTGCGAGCCAGCCTCTGTTGACTCTCTAAGCTGCTCTGGGTGACATTTCCAAAGGAAAGCTTGTCTTACCGGGGTGGGTGGGCACGGGACCTGAGACATGAAGATGCCCTCTGAATGATGACTCCAGAGAAGAGAACGAAAACACTTGAGAGCCAATGCCGGACAGAGTGGCCAGCCCTCTTCATGGTTCCCTGGCTCCGCCGAGGCCCCTTTGTCTCTGGAGGCAGCATCAAGGTCAACCCCAGAGTCACAGGCAAAATGTGTTCTTCCCTCAGGAGAGAGAGGGGTCAGAACCCTCCCTCCCCAGGCAATTTTACCAGGACAGGAGCCACAAAACAGAAGTTGCTTGTCTCTGTGATAAGCCGGTGCAGTGTCCCTGGGCCACCTTAGTGGAGCCACCGAGGAGAGGCGGGAGCGTCGAAAGACAGGGAGGCCCCTGGAGGAAAAACTTGGGGCAGAGGAGCCACCTTGTACTGAGCAAGCTGGCCCTCCCGCCCTGCCCCACCGAGGCCACATTTCTTCTTCTCTCCTCCCTCTGCTGGCAGGCAGCCTTGGGCACCTGCTCTTGTCCTGAGAATCCAGGCTGTGATGGAGCCCCAGGTCCCGGGACCCGAGGGCGTGCAGTGTCAATGCACAAAGACAAAGCCACAGGAAAAGCCGGTCCTCTCGCAGTGAGACCTGCCGCACTAGGATAAAGATGAGTCAGAGGTTTCTTTAGGTCAGGGCCCTTCAGACCAAATCAGTTAACGGGATGAGCCAGGGTGGGATTTGACAGCTCAGCGAAATCCTGGCAGCCAGTCAAGACGGGCATCTAGAGGCCACCTAGAAAGTAGGGCAAGCCAAGGTCACAGGCTGAGAAGGCCTGGCAAAGGTATCGCCTCTAGGAATTGTAAATCCCTAGACCCACCCTGTGTACAAATCTGCTTCTGAACCAGCTCCTGGGGGTTTAGGACCCTGGAGACTGGCCTCCTTTTTGAGCTCCAAGGGACTGAAGGGAGGCACAGTGTGGTGCAAGGCAGTAAATGTTCTGGAATTCAGAAAGCCTTAACTCTGTCCACCTCTGCCCCTGACCCGTATCCTCTCCGCTACTCCTTTGTGGGTCTGGGGCACGACCCAAAGGCACACAGCTCTGAAGGCCTCCCCTGCCCTCTGCTGCAGCTCAGAGCCATGGTTTTGGAGAAACTGTTTTTGAAGGTGTCACCTTCGATGACCAGAGCAATGCGTGCATACACCCTGACTCCTCAACGAGGTCCTAACGTTCAAGCTGCATTGTGGGAGCTGCCCCAGGGCAGTCACCCACTCTCCCTGCAAGTCCACGGTTCCGCCATCCCTCGTTCCTCTGGACAGTGATCACAAAAGTGCAGCATCGCCGCCAAGTGATGGCTGAGTTGTGAAACTGTCTCCATATCAAGAAATAAAAAGCCAAAAGAAACATGCATTCAAGATGCTTCACTCAGCAGGCGATTATGTGTGTTTGAGGGCGTGGTTGATACACTAGTGAAGACGATGCTCTCTGAGAGCCATACTCGAGCACTTTGCTTGTGAGCGGTTCAAAAAGGCTGCCCACAGACTCCAGTTAGAATTACTCCAGGTTCGGTATTTTCTCTGCTTCTGGTCCTGACGTGCCTTGGAATGTCGCCTGAGTATTTCTGACATCATGGGTCCCACACTGAGTTTAGAAAACTTCTGTTATTGTCCTCTCATAAAGAGGTCTTGCAAAGCAAAAAAAAAAAACCAAAAAAACAAAAACAAAGTCACCTCTCTCCAGCCCCTTCCAAATAATCACAAAGTCCTCTGCTTCTGCCTTCAAAATAGACTTAAAATCTGTTCCAACGACTTCCTACTTCCCACCCGCCCCCTAACCCACCCCACCTCTGGCTCCCGCACTCCCAGTCCAAACGGCTACCATCTCCTTTCTGGAGTGTCAGGCTACCACCTCCGCTCTCCTTCCACCTACTCGTCCTTGCCTCTGACGTGCCCTCCACAGAGCAGAGAGAATGAGCTTCTAAAAGTAGAAGTGTGATCATTTCTTGTGCCAGCTAGAAGTCTGTAGCATCCTTACCGTATTTTTCTGGCCATGTCTTGCATGACTGGTGGCGCCCTTCTCTCCCTCCCTCTCCTGGCCACTCACTAGTCTCTAGCCAGACTGGTCTCCCTCATTCCTCAAGCTGGTCAAGTGCTCTGCTGCCTCTGGGCCCTGGGTGAGCTCCACCCTGCTGGGAGGTGGGTCCCTTTCCCTGTGACTCTGCCCGCAAGCTGCTGTCCTTCAGCTTCAGCGAAGTGACAACAGGGCTTCTAACCCTGTATTTCCTTGTTTCCTTCTACCACACTTTCATCCCCATGACCAGGATGGGTGTTTTACTAACACCCTCTCCCCAGTAAACCAC
Organism: Solenodon paradoxus; assembly: GCA_004363575.1. Taxonomy (NCBI): domain Eukaryota; kingdom Metazoa; phylum Chordata; class Mammalia; order Eulipotyphla; family Solenodontidae; genus Solenodon; species Solenodon paradoxus. The sequence goes on along the minus strand of RJWH01001300.1, from coordinate 397,347 downwards.
CAGCCCTTAGGGCAGAGACGTGTCTCATGGTCGCACTGTATGCCTGGTGCCTATGTAGCACTTATCACATAGTAGACACATAATGTATGTGAACGAATGAATGAATCAGTGTGTGAGTTCATGAGTTTCAGTTAAGTAACTCAACAGTCAACCAGGTGATGTAGAGTCAGAATGTACAGGCAGAAGAACTTGCCTAGAACTTATCTAGAAGGGGCATTTTTCGTTGCTGACTTCACACTGATTTATGGAATTATAACTTTTCACAAGTTAGATGCTTTTTACAAAGCCCCTACTGAGTCTTTCACAAGTTGGCAGTAGTGTGTAGTAACTTCAATGGGGAGACTAGCATGGAGGACTGACAGACAGAGAGAGACAGGACTCAAATCTGCAGGAAGAACTGTGGCCTGGCTAGAATTGCTCTAAACTGGAATTGGCAGCTGTGGGGGACTCCCTCTCTGGAATGCTCTAGCAGAAGCCAAATAACACTCATGAGAGGATCCTGAGGGGGACCACGGGGGAGGAGGCTGCATTGTTCTGAGTGACCTTTCCACTCTGAGATCGCATCACGCCACTGCACTCAGCCCTGTGCTAAGGCGGGTGCTCCTCCTAATGAACTCCTTTGCGGGGAATCTGTCCAGAGAGCCTCAGCTCCTGCGGCCTGTCTTCTTGTTTTGCTGCTGCTAAGACGAGGCGCAGTCCTCAGCATGGGGCCGGGGAGGGCAATTCCTAGTTTGGTCTCAGACAACCAGAACTTTCTCTTTCTGATTTAGAGTGGTCTATCAAAGACAGAGTTGGTTAGACAATGATGTCGCCTGAAAGGAAAGTTCATTTCGACTTTTGAAAAGTGAGCAAGAGGATAGAGAGGGAGAGAATGAGAAGGGGTGGGGACAGGTGGGTGGAAGAAACAAGAAAAGAAGGTAGGGGCAGAGTCCCAATTCCTAACTTTCATATTCTGGTTTTGTGTTCCTTATGACACAGATGTAACTTAGCATTTTATACTGGGAGTTGTGAAATGATAGCTTGAGAAAAGTTTTCTGGGTTTTGAAATCAGATTTTCCTAACCAAGATGGTAGTTGTTGTCCTATGTTTTTGTTTCTAGAGAGACCGTTCAAGATCCTCTCTTAGACCTAGCTGCTCTGAATTCTCTTACTAACTCACCTGTTCTCCTAAGGGTCAAAGACAGATAGGAAGAGCCACAGAGCACCTGTGTGCTCCTTTTCACCACACCTGTGTTCAGTTTTGCACAGCCAATCTAACTGGGAAACGTCAAATTCAGACCTCTCTTCAGCCTTCCACCACCATTGTGGGCCTACTCCTGATTGACACCATCAAACACAGAGCTTAATTCCGATACCAAGCTAAACATGCTCTCCCATAATCTCACCTGCAACTAGACTTGTTTACTCTGGAACTACTGGTTAAAGCAAGAGATAAACACTTGTATATTTTATGAGATGGATGTGACTTCAAACAAGAAAGTTGGCTGTTCGTCAGATTCTGTTCTCTGCCTGTAAGGGGGTGAAAGCAGGTGTGGATACAACCCCTGAAGCTTCAGAGATGATTCAGAGATGTGGGAGCTGCGGAGAGACTCAGAATGAATTTATCTTGCTCATTTATTATTTTATACACCAATTAAATTTATGAAATAATATACAATTATCGATGCATTAGAAACAAAAGAGGATCCTTCTTCCTTATGTCACATGCCCTACAGCAACGTGTTAGCACTTCTAATCATTTTCTATATTGACATATGTAGTTTATATAAATGGGATTTCCCATGCTTATTGTTTTGAAACTTGCTTTTCTTTTCCTCAAAAAATATATTTTGGAAGTCTTTCCATTTCAATATGTATTGTTTTAATAATTGCATAATATTCCATGGTAAGAATGTATCTTAATTTATGTAATAATCATTCATCAATAGACCCTTTTGTTTATTTCCAATTTTTAAAAATTCCTATGAACAGTATTACAAGAATCTTTACTTATATTTTTGTGCAGAGGTATTTTTTAAAGGCTAGAGTCATAAATTGGAACTACAAAGAGAGTATGGATCTAACTATAAAGACATGGTCAAATTTGGTTCTCACAAGTTATACCCATTTATCTCCTAGCAACAATACATGGAAGTATTTTTTCCACATCAACACTGGGTATTTTCAGTCTTCTTAATTTCTGCCAGTCATGTAGATAAAAGGAATGCTATTTGTTCAAGTATTTATTAACTATATACATTTCTTTACCTGTTAATTATCCACTACGCTTGCCTAAAAATTTTTATTTTTTTACTTACCGACTTGGAAGAGGAGCTCTTTCTACATTCTGTTCATTTAAATTTTTGCTGTAGCAATATTTGTATAGTCTTGTTTTAAACTTTATATCATTTTTACCATGAATTGCTTTGATTTTCACGTCATCTGAATAGCCTGCTTTTTCCTTTAGAACTTTCGGGTCATTTTTCTTGTTTAGACAATCCTTTTAAATCCCAAGATTATTTGCCTACTTTTTAAACACTTTTATATTTTTTGCCCATTTACATATTAGTCCATTTGGAACTTGTTTTTAAACATCTATCTATCTATCTATCTATCTGTATATCTATCTATCTATATATACACACACACTGTGAGCCTAGCATTTAACATTTTTCTTTCATAGATAAATAGCCATATCATAATTTATTAAACTAGTTAATTTTATTATTTCACTATTGATTTAGAATGCAAATGCTATTACAAAATTGAATTCATGGTTTGTTTATTGCTTCCTTTTTGATTATTGATTCTATATTGTTCTATTTATCTAGTCTAGGGTATTAATAACCTACTTTTTCAGGTTATTTCTTTTCCTTATCTAATGATTTTATAGAGATAAAATTCACATACCATATAATTCACCTAAAGTGTTGACTCAGTGATTTTTAGTATATTCACAGACTTGTGTAAACATCAGCACAATCGATTTTGAAAAATATTCATTAAGTCCCTGAAAGGCCTGAACCCAGTAGCAGTTACTCTCCACTTTCCCTGAAGCTTCCAAGTAATAGGCAATAATTATTCTGCTTTATGTCTCTGGACACTTGCCTATTCTGGGCAATTCATACAAATGAAACCACACATCATACGACCTTTTATGTCTGGCTTCTCTCACTTTGCATCCATTTTCAAGGTTCATTCATGCTATCATATGTCTCAAGACTTCATTTCTTTTTCTTATTTTACTTCTTCTTATGGCCAAATAATATTGAATTGTGTGACTAGGTCACATTTTATTTATCGACTCATCAGTCACTGTACCGCTGGAATTATTTCCATGTTTGGCTATTGTGAATAATGCTGTTAGGAACTTTCATACACAAGTGAACAGGTGTTTTAATGTCACTTGAGGATATACTAGGAGTGAAATTACTTGGTCATATGGTAACTCTCTGCTTAACCTTTTAAGAACCTGCCTGACTGTTTCTCATGCAGCGTTGTGCCATTTTATGTTCTGCCTGAGTACATGAGTGCTCCAATTTCTCTCTATCCTGGCCAACACTTGCTATTGTCTTTTTTGTTATTAGCCATCCCTGAGTTCATAAAGTGGTATTTCACTGTGGACCAGCATGGTTAATGATGTTGAGCATCTTTTCATGTGACAACTGAGTAAGTGATTGACGAGAACAAACACTTCAGATAGAAAGATGCCCAATTTAGAAGCCTGGTTTCCCTGCTGATTTTTATACCTGCCTGACAACAATGGCATTTATATGCACTTTGAAAAAAAAATGTAGCATCTATTTACAAGGCAAGGTCTAGTTTCAGTCTTCAAGGACCCAACATATTTGTTGACCTTTTGTAAATATCCTGTGACCTAAATACTTGAAAATACTGACTTAAATCATTTGATTAATTTTTACTTCCCAGTGCCTCCCATTCAATTCACAAATCAGAACTAGAATCTTATTTTTTTCCAGAGTGACTTGGCCGAACTGTTGAATTATTCAGGAAGAAGGACATCACCAATGTTAGAATTGTTCTTCAATGTCTCATAGTCCCAGATACCCTCATAAAATCATTGAATTTGTCCTCTCCAGAATACTTCACATTAGACGAATAGGCTTGGAGATACCTCTTTAGGAAAAACACTGAAAATAACTCAATGTTGGAGACTGGTATCTCTAATAGTAAGTTTAAGGTGTATTTCTAAACTACGTCTTTATGTTATTAATTGTTCTTTATCAATGGCCTTTTGTTGCTCTTATTTTCTGTTAGAATAAAGTTTCTAGCTATCTTAGGCTAACTACTAAATTTTACTTCTCCATCTTTTGCAAGTTCACAAGAAACGTGTCTAGTTCTGAGAGTGCCAAGTGGAGGCTTGGAGAGCATTTAAACTAGTCTCTCCCTAGGACTTTAATGAAGAGTATTTCTCTTCCTGCTGAAGGAGTGTTCCTGCCCTAGTTGGTACTGAGGCATCTCATGAACAGCATGATGAATGTCTACTGCCTCATATTGCTGAGTTTGGCAAATCTCTTCAACACTGTGAAAGTTGCTAAGCATCACGCCCAGCTGTGGCCTTTTTCTGCTCCTGGAGTGATACAGTGGGACATTATTCATCCCTTAGAAAAAGGCTATTAAAACATCCCACACAACAGTAAATTACATGAAGCAGGGGTCTGCAAGAGAAGACCAAACATTCCACAGTCAAATATGATGATCTGGTACTAACCCTTGTTTCCTGAAAGCCTAATTTATTTCTCATCTCTCAGTTAAAGGGAGGCTCTAGGCAAAAAAATGGTATTGTAATACCTAAGCTTCGTGATCCAATGCAAAGGATATTAGTCTCATTTTATCAGATGATCTTGGTTGGGACAATTTTAGCAATTTACTATCAAGTACATCTCAAAGTCTTAACACTGTGCAGTTTTTTTGTTTGTTTGTTTTTAGTATTTTACCTCCAAGACTGAGAATCATAAAGACAAAGAAGGGCTGAGAGGAATTCTAAGCTCATGCAACAGGATGACTGGCTAAAGGGAATGCTCTGGAGTCAGGCATTTCCATCTGGCTGAAGTGCTTCTCTTTATTTGTGGGTCATATTTTCTTCCAGGAAGGATAATATTCTCTAGGAGGCCTGTCTGTGTCTCTAGGAGACATTGCAAACTCATCACACATTTCTCTCTTGCTTTAGGATCTTTCTCTCTACTTGACCCCTAACAGCCACTGTGAATTGGTCAGCGTTATCATGAGCCATGAAACTAATCTGCTTTTGTGTTCATAAGTTTTATTGATGGAAGGGTTCTGTGTCTACAAAACAAAAACCCAATGGTCTCCTAAAGTTCTGTCATTTTAGAGATAAAAATAGAGTTCAGACTGGTCCAAGAACCTATTACTAGTTAACGACAGAATAAAAATTGAGTCATTGCTTCTTTTGTCCCAGAAAAAAAAAAAAAAGATATGCTATCTTTTATCTTTAGCCTTACTGCATCTCCATAACTATCTACAAACATTTGTTTCTTTTGAATGGTCTGACCATACGCTGATCACTCTCATGTATACGTTCCATCTGTTATACAGACAGCAATAATGATTGTGTCCTACCAGCTGTCCTACCAGCTCAGGACATACTTTTGAAAGCAAATACCTTGCACCAAGACAAAAAGAGGAAGACAAAGGATGGGGGGAATGGAGAGAAAGAAGGAACAACTTTTCTGAACAAGTATACCAAAGGACTATACATGTGCTGTCTCATCAAACTCTGAATAACCCCAGAAGGTGGACCAAGGTCTTATTCTAATAGACCAGAAGTCAGAGATGTAAGAAACACTATTAGGATCACATAACTAGGAAGAGTCTTGTTTAGATGTGAGCCTCAAATGATTTGATAGTTAACCCTGGAACAACACGGAGATTAAGGACATTGACCCCGCCCCCTGTCCCATACACACAGTTGGAAATCCAAGTATAACTTTTTGTTTTGTTTTTAATTAATTTCATTGAAGAAACATTGCATTATAACGTTATGTAGGGTTAAAGTATACACCATAGTAAACCAACTTCTTTATGTAATACATTAAATATAACTTTTAACTTCCCCCAAACTTAACTACTTATAGCTTACTGGTGACCAGAAGCCTTGCCAATAACATAGCACTCTGGGAACACATACCTTTTATGTTATATGCATCCTATACTGTATACATACAATAAAGAAAGCTAAAGAAAGAACAATGTCAAGAGAATCTGATCATCATAAAGGTCTTCATCCTTGTCTTCATGATGAGTAGGCTGAGAAGGGGGAGGAAAAGGAGGCAAAAAATGTCTGCATGTAAGGGGCTCTGCCATAGTTCACACCTATGTTGTTCAAAGATCAACTGCTTTCCAAAGGTCATGGGTATGCAAATTTAAGCTATGTGCAGATTTATGTTGATTAAAAATATTTTTTTATAATTCTTAGATACACAATTCTCTTGGTTACCGTGGAACCCAGTTTGAGAAAACACGTGGGAGCAAAGTGCTGCTATTCAGAGAGTAAAATATCAAAGCAGCCTAGAGCTACCAGGTCTGAAGCCAGAACCTGGCTGGGCCCCAGTTGTGCAAAATGGGGCATGTCACTTAATATCTCTGTGTCTGAGGAGATAAAATAATTACGTACTTACAAAATATGAAGAGTGGTACTTTGGGTACGGTTAAGGAATCTGGATTTGGCGCTAGGATACAACTGTGGATCAAATGAAACACAGAAACCAGACGGTAGTTATGAGCTGATATACATGCACATATTGATTTTTTCCGTAGTGTTAGCAAATGGGATTACAAAGTTTTAAAAGAATACATCCTCAGACCTTCAGATCTCTGAGAATATATTCTCCTAGCTGAATTTGAGAAATACTGCAAAGAACGATCATTTGCTAAAATATTGAGTGGCCCCTGGTTCCTACTATTTAAAGCAAGGGCTGCATAATTCACATCCTCCTGTTGATGACTGAGAAAAAATTCTAAAGAGAATGCGTTCAGTTAGGGAAATGAGTCTAGCCCACAACCAAGCAAGTGCAGAGCTCTAGTTAGTGAACTGATTGTAAGTGTTTGCCTACTTGCAGACATGAGTTCAAGCTTAGCGTTGACATAGTTCACAGGCCGAGGGGAAGGTCTAGAGCATGAGGCATTTATATGCTTCATGGAATTGGACACAGAGCCCAGATTCCATGCATCTCTTTGTACTCCTGGATCTGGATTCTTTTCTCTGCAATTCCCAAGTTCTTTGTCATTGAAGAGATACAGGAAGTTCTAAGTTCTTACCAGCTGTACTGCTCAAATCGGACACAGAATTGAAACAATTTTCTAATCAATCAAAGAAAAAGATGCAAGAGGCAGGAAAGTAGACACCGAATGATCTAGCGACCAGTAACATTTGCCTCCTCTCTGGGCTCACCCTTTTGCTGCATATTTCTTGTGTCGAAGTACACTTGCATCTAGAAAGCAAGTGGAGGGCATCGGGAGTTTTCTCAGGAACAGAGCTTGTTGATGAAAATGCTGAAAGTTGGAGAAAGTACTAGGCAGGCAAAAGAGAACTGAAATCAATGAGGTGGAAATGAGAGCTTACCCATCATTTCAATCTGATCAGTCCAATCATGGAGTTAGGAGGTCACGCAGGAGTAAGGTCCCCAGGAAACTTGCAGGTATAATTACTGTGCGATGAGATGCGATCCAGAAAGTTAGTATCGCTCTCCAAGGCGAGGGCCCAATGACTTGTTTTTAACAGGCAGGAAGAAAGTACTGCTTTCCTGTCTTGCTTCACAAGTCTTGTTTTCTGCCTCCTCTCTCTGTCCTATGAGAACTCTTGTTTAAAATTCAGGAATGGTGCCAGCTACCAAGGTAGCTAGATCTGGAGTATATGACAAATAAAGTAATCTAGCACTGTTATTAACAGCAGGCATGTTGCTCCTGGGCTATTTTATGGCTCATTTTCAACACACCATCCTTATCCAAAAAAGGGAAATGTATTCCTTATGTCTAGTGCAGTTACAACAGTCTGCAATGAATGGAGTTCCTCTGACAAAGCAATCAACTTTTCCATGGTTGGCAGGTGAGTAAATTGGGTTTTACTAGAAGTTATTAAAGATGGTTTTTGGCTGATTTACTACCCGCTGGGTTTCCATGAAAGTCGAGTATATAAATGCACCAGGCCAACAGCATTAATCTTTTGTTCTTAATTCATTGCTCTTTCCAAAGCGCAGACAGACGGGGAGCGGCTGCGTTGATGAGACCGGGAAGGGAAAAGTCAGTGTTTCCCCTTTAACAGGGATCAGAGCAGCTGTGGGTGACAGGCAACACACAGTTCCTGAAGTCTTGAAAGAGCATATCTCATCTCCTTTCTATTGAGAGGGGTAGTGGTCTGGGGTGCCCTATACAGGGGTGTCCTGCAATCTTCTGGCTGTCCCTTGCACTAGCACAGTCTGTCCCCAGTGTGGGCCTTCCTGGTCCTTGGCATGTCCCCACTAAGTCTGGAGCTCCGTTGTCCCATGTCTGCATTAAGGAAAATTCACTGTGCTCCTCCTGCTGCTGGTAAGGCTACCACACTCCCCTTCCTCTCAGCAACTCTCCTTTCCCAATTTCCCTTCCTCACCTCTGCCAAAAGATCAGTGTCCAAAGGGAGAAAAAAGTTAGAGCTGATTTTCCATCCATTCCCAAAGACCCAATGTTAATTAACCCCACTGGCCTCACAGTTCTCTTTGCCAAATTACTGCAAGTCCAAGCTTCTCTGACCATCCCTTGTCAGGACTCTTGTCCCATGAAACATCCTCCAATCTGACTCAAGCTCTAGAGCTTCAGACACCCAAACCCTGCCCTCTGGAAAGCATGGTCAGTTGTCAGCACCGCCTTCCTCCAACCTCAGCTTCCTGATGGACATTGCCTCCATCTTGCTCTTCAAAGCAGAGCTGGCCCTCTTCAGAGAATCAAAGATGGGAGCATGTCTCACTGTCTTTCCCCAACTAACACTCCCATCATCAGTCCTAGTGATTTCAGTGCCAGTCACACACCTCATCTGATGTCCTTGTCTCTGCCAATGACCTTGTTGATACTCCAGCCCACCTCAGCCACCTACTCCACTGCCACTCACCACAGCAGCTCCAAAGGGCCAGTTTCAAGCATTCCAGTTTCTGATCACCACTTTCTTTCTTTTTAGCTCACTCTCTCATACCCTGGATCCAACAATTGTCTGTCCCCTGAAGACTGTCAATGTATTGCCTCTACTACCTTGAATGCCTTCCATTTTCTCATTTTGCCTTTTTCTCCATTTAAAGTTCATTCTTTTGATCATTCTCATACAAACATCTTCAAAATCTTTCCTGTCTCTCTATTGCAGAATTCTTAATAAGACCTAGGTAAATGCAAATCCATTACATGTCCACATCTGAACAGTTGACTACAGCCAATGTGATAGAACAATTTGGTTAAGTGGGATCAGCTTAAGTTTATGACCAGAAATCGCAACAGATTCCTCAGGACTGCTCAGCAATCTCAATATCACACCATGGCAATTCACTGTCTTACTCTCTGGGTTAGCTAGTCCATGTCTCTCCTCCCCCTGCAAACCTTCAATACCTTTTACATCTTTCATTCCCAGACAATGACTTATTTTAATCTTAGAGACAAAGAGGTTACTGTCATCATCTTACAGATAAGGGAATGAAAGCACAGAGAGGGTGAGGAACCAGCTGTGGTCACACATGGGGTTGCGAGGTGAATATCCCATAGATTTTCATAGAGGCAAGAGCCTGGAGATAGATACTTACCAATGGTGACTTCATTTGTGCAATTTATGTCTCCATAGAAGGGACATTCATGAGAGCAAGGATTGTACTGGATATTTGTTGGCTATACAGCTAAATGCCTTAGCTCCTCCCTCCTTAGACACCATGATGCTGTTTGACACCTGCGGACATAGCATCTCCCTGATCCTGGACCAACAGGACCCCTGCCTGAGGCACTGCAGAGCATCAGTCACGATGCAACCTTGAGTACCTTGTGGCCTCCTGTGGTCCTTCTGCCTGGGTCACTAGTTTGAAAGTCTGTCTCACATCCTCAGTGTTTAGTCCCATCTTCCAATGACTTGAGAAATCAAATACCTATATTGACACACCAGTTGGTCGGTCAAATGGCCTTACTCCTCATTCAGATCTAGTTTTCTCTTTACTTTCTTGGACACACATTTGCTCCACTATCTCAAATGCTGAAGTCTGTGCTAAGTGAAATCCCCAGGTACTCTAATCTTAGAAAGTCTCATCTTTGACCACAAACCTCATCCTGGGTTGGACTTGACTTGTTATTGTTGTAATAACATCTCGTTATTACATTATTATTATTAATTATTATCAGACAGTTAATTTTGTAGCTGTACATAGAGCAAAAATGCTGTCTTTATATAGAATATTTCAAATAATGTTAGCAGTCCCCTGTAAGCTTGACTCTATTGTCATTCCCACATTATCAGTGAGAAATCCAGTATAGGGGGGCTCCTTGCTCTGGAAGCGTGGATGTCTCACCTTTGATTTCCCCATAGGACCTGATGCATTGTAGATGCAGAAGAAATTTGGTTGACTGGATTGCCATTCACTTATTAAAGGCATGTCATTAGAGAGAAAGTTATTTATTATACAACAAATTTTGTAAAAGTTAAAAGTAAAACTCCTTGGCTTTTACTCAGAGTGAGAAAATTATTTGAGAGAACTGAGAATAAGTTGGAAGAATATTGGAAGAAGAAAAGCATAAAGAAACTCCATAAATCACAGCAACATTCTTTTTACCTACATTGTCCTTCTTTATTTTATGTCCCTGGCACCAAACAATTCATCATTTCTGTTTCATGCTAAGTGCTACAAAAATAGCATTTGGCTCAAAATTTGAATGGAAGATAGTGGGTTAGAAATAATAGAAAAATGTTGAACCTTCTGAATTCCTGAGATTTTCCCCCACCTCCCTCAAGTGTCATGCCCTGCATTGACCCGAATAAACCAAAGCAAGAGGAGGGCACATTTTCAGCTATTTAATGGTAGCACTGAATGTGGATTCGTGTCGGTCTGACATTTCCCTATTTCTGCTCTTTACAAGGCACCCCAGGCAGAAGACCCAATGCCAGCTTCCCCTATACTGAAGTGCACCTGAGTGTTGGGGCTGGGGGACCGGGTGGGTGGAAGACTCATGGTGCTGGTTTGCAGCCCAGAGCTGAGCTGGAACACATCCCTAGCTAACACAAGGTTAGGCAAGGTATTAAAAGGTAAAATACTATGAAAGGAAAGCTTTTGCAAGTGATGAATATACAGCACCCCTTCTTTAATACCCAAGTGTTTTCAGAAACTCACTGAAGAATTAATGGTAGCTTTTCATTTAGAAAATTAGTACTTGGACTCTCTTTTCCAGAACAGATACTTAAAATCAACTCTTTGCCCCCAGAACCTTATTTACACTACTGACTTGCTCTAAATTAAAGAAAGGATGGATGTTTTGTTGAAAAGTTAATTTCTCTATCAGTAAGGAGTTATGGCCAGTACATTGCTAGCTGATGAGACTTGGGAAATTCAGCCTCACACCCCACTCTGTTTTGGCCATCTGCCAGGGCTCCACCAATGAACCTCAACCCTGTCAATGCCCCTACCCCTACCATGAGGTCATACTTGTCACTAATTTCCCAGTTGTTAAAAAACAAAATTCAACTGAGTACATTTTAAAGAACTCCTTCGCTTTATTCAATGATTTATGAATCCAGCAGCATCAGTCTAGTAGACAGAAAGGAGCTCGGAGTTGCTGTGCAAGATGAAAGACTTTTATAGACAGAAGGGAGCAGGAACAGCGAGTTACACTAGGCAAAAAAGTGGGTAGGTTATTGCAAGGTCACGTTCCCTTAGTGGATGACAGTGGCCTATCAGGCAGGTTATCTAACTGCTGATTGATTGGTTTAACACTCTATTCTGAGGAGACACTGAACTGTAATTCATCTCAGCTTTGGTGAAGTGGGGTTTAGCACACGTGACTCTATTTGGGGCCTGTTATCTGGTTTATGAAACAGTATTTTAAATATCCTAGGAGTTTTGCTAAGATTTTTACATACAAATGTTTACTTAAAGCTCACACCAATGTTATGGTAGGTATTCTTTCTCCATTTTTAAGAATGAGAAAAGTGAGGCTAAGTGGCTGAGTGGGAATTCAGATTCAGGTTGGCGAGATGTTGAGTTCATCACATCAGCATCATGAGTCTCAGGGATGAGACCAACAGGATGGGGTCGACAGAGAGACATCAAAGAAAGCAAGGACTTGGTGACAAAGAATTCCCCAGCTGTTCCTCATGACTATGGAGCTGATGATCCTCCTGTGACAGTCATTTAGCTGCCCTCCCTTTGGCCAGCATGATGGCTACAAAAGTGAACAGAACCAGAGTAAGAGCACCAAGTTATCCTCTTCATTAGGGTAAAACGAGGCTCTGTCTTTAGAGAAAGAGCTGCTGTCTCCTCCAGGGTCTGCCCCTCCCAGACCCAGCATACATAAGGAAGGTAACACTCAGGTTTACAATGGCACAGCCTCCTGACCCCTCATGCACCACACACGTAGAGAGAAAATGATACCTCGGATAGCATATTGCTGTTATCTCTTCCCTGGCTAAGTGCTTGGCTTAAAATAAAAGGTCTCTGATTGCTCTCAAAGGTGTTGAGGATCACTCTGGCACCAAACCCTGCAGGGTGGTGCTGATATGAGGTTCTTCCTCCTAACCCCAATCTCATTCTTTGTAACAGTTCCTATTTCACCAGGAGAAATGAACTGTCTGGGTCTTTTCTCAGGTGGGGAGTCGGATCTGTGTGAAAGCAAAAGGAAGGTGTCATAAAAGCACAGAAAGAGCATCCCTGGGAAGCCAGTATGAGCTATGGGGCAAAGGCCACATTCTGATCATAGAGAACCAGATGTGCATCCTATTTTTCTGCAAAGCTCTAGTCCATGCCAGTGAGTCCTAAGCCTCTCATCTTGTCACCTCCTTGCTGATGCCCCGAACCTACCCTCTTAATCCTTTGCTGCTCCTCAGTATTGTTTTCTGTAAGAGGGATCTTGCTTTCTTCTTCTAGTTCCCAGGAACATACTGAAATCTGTGCCCCAACAACAGGACAGTAGACTCTCCCGGAGCGAGAATGCCCTCCTTGCTCCACATGATTTTCGAGCAATTCATTATCCATTTTCCTTGCTGCCACATTATTAACAAATAAATCAATACCCTCCTTCACCCCTGCACAGCTGGTTGATTGTTAGACACCCAGAGAGAGTCTCATGGATGCTCTCTCTTTGTGCAGGGAAAGCTTCTTCGGGACCTAGAGAACTACCTGCCTGCACCCCATGATCAGCCACCATCGTGCTTCGGGTACAGGGACACCAGAATCCCCGACTCAAATATCCCCGAGTCCACCTTAAAAAAAGCCTGGCTGACCTCATGCCCAGAGACAAACTCCATGGTCAGTGTGCTCACCTCCAGGTTGGAGAGGTGTCTGCGTTCGGGAGTATGGTAGACCAGGACCTGCGGGCTAAGGCACATCCATGATGACTGTGAGGACACATGATGAAGAAGAGCCAAGAGAGGGAAGAAACCCAGGGGTGTGGTGAAGCGTGCAGGCACATTCTAAATGAGAATATGACCTTCCAGGATATTTTTCAATTGACATTTAATTCACATACTGTAAAATTTATACGGTTTAATCATTTAGAGTATATTCATAAAGTTGTATAACCATAACCATGACTAATTCTAGAACATTCATCACCCCATAAAGAAACACTACATCCATTTGTAGTCACTCTTCAAGTCCCCACCATTCTTTCTCTCTCTGTGGAATTGCCTATTGCGCACATTTCACGTAAATGGAACCCTATGACACATGGTCTTCTGTGGGTCTTTTACCTAATGTATTGTTTTCAAGTTTCATCCATGTTGTAACATGAACCAACACTTAAACAGTGGTGGAATAAATATCCATGTGCCACATTTTGTTTCTCCATCTATCAAGTGAGGAATACTTGGCTTGTTTCCACTTTTTGGCGGGTATGAAAAATGCTTGCAGGAACATTCATTAGTGTTTGCTTGGACATATGCTTTCAATTCCCTTGGGTACACCTAGGCATAGAACTGCTGATTCATATGATAATTCTAAGTTTAACTTTTGAAGAATTTCCAGCCTGGTTTTCCAAAGTGACAGAACCATTTTGTATTATCACCAGCAATGTCTAAGGGTTCTACTAGCTCTGCATCTTCAGCATTCACTATTGTCTGTCACTTTGATTATAATGAACTCAGTTAATGTGAAATGGCATCTCATTGAGGTGTTGTTGATATTCCTTAATGAGTACTAACAATGCTGGTCATTTGTATATGTTCTTGGCAGAAATAAATATCAGTTCTAATCTTTGCCCATTTGAAAACTTGGGTTGTCTTTTTGTTGTTGAGTTGTAAGAATGTTTAGTAAATTCCGATACTAGGCCATTATCAAATATGTGATTCGCAAATGTTTTCTCCTATTTTACAAGTTGCCTTTTCACATCTCTGGCTGTTTTCTTCAAAAGCATGATATTTTTAAAATGCTGAAGTTGTCCAATTTATCATTTCTTTTCTTTTGTTATTTATGTGTTTGGTGTCATAGCTAAGAAGCCATTGCCTGATCTAAGGTCATACCTATGTTTTCTTCTAACTCCAAGTCATCTTGAAAGAATAATACTCAAGTTAGAAAGAGAGAACTAATTTTTATCGCAGTTTTATTTTAAAATTGTAAATCTATTCTTTTGAAGCATTTTGTTTTATTTTTATTTAGTCATTCACATTGGTTGTTTCCCCCAGACAGAAGCACGGGCTCAGGTCCTTGGGATGCATGTGGACTACATTTCTTTGGAGGCGGCTGAACGAACTCTAGTCTATCAGGGCAGGCCAAAAATTGTTAGTGTTTTGCTATATTGTCCCCCATTAGTCCCAGGCCCTGAAAACTTCACAGAGGAACTTCGTATTGAGAAGCAGAATTGAGCAAGAAATCTTGAAGTGATGACACATGAACTTTTCTTTCCCTGGATGCCCTCTCCTACATCTGCCTTTGAGTTCTGTATCTAGGAAATTTCTCACTGAGTTTGGGCCTTCTTCTTTTCCTAACTATCATCAGGTCTTCTAAATCTCACAGTATCCATTATTTGAAATTCAAAAACAAAGTGTGTTTAAGCCCCATTAGTAATTTATACTTTGCCATAGATGACCCTGATTTGGAGATTAACTGAGTGATTCTTTTTTAGACACATGTCTGTTCTTTCAGGCATTATTATGGTATGAATGTTTGTATCGCCCCCCAAATTCATATGTTGAAGTCTAGCACCAATATGTGGCAATTAGGAGGTGAGATTTGGGCAGGTAATTAGAGCATGAAGGTGGAATCCTCAGGAATAGGAGGAGTGTATTACAAAAACCAGCTCAGAGATCCCCTCCCCACGTCTACTATGGGGGACATAGCACGAAACTGACTATGAACCAGGAGGCGAGACCTCAACAGACACGGAATCTGACAGTGTCTTCATCTTGGACTTCCCGATACAAGAACTGTGAGAAATAAATAAATCCATGTTGTTTATAAGCCACTCGGTCTATGGTATTCTTTTTTAGCCACCCAAATGGACTAAGACAGGTATCCACAGAGGGAGAAATGCAGATAAGTCACAATCGTAGTTGTGTCTGGGATGCCTGTCATTCAGAAAACTTTAGAACCTCAGACCAAGATCCAGCTGGGGAGAGGTCTACTGAGTCACATAGCAGAAAAGTGACTATTTGGGGGGAAAGTGAGTAACAAAAGCATTAGATCTGTGATGGAGTCTGAATTAAAGCCACCAGCCAGTCCATAACTGTTAAGCTCAGAATGAGTCCTAAAGCCGTGGTCTGTTTCCCTGCAGGTATTCTGTTGGCCCCATGTCTTGCTCTCAGGTCTTGTTGCCTCACATTACACTCCAAGATGTCTCTTATTTTAGCCAAGCCAGGGCTGCTATTACCTCCAAGGAGTTAGAGTATGCCCCTGTCCCATGTCCCCTTTACCCACATGTCCATGTCTCTCTTATTTTCCAGTGATCACATAGAGTCTCCTTATGTGATCAGCATCCAAACCATCTTCTATGTATAACTTTTACCCATAAAGCAGGAGCGGGTGAACACAGGTGCCTGAAATCCTCCATCCCATTCAGTCCATTTCTTAATTAGCAGGTGTCAATGCACCTGGCCCCTCCTTGGCACTAATCCCATTTCCTGTTGTGTGCTTCGACTGAAAGGCAGTGTTTTGATGCATATAAAGACAGAAAAATCTCATTGCATAGCAATGGCGCATGTTTTACGAAGTCAGATTCTATCAATTTCCTCCATAGAATGAATCATCAGAATTAAGGCATTGAAACTCAGTTGGTCATCCTCATTCAGGGTCTTAAAAATGCACGTTATCTGTGTATGGTGTATTTCTACATATACATATTACTGTTTCTTAACAATCATGAATCTTAATTGGGTTACTTTTGATCATGGAAAGCAGTTACTCAGTTTTAGTGTCCAAGACCATTAGAGGTTGATGAAGACAGGATTAACCTTTTAGTGATGGTCTCCCTTCTCCTTCCATTGTTCAATTATGATAGACTTACTCCAAGGGACTGTTAAGCACAAACCAGAGGAAATCAAGGGAAAAGCTTATTAGGTCAGTTCAGTGTCACCTACACTGGTGTCCAGGGGCTCAAACCTTGAAGCCAATTTGCAAGTTGAAAGATCAGAGAAACTCAGTCTCCACTAGGGGAGGACTTAAAATCGAAGGGAAATGCAAAACACTTACAATAACTTGTATTCTGGGAGCAGTGGTTCCCTGGACCTTAACTAAGGTTGGACTGCGTCCTTCATCAGCAATCCCTCCCCTGCAGGTGGTCCCATCATCCTGTTCTCCACTGGCAAAGCAGAACATTTATTTCACAGAAGATAAAGCTCTCAGAAGGGAAACAACAAAGCCAAATTAAAGCCATGGCAAAAAGTTTCCAACTAAATAAGTCAGACTTTAGACTCTCACAATCTGGCCCCGCCACAGAGTAGTATATTCTAACCAGTTAATTTTCTTTCCATTCAGCACAAACCGCTAATCTTTGCTGATTGCTGTTCAGTTCAATGTGTCAGTCTAAACACTAATTGACCTTCAGAGTATAGATTTCTTCTTAGTTCTTTCCACCAGGGTATTAATATTAAACTGGTGCCAGACTGTATAGCTCAGAAAATAGAAAACTACTGCTTCAAGGCAGGAGTCCAAACATGCAGAGAGCAGTTTTCTTGAGTCCAGTCAATAGGAATTGAGGCATGGCTGCCAATGGGCACACAAAACTCCAAAGGGCTTCTCAGCACTCAGTGGATTTGTCTAGTAGTCACTGCCATGACTTTACAACTGAAGTGCCCTTGCCATTTATAGAACCCAGGGTAGATTCTTGGTGTCTGTCGTCCCACCCCACTCTGCTGCCCCTACTCCATCTCCTGGGCTATTTTCCTCTTCCAGTTCCACCATGTGCTCCTGTAAGAACACCCATATTTCACAGACCTGCCTCCTGGCCACGGTTGATTCAGCAAGGGTTGGTCACCTAACCCAAGAGGCTGTCCCTGCAATGTCAGGATATTGGGTCAGTTCTCTAGTTGGGGGAGTAGGTGTAGAAACTGGCAGATAGCGTTACTTTGGCTTCTGACATGTGGAGGAAGTTAGCCTCCTGAGAAAGAGATAAAACCTCTAAACGGAGATGGAGGAAATGAAGAGAAAGTTCTGGCAGTATTTAAACCCCTGGTTGTAGGAACCCTGGGCAGGGCTGCCTTACCTTCCTTTGGTTAGTTTGTGTGAGACCTTTCACCATCTTCTTGCAAGATACCCCATTTTGCCTCAAAGTGGGCACCCTGTTTTCTGAAATCCAAATAGCTCTTATTATCTCACACACCTTTACTTCATTTCTATCTCCCAACAATCCTGTCCCCAATGTTGGAAATAAAACAAATGAGGCCAGAGATGGCATGTAAATGTCATGCAGCTTTCACTGCAAAATCAGGACTCAAGCCTGGTCTGCACATTTCAGACCTAGGGTTTCTCTCCACACACCTAGCCATGCAGGAGAAGAAGCACACTACAGTTTTCACTGAACCGTCCTTCGTCCCCTAACCTGTGACAGCCATGCAGGCTTGGACTGGATGCCTTGGAGAGTGCCATGGTTACATTAGGAAGATCTGTTCCCTGCACGCTGCCCCGTCAGCCGCATTTGCAGAGTTCTCTCCAGCTCCTGCCACTGTCGCTTAGTTTTTAATTCATCAGCTCAGCTGCAGATGGTGTCATCCTCTGGGATTTCTCTGGTTATTAACTATTACCAGCTTCCTCACCAGAGAGCGTGCTCCAGCTGATGCTGCCTTCGGATGAAGTATACACTATCAATGCAGAACCTCCTACTGGGCCTGATCTTTTCCAAGGCCCCAAAGTCACAGCCGCTTCCATGTGCCCACATACCCGAGCTGGTGTTCCAACTAAGGCAGAGTTCTCCGTGCTGCCTTCTCTTCCAAAGACACTGCGGGGATTCGTCAAAGGAGAGCCAAGGCTGCAGCTGCATGGGCACTGGCCAGGCCATCCCCGTCGGCCTTACCCTCCAGGGAGCAGTGAAGGTGGCAGCAGTCACAGAGCAACACAATTCGGCTCTCATCACAGCCCCCATTCACTAAAAGAAACAACGTGGAAAGGGTGGCTTTGAGAGGCTGCGTCTAAACTGCAGGCCACAGGCCTTTAGAAAGATCCTGTCCTGTCTGTGGTCTCTTGCCCTCTTTCAGCTTTATTTCTGATTGGGAATCTGGCTTAAGACCCAGGCTTGGGCCAGCAATTGCCAGCCCCTCATAGTCAGCAATTAGGACTGGTATGGCTCAGCCTTGAGAAATGCAAGTCAGGATTCTCTATGAATCAGTTTATCTGTTGGACTAAACTCTATGGAGGAAAAATCAATCATTGATCATAAACATCCAAGCAAAGACGGTGATGTGGTAAGAGCAAAGCCCACGATTTCCTGTGTAGGGACACTCTGTTTACTCTCTCCACAGAACGCCTGGCCCTTCCCTGACCTCCACATCCACGCTGGTGAGGGGCGACTCCTGTCCTCCACGACTTAGAGGGGCTAGCAGTAGAAGCAATAGGGGAAACCATGGCCCTCAGCCAGGAACTCTTGTCAGTTCATAGACATGTGTCTGCATGTCTGACGGTCTTCCAGTATGGAACACCCTGGTGAATGACTCAGCCCTGACTCTTACTGGGCCCATAATGTCTAGGTCATGTGTTCAGTTCCACAACAATATAATTGTCCTTGTTTTGAGCACAACCTCAAAATTTCCCTGATAGTCATGCAGTTGAATGTTCGTCTAATTATCCATTAGACAGCTGGAGTCCTACTCTCTAGCTCTACCTAAAGGAAATAGAATGGCCAACTGGTGCCAAAAAGAAAGCTCCAAATTATAAACCTATGCTGACTCAAGACAAGACACCATATTTCATGTTGACATTTGGCTAATAGAGATTATTCAAAACCTGAAGGACCTGCAGATGTTCAATAACCAAAGACCCATGTTCTGAAACCAGGTAAACAAAGAACTGTGTTATTCTGAGTGTCCTCAAAGGACCCATTTATCTCATCTAACTCTTAGGGTTCCCGATCTTCAGAGATGTGGCATCTCCTCAAAATGTCCATCTTTAAACTTTCCTGGCAGGATGATTCAACTCCAAATTTCTAACACATGCATGCTCTTGACTTAGATGATGCCCAATTAAACCTCAGTTGCATGGAAATATGAAACAGGGGTATTAGGCAAGTGATTTTCTAGAAGATTAAAGTGGCAAGAATAACACTAGTTAAATTTATCCAGCACTGACTTAGTGCCATGCCCTGTAAAGCACTAAGTATTTCACTTACGGAGTGTATATAACCTGTTCTAAAACTTTTAATTACCATTTCAGGTAAGGAACAAAGAGAAGGTACTTGAAATGAGATATGTTATATAGGCAAGGAAATTCGCAAAGTTGGGTTTCAGTTAAATGTGGGAATCAGGGATGGTGGGTATTAAAATATGTGCAGAATCAAGTGACTCTGGAGTGGACTGGATACCCTAAGAGTTTCAAAGAAGGAGCAGATAGGAGTTCTGCTTTCTGAGGACAAACTTCACAGGCAGAC
Organism: Solenodon paradoxus; assembly: GCA_004363575.1. Classification (NCBI taxonomy): domain Eukaryota; kingdom Metazoa; phylum Chordata; class Mammalia; order Eulipotyphla; family Solenodontidae; genus Solenodon; species Solenodon paradoxus. The sequence goes on along the minus strand of RJWH01001300.1, from coordinate 377,116 downwards.
AATTCCTATGGACAAATCCTGTAGATGATTTTCCTTAACCTAAAAAGAATCCGGTTATTTATTCAGGACTGACTCAGCACACCTCCTCATTAGAGATATCCAAGTGGACACAAAATACATTAGCCTTCAAAGTGGACCCATAATTAAGTGCTGGAATGAGAGAATAAATGTTTGTGGAGTCGAGGACCGTGTATATAGACCGTAGAAGTCTCAAAGAGTTTGAAGCAGGAGGTTGAACTTGTTTTGGACTCTGAAAACAAGAACAGGAGATGAAAACAGATGTGCTAAGAGAATGGGGGCAGGCATATCATGCAAAGAGGCTGAGAGACGGGAATGCAGTGACCTGAGCATGGAAGGGTGGAGGAGGAGCTGCAGATGAGGTGAGTCAGGAAGACTGGAATATGGAGGGATTGACTCTCATTCCCAGCAAGTCAGCTTCCAAGTTTTTCTTGGCATCAGTCTGTAAGAGAAAGGTTGCTGGTCACATTGTTTCCCGGAGCAGTTCCTTCAGGGCTGTGGCTCTGATATATGCCACATGAGACCACTAGCAGCTCCCTTTATTTTTAGAAGAGAGAGCTGATCTGTTAAAGAAACTGGTTGGCAGTCTTTTGGTTCTTGAGAAGAGACTTGGTTGAAAGGTGTAGTTGACAAAGAGAAGCAAAGTCTAGAAAAACAAATCAACAAACCAACCCAAACCATCAACACATATATAGTAGTTTCAAACATTAAACTACTTATCATTAAAACTGCAAGTTCTTTGTGTTTTGGGTTTTGTTTGTTTGCTTATTTTTTAAAGCAAAGATGCAGTCAGGAATGAAGCTGAGTAGGCAGGCAGGCAAGAAGAAAGAGTAAGAGAAACATTTGTTTATTTTATTTAGTTGTTCATCCTAGTTGTTCCTTCCAGCCCAGCGTCTTGAATCTGTGTCCTTGAGAGGTAAGTGGATGGCATCTGGTGGTCTTATCCACTAGACCAGGAGATCAAGCCAGATTTTTGTTGGTTCATTTGTTTTTAAAGGAAAGGTACAGGCAGAGATGAAGACGAGCAGGCGGGCAGGCAGGAAGAGAGACAAAGAAGAAGTATCTAAAAATTTATTTTAAATTTAATTGTTCATCTTGGTTGTTTCCCCCAAGCCTCAGCTGAAAACCAGGTCTTTATGATGTATGTGAACTGTGCCAGCCAGAGGCAGCAGACTTACCTACTAAATCTCCAGGGCATGCCTCTCCAGTTATTTTGGTTTTTGATTATCCTTTCTCTTCTCCACAGTAGCTGCCCAAATGATGGCTTCATATCTAACACACCCTTCCAGTTTTGAATCTGCTGTAGACTTCCTGCTTCAAGCAGGCCTGGATCTAGAACTCGGGAAGGCAGATGGCACAAGGCAGATCCACATGCCCAAGAGTGGCCTGAATCACACAGGTCATTTCTTTGGCACATCATTGCTTTACCTACTACCACATAGACTAATGGAAATCACCGAGTATTCAGACAATTCCCAGGCAACAGCTAAATTCTTTTATGGTATGTCACACTCCAGGAGGAGAAGGACTTCTGGAGAATTCTGTGTGTTCTGGGGGTACAGGTGGCTGGGCAGGAATGGAGGGGTGGTAAAGGGCAAAGGAAGGGCTTCCCTTGCTTTTGGGAGGGGTGGTACCTCAGAAGAGAAGGAGTTGGAACACATCTAGTTGCATTTGCAAATGGTCAAAAGAATACCCTGTCTACTCACCTTAAATGCTTGGAAGTCCCGAGGCATAATTATTTGGGAAACACTTGAAGATGGATTCTCATATAATCCACATGAACATATCTTGAATACTGGAATTATAGAAGTTAGGTACACAGGAAACCAATCACTTTTGCATTTGTAAAGAATTTCGTTACCTGGGAATATTACCCATAAAAACAAATGTATACATATATATTTGTTTCAGCAGGCATTTGCAAAGTTTCACAGACATTGTATCATAGCATGATTCACAACCTATGCCAGAGAAATCTACACCACGTGGGTATTTTCAGTCAAATGTTAGAGATTCTGTAGCTTAAGAAATTTAAGAGGAAATTTGAGACAGCCTAAGGGTAAAAGCTCAAATTGTCTCTCTATAGTGCAATTGTCTAAATGAGTATTTTAATATTACATGCTTTAAATCCCAGAAACATTCTTTTTCATATATAACTCTGTGCATATATTTTCATAAACACAGATACTTGTATACATATGTTTCTTGGACCTTCTTGTGAATTGTGCTTTTATTCAGAGGTGCCTCATTCTGTGTGTGTGTGTGTGTGTGTGTGTGTGTGTGTGTGTGTGTGTGATTGTGTCATGTAGGATGGTAGGTAAGAACTAATAGTATGTAGGGAGGGCTTGTAAAGCTAACTTCTTAAAGGTTGTGCTTTGGCACAGATTTTATAAATCTCGTTGTATTTTCAATTGACCCAGAGATTTATCTACTTAGAGTTTTCCTTGACATCTATTACCTCTTCATTAGCTCTTATTTCTCTATGTCGGAATAATTTTACAGGGAGGCCATAGAATTCCCTGAGTTCATTCTCATGGTACTCCCTGCCCCTCTCCCTGATTCTTCTCCCCTCCAGGAGTACCCCTCAGCACTGGGAATAGGGAATAAGCCAGCTTGGGCACCAGAAGGCCGACGCTCAGTGTGAACCACTCCTGCTGGTGGGCTGGTTCTCAAATGAACATCTGCCACCCGGCTGTAGATGTGGGACCGTGGGGCCAGTCTTACCCATTCTCCTTTCCCATCACAAACAGGGCAAGGGCAGAGTAGAGGCTCTGACTGTGCCCTGCCAGATGCTTCTCCTCACACTCACTGCCAGGTCAACTTAACTCCCTCAGCTGGGCAGGAACCACGAACCCCTGGGGTCCACGGTGTGGCCCGACTCATAGACAAGGACTCATGCCAGCTGCCGTGAAGGAAGGCTTCTCTCTGTGTGATACTGGCTGTAAGGGTTTTTTCCCTTAACAAGATGAAAACCTGGGGGTGGAATTTTCTACTTTAATTTCCAAAATCAATAACATGGGCAGTCATATGACAAAACAGGCAAGTTTGCTCCATGACTATTTTCTCCTCCTACTGAAATGTATTTCTGTCTTGTATCTTTCCAAAAAGGACTTGAGATAAGCATTCCTAGACTAGTCTCTTAAAATACCTCATGATAAAATAGAAATCTCACTTCCACAGCCTGACACTTTACCCAGGTGGCAAATGTCTTCTCCTCTGGAGAATCTCAGACACAGAGATCCTTTCAAGGCTCACGCTTTTCTTTGGGTGGTTAAAACCAAGTGAGCACTTACCTCACTTCACCAACACGTTACTGAGCTCCTCTGGACCCAAAGCACTGCTCTGGAGTGGGACTCCGTGATAATGGGGCATGAATCCTGCCTGTGTGTGAGGAAAAAGACAGATGGTCCTACATGGTTCTGCAGCACCATTCGGTCATATGATGAGAGGAGCATCTTGGAGAAGCAGGGGTGTGTCTTCCATTCATGCTTCATAGTGGCTGGTGCCCAGCTAGGTCTGCTGTGCTCACAGAGGTATTCAGCAGGCACCCCGGGTTCCCTTGTTGAAGCCCTGTGCACAAGAATACTCCACCATCATGCTTATCCTTTAAATGCTTATAACTTTCTGTAACACTTCTAATTAGCTCTAAAATGGTCTAATGGTTCCTATCGACCCAAGTGCACATAAGAAAGCACGAATTGCCGGTTTGCTTATGCAGGGTCAGCATAAGGCTAACAGCCTCTACAGGAGCGAGGGGTGACTTGGAGAAGCTGTGCCCTGGTGGAACTTAGCATGCAATCAGGTGGTCTCTAAGCAAGATGCTTCCCCTCCTGTAGTTCCAGGTCCACTTCCTGTCAAGCAGGAATTCCTTGTAGCCAGAGATGTCAATCAGGGACCCCCCAGGCCTCTGGGGAGAAGTGTCCTCCCACAGCATCTGCTGAGCAGCTGACCTAAGACTCCTTCTCCCACTGCTTCTCCCACTGCTGGTTTGACCAGGGCTCTGCCCCAGCCAGTGGGCTGACTGTGACATGCTGACAGGCAGAGGCAGTCTTGTGGAAATGTGAATAAGGAACATCCAGCAAAGGAGAAGGAGCCTGTCAGCTGTGGGAGCAAAAGCCGAGTTGCTTGAAATGGAGAGAGGACTGGAGTACTGAGGGGAAGCTGTGTGCTGGGCATGTATGGGGCTCTGCCACCAGGCAGGAGCAGAGAGAGCCTGTCAGGTGATGGGGCCTGCGGGAAGCTGTCAGAGGACAGAGAGGAGCAGGCACAGCAGAGAGCAAGGGACACCTGACTCAGAGAAGACCCTCTCCTATTTCCCAGCCTGTGCCTCTGGCCCTTTTTCAAGAGGGAAGCAGAAACCACTTTTCTGAGACGTTCCAGAAGGAAGCAGCCGGAGAACCAAGAGTAGGCAGTGCCACTCTGTGCTTCACCACTGATTTCTCACGGAGCAGGATCCTGAGAAGGGCACCGGGGTGGTCCCAGATCTGGGGTGGGGCCTGGTCTGGTACAGCCCCCACAATGGCCCTAGGGTTTGTCCAAGCCTTCCTCCGTCCAGGGCTCCAGCCTGGTGCCTTTCTTCTCATTGTCCAGAGACAGGCCAGGACTGGGATCTACTTTTAGCCACAACGACAGGCTAACAAGACTCGAACAGTGTCATCAGGCTGGAGGCTGCAAGCAAGAGCAGACCTGCCTTCCTATTCCCAGCCATGAGCAAGTGGGCAGAGCAGGGCAGGGCCTGGCTGCCCTTTTGTCAGGCAAGCTATGCTGCTGGAGGTGAAGTGCTTCTCCCCAGTCAGTCTTGGCTCTCAGTCAAACGGAAGCACTCAGGCTTCTTTACAGCGCATCCTCAAAGGCCTGAGGCCCCAGGACACACTACTCATCCTTCCCAAGGTGAGTGGATTACAGAAAAGCCTGCACCAAGCCCAGGGGGCAAGTGTATGTGTGGTTCTAGCTGGGGGGACCAGGCTGGGAGGGCCGTGCAGGTAAGAGAGGTCAGTGGGGGAGAGATGGAGGGAGGAAGGGAGAAGGGGGAGGGATGACATGGAAACAGGAGAAGGAAGAGATAATGGGGAAAAGGAAGTGGTGATAAGAAGAGCGGAAGGAAAGGAAGGAAAGGGGGAAGAAATACAAGGTGAGGAGGAAAGGGCATGGAGGAGGGACAAGGGAAGGGAGTGGGGAAGTGGGGAAGGGGAAATAGGATCCATAGAAGAAGAGGAGATGGCAGAGGAAAGGCAAAGGGGAGAGCAGAGAGTTGAGTGACATGCTGGACAGAGCGGGTGGGAGAAGGGTGGGTGCGGATGGGCTTTGTGGGTGGTGGCGATGACCTTTCCCACTTCCGGGAGAACTCATTTGGGATTGTCCGGCCACTGTTAATATCCTCGCCCCTTCTCCCCTCAGTCACCTTTCACTCTGTTGGGAGGAAACACCCAAACTCTGTGGGGAGGAGGCTCACTACACGCACTCTGGAGGGTGGAGCAGTCAAACCTCAGTTTAGCATCTGGGTAGAAAACAGACCATTTGTTCTGGGGGTCTTGGGTTTTGTGTCAGCCTTGTCCTGCTAAGTCAGGATCTTTGCTCAGAGTACCTGTTCACGAGTGACTGAGCTTTAAAAATCCTGTGCAGTTTTCTTCTTTCACATTGAGCAAGGAAGCCTGAGTGGAAATCAACCTCAGGGCTCCCTCCTTTGCCCACCCTCCCTTTCCCTAAGAACAAGCTAGAGGAGTTTTTCCAGAAGTGCTTAGAGCCCCACCAAGCCTGCACATTTACATGTGTAAGCCTTCCTCTATCATTTGCATCTTAATGTTCCAAACCCACAATCACTTAAGCCTTGTGTGGAAAAAATAAAGGAGGATTTAGAGAAATTTGGGCTAATTCTAAACCTTGTTGAATTATACCGAACTATGGACGCTTCATGATGAGGCTTTATAAGAAAAAAGTAAGTGAAATCAATTTACGGCTGAGGAAAGTGCCAGATGGAGACAGAGCCAAATACTAGCATTTTCTTTAGCTGCAGTTTAGAAAACAAGGGGAAAGCCCGCCTCTGACAGGAGTCTGTGCTTCAGCTCAGGTTGGGGCTGGATGTTATACTGCTGTATGAGCATCACACTGTTCTCCTGTTCCTTCATCCACTCTCCAGCGCCCACTGTGAGGGCCGCTCCCCTGCCCGTGGCACCATGTCCAGTCCTGTCAGGTGACCAGGCCACTCTCAAGGGCACCCAAGAACCGCAGGTCTCCCAGCTGTTGGAACTGCCATATCCGAGGCTTTTCCACACCACCCTGGAGTCATAGCTTTGTTGGCTCCCTGTCAAGCTCTTTAATTCCTGTGCACCTGCCCTTGCTTCCCCCATGAGTCCCCCACTATCCCCCCACCAAGGAGCTGTGAATGCTCTGGGCTCAGAAGCCCAGCCTGGGTGTGGTCAGTTCTAGGGGCTGTTAGGGAAAAGGTCCTCCCCCTTTTAAGTTATCTTTCAAAGGGTCCTGAGGGGTGTGACTTCTGCTCCAATGATTCTTTTTCATGGGGAAGGGATAGCTCTCCTGTGTTTATTCACACCTGTTACTGTGATTAACTCCCACCTCTCAGGCATCCCAGCAGTGATGAAATCCAAGTGGTGACACCATGTTGTTTTCTGAACTATGACTCTTCTGCCCTCCTAGAAGTACAGGTTCTGGTTCAAACTCGTCTTCTATGGCTGCTGCTTTCTACCCTGTAAACGAGCTCCACTCATTTCTCTGCTGCAGGTAGACCCCTGGAAGGCCTGTCCCACTCTTCACTCACTCAGTCATTTCAAGGTTTGCCCTCTTTGAAATCTCCTGCTGCCTTCTTCCCCAGTAGAGGTGGTCTGTTGGTCTTGGGGGCATGAGTCATCCGCGATGAATCAATATGCTAGATTCACGGTGAAACCACTGGCCCTCTCCTCCATGCTAGCGAGGGGTCTCTCTGGCTTGATCCCTCCTATTTACTAGCCGGTTTGCCTTAAACAGCTCTGAGCACAAATCCTGGATGTATCCATGAGCACAGCCCCATGTACTCTTTGCTTCATGGCTTGGATGAACGAATGGAAGCACAGCCGTGACAGAAAGCACACACAAGTGCCAGCAACAGCAAGGGGGAAGCAGACCCTTAGAGCAGGACAAATTTTCCGGGCATTCACTGAAGACTGTCTCCCAAGCACAGCTGCCAGATCGAGCAAAAAGAGAAATAAGACAGGACACTAGTCAAATTTGGATTTTAGATAAACAACAAATAATTTTAGTATAAAGGTGTCTCAAATACTTTGTGGGCTATGCTTGTGTTAAACTGAAAATCTTTCATTGTCATTCTTCTGTAATTTAAATGTCACTGGGCATCCTGTGTTTCAGCTAGCCGCCCTGCTGCTAAGGGCAAGCCTTATTCTGCTCTTAATAAGATTGCTGCCTTCCACTGAGTTTAACTCCTGCACATTACACATTTAGGGAAATCAGAGAGTGAATTGTAGAGCGATAATCTAGATCTTTTACACTGAATAAAGAAAAAGCCAATAGCGTCTATAATGACATGATAAATTTTCTCTTGGACAGTTTTTACCCCTAAATGTATGCTTGGGCTGATTATTTCGTGTACACCCCATGTCTCCTTAGTTTAGTAATAGAATCAGTCCCCAGTGGGAACTAGAACTAGCGGGAACTCGATTCCTCCCCACCCAGAGGTCTTCAAAGAGACCAAACATCAGCTTTTTCAAGAACTGATCTCCACTGTCAGAGAACGAGAGCCATACAGCCACCCTGTGTAAGTTTAGTTTGACGCACCCTGTCAGTTTTATCCGGTACGTGCCTTGGGAACAAGCTGAATTGTTATCTTCTGGTCAAGATTCCCTAGAGCCAGATTTTCCAGAGTCCGTCTGCCATGGACAGGAACAAAGTCTCCAGGAGCTAGAGATGCTGGCTGATGTCACTGGATGAGGTGGTGCCGCTCCTGTCCTTGCTGGCAATGACTGGGCCGAGGCTCTCGAAGAGGTGCCCACACAGAGCCGGGCCAGGTGCAGGCCTGTCCCTTCGAGTGCCTCTCACTGGCCAGTGCGAGCTGGTTCTTCTGGAAACAGGAGCTCCACAGCAAGATGCAACCCAGAGCTTTGTAGCCTGCACGTGCTTCCTCTCCCCAGCAAGGCTGTCAGTGTGCCAGACGGGGCCAAGGAGACAGGGCTGTCTCTGACATTTTATGTTACCACAAGGCCTGCCAACCACTCACTCTACCTGCCCTTCTCCTCTGAGGTCCCCCGAGAGAATGAAGTCCTGACGACCTAGCGGGGCAGGGCACTAACTGCCTTCCTGTTTGCCTAGAGTATTACTAAGTATGCACCATTCTTGGGAGAGCTGGAAAATAGTCACGCAGACCTTTATGGAGGCACTTAGTTCCCTACTGACGCCTCTGTGGATGGAACAAGGCTGAAAGAGGTCACCAGGTCTTCTGTCCCAATACCGGGGTCATGTGCTTTTCTACACGGCTCCCAGGAAAATGGAAGATGGGTGGGACCCGACAGAGCCTTTGACATTACCAGAAGCAGATAACGCTTTATGCACTTCACTTGATTTTGCTTCAGTTGTGTCCAGGCTTAGACTCTGCAATCGTATCCTATTTTTGAGCCTAGCAGGCTTTTTAGTATCGTCTTTCAGTGCTATTTGGAATGACCTAGACCTTTGCCACAAATGGTTTCAGACAGACTCCTTTAAAAATGCCAACCTGGGACCTGCAGGCCAGCTGCTGTTGTAAGGATCTCGGGGCTGGGGTGTTGCTTCTGCATTTATCCAAGCTAGACACAGTCTTTGACCTAATAAGGTTAATAGCCGTGGGTCTATTTATGAGCACAGGCAGGAAGAGCAGGTCATGTTCCCCAGGGGCAGTAGGGAAAAGAGCATGTTTCTGGCCTGTGAATGAAGTCTGGGAAAGGTCTGCCAACCTGAACCCTGGTCTGGTGTCACAAGGTCCTGAGATATTTTCTGCATTTACGAGTCGAAAGTGAGGCTTAAACCTTCTCTCATTTGGCATGTAGTGATTAAAAAAAAAGTCTGAGTCCTCACTGTTCGGTCCAGGCCATCCTCTCAACCATCTGTGTTGACTTCTTCAGGTGATGTTTAGGCAGGCGGGGTGTGGGCATCACTAACGGAATCATCTTCTGAAGTGGTGCAGGGGACAGTGCTCACCAGTGAGAGGCACATGTCACACAGGAGACGCAGGGCTGTCACTTACGGTCCCAGAGGCTGTCTCTCTGGCACGTCCTCTAACACAACATGCAACATGCTTCGGAGCTGTGGGACAGTCAGCTCCTCTGTGAGGAGGGAACTTGTTAGAGACCCTGCTACATGCGTCTGCAGGTCATTGCACTTCGGCGGAGCCCCAGCGATGAACCCCACAGGGCTGGGACCCTGAGCTGGACGGTTCCTGAAGGATTCAGGACTACTCCCATAACAATATGCAGGAATCTGGAGAGCAGCTCTGGTGGGAGCAGCTAATACCAAACATATTTCCATTTTTATTCTGTACGGTAAATACTGCTGAAGTTTCTGGAAATTTACAGCAGCCGTGAAAAAGTGGGTGCTACTGGGCACTCCGAATGGAGCTGGGCATGGTCAGCATTAGAACTGTGTGCCGAGCAGATGTTTGGGGAGCAAGGTGGAAGGAGGAGGTAGATGGGAAAAGACATTCTTTGTGTCTTATTTTCTTTCATGATGATAACTTTGTACCTTTTATGTTGCCCAAACCTAAAAATGAAACGGAACTCTAATTCATTGTTCACAATAAATCATAGTCGAGTTCACGTACTTTGAGGAGTTCTGTGATCTTTCTGACAGTTAGAAATGTTTTTCCCTTGGAAATTTCGGAGGGCAGATGCCTTCTCCTCTCAGCCATGTTTGCCTGGCAATAACTGCAGGCAGAGAGTCTAATTAGGTAGGGAAAGCATCTCCCTCTGGAAGCAAAAGCCTGCTTTGAATGATGGATGGGCCGGGGGCCTTGTGTGGCCTGGAAGACTGCATTATTCCAGAGAGCTGGGAGAGTCACCCTCCAAATATTTCCTGTAGTATTTATTTAATGGAGCTTGCAATTTCATTATTAATAATGCATTCCTATGTGCAAACCATCATCTCCTGTGCGAGGGGTGGTTCTTTTAACATGCAAATACATTTATGCATTTAGCGTGAACAGTTCTGTCAGAATTTCCATCTTCAGAGTTTTCTTTCTTAGGGGGCATCCGAGGAGCAAATCAGAAAGATGAGGCTGCCCCTGGCACCCTTCATGCTCACCACTCTATGTGTGTGACCAGTCATTTCACCTTGTTGCCTAAAGAACTGCCCCTTCTGTCTCTGTGCTCTGTGCCTGTAACCACACACACACCGGCTCACAAACACACGTACTGAAGTGATTGAAGGACGTTCTTGTTCCGTGAGCCCATGTGTTTGTTTAAAAGAAGCAGGCAGCGGCGGCAGCCCATTTTCCTCCACGTCCTCTTTGAAAAGGGATGCATGCCATCTGCACTCTCTCTGGCATGGCATGTCCTACTTTCACCTCAGATTCACCGGATGAGAGACTTACTGCTTTATGAGTGTTATTCAGAATTTAGGCTGAGATGCGTTAGAAAGTCTGTGTTTATCTAAAAGAAATCTGTACCTAGTTTTGCCTTTTAGGACCCTAAGAATAAGGAAAGTCTCAGCTCACTCATGTGCTGGAAAATGGCTCTTGTGTCCCACCTGGTTTACTCTTCTCCGGGCAAAACACTTCTGCTGTTTCCAATCTCCCTCTTTTGTCAAGACGAGGACTGTTTCTCACTATCTTGAGCACTGTTTCCTGCGCAGGGCCTTTAGGAAGGACATTTCCCAATGTTCTTCTCACAACACTGGTCCCAGAGTGGAAACATCATGCTTCCGAGGGGGAGAAAGCAGCTGAGCCTGCTCCCGCGTGGGCCCTGGTGCAGAAGACTCTGAGTGTGTCCCGGGGAGGCGTAGGATGCCTCCGGCTCACACTCAGCTTCCTGCGCCCTCTCACCCTTTTGTATTCTTTTGCAAGATCACCAGTCAGGTGTGATGATGAGAGAAGACAGAAGAGAGATACCGGAGGACAGCATTTGTTACCCCACAGGTCCTGGAGACAGTCTCTCTACACCATAAGGGCTAGATGGGTGAGAGGAGAGTGCCAAGGGACAGGGCGCAACCAAGTAGGTAGAGGCTCCAGAGAGAGTGAGGACCTGTGGGCAAGTCAGGGTGAGGACATAAGGGCGTTTCATCAGTGCACTCGTGCCACTAGCTCACTGTCATGGGAGGACAAGAGGGCACTTTAAGGCAGGGAGCAGCCATCTCACACTGGTGTCTCTGGCCACCTATGTACAGCCTGTTGGTGAGGATGCTGAAACAGCAGAAAGATAATGTTGATAGTTCTCAGTACCCTATCCTCGTGGTTATACCATGCGCACACAGGGCCACTTCTTCCAATCTTAAGTGCGTCGTGTCAGAGTTTTCTAGATGAGATGGAGATTTTAAGAATGGGGTGTAAGGCATGAAAGCTGCTTTGCCAGGTCTCACTGCCCACTGACTTGAGGCTGGTTTGGACCTGGCTGTGGTTCCAGCCCCTGAGATGCAGCAAAGGTTTGGTTTGAGTAAGTCACTGCTTGAGAGTGTCTCTTTCCGAAAACACCCTATTAAAGGTCTGTGCTTATCTGAGAACTAATGTCGAGAAGTGGTGTCGTAGTTTTCAGTCACCTTGTTAGTAATCCTGGCTGCAACCAAAGAGAAAGCCTACATGAAGGCTGAGAATCATCTCCATCACCGAGCAACCCCATGTCCTGACCTTCCTGAGTGATAAGGCTATAGTGGGCCTACAATGTAATAAACTCATCAAATAAAGATGCTTTTTAAGCAAATGAATAATTCTTAATTAATGTCCAAATAGAGGATAAATTGGTCTTGTGAAAACATTTATTATAAAGATTTCTTCAAAACTAACCATTGGTTGAGAAAATCTCACTAGTCCTGTTCTCTAGGTCCCTCCAAGAGCTTGGCTAAGTCAGCCCTGCTCCCCTCTTAAAGCTGAGGTCTCCAGCAGCATGGGGAGTTGGGGTCAGTTGGGGTAGGGAACTAGGTTTGGGGAAAGAGATGTGTGTACACAGATGCACATGGGCAGCTGGCAGGTGGCCCCGAGAGAGCTGCTAAGTGAATTTCCACATCTAGACACTAGGCTTCTGGAACCCCACCTGGAAGAATGGAGACGGAAGACTGCTGAAGCAGCTGTCGACTGAGTACTGTTCAGACATTCTACTGCCAAACCTAGGGTTGGCCAGGTTAGGAATCTGAGAGGAACCTGAACTTTCTGAAGCTGAAGATTCGATCAAATGACTCACTCTAGGGAGAAAAAAAACAACAAACAACTGAAAAGCCCAGAATAATTGTTGAATGTTGTGTCTCATCCATTTGACCAGTCAATCACTATACAATCTGAAGTTTCTCTAAGGCCAAGGAGTCAACGTTTTCTCTTTTTACAGTTGATAGACAGCGACTTACGCCAAGGCCCCAGGCACATGAAGGTGATTCAACAACCCGTTAGATTTATTATGGGGCTGGGAGGTGGCAGAACTTCCCCTAGGGCTGGAGTCTAATAAAGACAAAGAGCTCTGTCTTAGGTCTGAAATCACACACCCCGTCAGTGAGTTGGAGAGCCTGGGAGGTCAATAGGTTGCTTTGAAATCCAGAACTGCGAAGTAAATCAGCCTGTTTGTCCCTTTCTACTACACTCTTTCTGTCTTCTGGGTCAGATTTGGGACAACTGAGGTTGCTAAATCAGGATGACAACAGGGTCTTAGCTGCATGTGTGTGTGTGTGTGTGTGTGTGTGTGTCTGTGTGTTCTTTCATTCATTGCTCTCTGTGTTCACAGAACAGGGTTAGGAATTGCCCAAAGCTGTGTGCCAAGAAAGGTCCTTGAACTAGCAGAGAGAAGGCCCACAAGCAAGGAGAAGAAGGTTTGTTTTCCGCAGTGTAGGAACCTAGTCCAGCTCCTGTCCCTCTAGGTCTCTCAGAGTCTGACCCTGAGCGCATCTCTCCCATTGTTTTGTGGGAGATGCTGTAGGAGGGAGGGAACAGAAAGAGCTCTCCTTAGTAGGACACCCAAGGTCCTCAGCTCCAGGAAGGCCTTTCTTAACCCTCCTTAACCCAGAGGACCATGTACCCCTAAAGCTCACAGTAAACGGGCCATGATTAAGATGTGTTGGCGGCAGTAGATCAAGGGAAGTCGTCCTTCTCCAAAAGAGGATTGACGTCAACTCTTCATTCTGGGATAAAAAGGAAGCAGAACTGAAGTTCATTTTATGAAGAGCAAAATCCCCCACTTCTACCTCCTCTGCTCTCAGTGTCAGAACCACACCATGAATGGGGACCAGTCCAGCCACCTTGTGACCGGTGGGAGTTGACAAGGGTGGCTCCTGGTTGGTTCTGTTGCTTCTAGTCCCTCCTTGCTGTGCCCTTGGAGCAACTGACCCTGGGCCTGGCAGACCAGCTGACCCCCGCATTATGCGTTGTCTGACAATTGTCACCGGGTGAGTCTGGACCCAATCAGTTCACACAGGCTCCAGTGGGAGCACGCACGGCCACCAAGCATGCCGCAGCCTGCCACAACTTGACGTGCTCTCTGCAAATGTGTGCTTTGTGCAGGCTGCTGTTCGGAGGTATGGTGTTGCTCTCTGTCTCCGCAGAGCGTGGCCAGAGAGGCCGCAGGAGAAGGAGCGCATTTCTGGAACCCGGGTTGCTGTGAGTAGAAACTGACTTTGTTTGGTGAGAACTCAGGGTGTCTATTCTGAACAATCAAAGCAGTAGATAGCCAGGGTTTAATTCTCAGGGTAGAGTCAGGGCAAGTTTGTGCTGCTTTCTTGCACAAGAATCTTGAGTTCATTTCCTCAAAGCTTTTCCTTCCAAGAAACTAGAAGAGATTCCATGGAAGAGCTGCTGTTGGGCTGAAATGATGAAGAAATCTAGAGGAGCAGGTCATGTCCTTAATAAATCCCCATAAGCCCTTTTCTCTAGCATATTGGCATTGTGATTAATTTACCAGACACAAATATGAAGTCTGTGTCATTTGATTCACTTGACTTCAAAGTCCTGGAAAAGACCTTTGTTCCTTCCTCATCGGATCACTGGGCATGAGGGAAAGCAGGTCACTGGAATGCAAGTGATGTTGATACTTTTCACTTAAACATTGCCTGCTGTACCTGTGATAAAGTCCTTGCAATTTGATTTATTAGACATTATTTTGCATTTCTTCCATCCGTAGATCCAAGTTGCATGAAAACCTACTTAGCACTTACTAACCTCGGCTTGATACTCAAGTTACCGTGTAGACACACTTACCTTCCAATACCCACTTCTCCTTCCACACCAAGGGCCAGGGCTTCTAGCATCTCTTGGCTTCCACCTGGCAACAACTTCATTCAGCTGTTTACTGAGCCTAGTTCCCACCCTGAAGTATCTCATCAGTTTTGTTCCATTCGCCCTGAAGCTGAAATGCTGGGGACAGATGAAATAATGTATTCACTACCTTCTCCAGCTCACCACTGAACCCCAAGTTCTCCCTGAAGTCTTTAATCCGTCCCCCATCAGTGCCCAGGAGGCACCCTTACCAGAGTTCTTACAACCTGGCTACTCCCATCAGCCAGGGTGGTCACCTTCCAGAAATGACTTTTTCTCCCATTTTGTCTCCCTCTGTCTTCACACTTTGTCCACTTCCGAGTAGATCCTTCTTTCCACTTTCCTTTGAGTCTCATCGTGTGTGCCCCTATTTTGAGTCAGTGATTTCATGCAGAGGTTTCTTAATCAATGGAATGCATTTATTTTGAAACTGAATGTTAGACAAAGTCCAACTTGTAAAACAGGTAAAAGGAGAACTTCCCGGCATGGCCTCTCCTTCCCTCCACCCTCAAGGAATGTCATTGTCAAGCGCTTCAAAGCATAGCTTGCATAACATCATGCTGGGCAATCTCTTCCTAGAATACTTCAACTTCTAGGTCATTTTCTTTCCCAATAGACCTCTATTTTTCATAACCCTTGGATCTCCTATTTGTCATGGATATTTTCCATCAGTTAGATATTCAGCTTTTGGTTTTTTTTAACTTAAGAAAAGATAACTCATGCTTGATCCTATTAATCATTGCGATGTCCACTCAATTTCTATCATCTCTTTTAAAAACATTTCTCAGAGAGAGAATCTGCATTGTCAGCCAGCAAGTTCTCTGTCATACACTACAGTGATCTCACTTGGGGGCCTGTGGAGTAGTTGGACACATGGCCATACGTTCCTTCCATTCCTACTTAGTTACTTCTTTGGGTAAATGTACTCCCATGCTCGTTGCAGTATTAAGAGTTGGAACAACCTAAGTGCCCATTGACAGATGAATGCACAAATAAAATATTATATATATATATATATATATATATATATATATATATATATAAAATGGGATACTACCCAGAAATAATAAAGATGAAATCCTGCCGTTTGCAACAACATGGTCTCTCATATGTGGTATGTAAAGAAACAAAATGAATGACCAAAATAAAACAAGAACAAACCTTTAGACTATAAGACCAAATTAGTGGTTACCAGAAGGGAAGGAAAGGGAAAGGGTGTAGGTGGGTAAATTAGGTAAAAGGGGTCAATTATATGATGAGTCTAGAATTAGACTGAGTAATGAACATAATACAGCATATACAGATGTTGAATATACGATGTGTGCCTGAAAACTGTGTATTATAAACCAAGGTTGCTTCAATTGATACAACGCCTCTTTGCAAATATGATGTTGCCACACGATCCATCAAGAGAAGGAATTCCCTTTTATGACTCTTAAATCTATGTGTAGCATGTGGCTTCCCTTGGCCAATGTGCCACACGAATGTGACGTAACGTGAGCAAAGGCTTGGAAGGTAGAAGTGGAAACTCTTGCCCTCCATATGAGAAAGGCCAGGATAGCCTGAAAAATGATCAGATGGTAGTTCAATCACCCCCAGGTTCTCAGTCGGCACAGTGAACACCCAACACCAACTGTCAGACACTGGAGTTAATAACTCTGGACAAAAAGCACCCAGCTAAGTCCTACAGCTGACTGCAGAACTACTCAGGGAATAATAACCAAAAATAAAGTCCTTAAACATTGGGTGGCTTGTTACACAGCAAAAGCAAATCGATACATCTTCCAATGACTTATTTATCTCAGTCTAAGGTCTCTGTCAGTCCTTAACTGCCTCAACATATCCATCCCATTTGAGGTTGTTTTGCTGAAAGTCTTTCAAATTGAAGCACAGGGATGTTCAGCTATCATCTTGCTTCAGGTAAGAGATACGTTGTCTTTCCTCGGAGACCTTAATTTACTTAGTGATGTTGCAGTAAAAGTACAATAGTCCTAGATTAGGATTTCTGCACCAAATTTTCAGTTCTCTGTCTATACTTTGATCCCAGAAATGTCCCAGGACTATATAGTGAGCCCACTCAATTGATGGTTAATAATTGTGAAGTAGACCTTGCCTCTTTGGGGGGTCAGGAGGAAGAGGGAGGGAGGAAGAGCAGGGAGGAGGAGGGATTAGCACACATAATTGTGGAAGCTGGCACGTCAAAATCTGCAGGGCAGGTGGACAAGTTGGAGACCAAGGGAAGAATCAATGTTACAGGCCATCTGCTGGTATAATTCTCCTGTCCCTGGGGTACTTCAGTCATTTACCTATTAAGGCTTCAACTGATTGGCTGAGGCCCAACACATAGTGGAAGATAATCTGCTTTACTCAAAGCATTCCTATTTAAATGCTAAACTCATCAAAAAAATAAACATCTTCACAGAAATATTTGGAATAATGTTTGACCAAGTAAATGGGTACTGTGGCCCAGCCTAGTTGACACTTGAAATTGATCATCACACTACCTTTGTTGCTGATTAGATTCTTAGACAAAGTTATTGTTCTTAAAAAAGCTGCTGTTGTTCTCAATCAAGTCATTACTGTCCTGAATGAAGTGACTGTATATAGTGGATTTGCAAATAGCTGTGCTCTGAGTGGGTATGTTTTGTTTGTGACCCATGTACCACACCAAACATTTCTTGCATTCTTTGCTTTATTTCTCTTGATTAATCCTGGAGCGGTAGGGAGTGGTTTCTATCAGAGAAGTCATTTAAATGAATAGAAATTTCATTTCAAATTAAATATAATTCCATTTTGATATGATAGTTAGGGATTTCAGGAATTGAGATCCTAGCTTCTTTTATTAAGTATGGTTGGAGATAGAGTGACATTACCAAGGACAAATAAATGTGTCAGAGACAGAAAGTGATTTTACAACCCTTTGTTTACAGATTTTAAAAGTCTTTGTCATTTATGCAAAAGGCTTCTAAATGTAGAAGGATTAAAGTCAGGGGCTATAAATACTGGAACAAAACAAAGGAATGTCATTAATAACAGATATGTGGGATCTCAAGGATATTAACATAAATAAAGATTCATCATGAGAAATAATTACATTCCCCATTGAGGCCCACCCTCAAATTCTCTCGGGCACTGAAAATAATGGGAAGGTTAACACATTTCTCACATTTCTAAGCATGTTATTATTTCGTGCTTACACAAGAAGTAGATGACATATACCAGACTCGGATAAAAGCTTAACCAAAATAGAAAAGCAATCTGGCATCACTGACAATATTGTCACAAAAATATTACATCTTAGGAAGGGAATTTCTCAGAATTCAATAACAACATGTTTAGCAGTTAAATCAAGTCATTTGCATATTGTGGCAAAGTGAAAATACAATAATCTCATTTTTGCTGTCTAATAGGATTTCCTAGTGCTGGATTGCTGGAAATAGGCTCGTCTCCAAGCTGCCTGCCCATCATTCCCTTACTATCTGTTTTTACTCCACCAATCATTTCCTTCTCTTTCTACTCTACCTTTATTTTATTTTCATTATTCCTCCCCACCTCATACTCCCCTTTGTTTATTCCTTTTCTGCCAGCTTTTTATTCACTAAAAGTAACTCTGATTGACAACTATTGGCCAATTCCTGAGTATTAACAGAGAAAATGAACCACCATTTCTCATCCTTATTGGACCTTTAAGTCTGGCATTGTTAGTGTTATTGTTATCTTCCTAACTACTTATTTCTAGATCAGGTCAGGATTGCTGGTGGGTTGAGCTACTCACTAGGAGGTATGCATAAAATTCCACCAAATCTGGAGAAATGATAGTGTGCTTGCTAACAGGATATGTGTGTGTGTGTGTGTGTGTGTGTGTGTGTGTGTGTGTGTGTGTGTACATTCACACAAATGTTTGGATTTTTCCTCTTATTCTGCCTGAACTATCTCAATTCGAATTTAAACCATCAGGACCAAAGGGCATGGTGATTAAGAGGGAAACTCTGATTTAAGTTGCCTGGGTTCACTGGCTAGAGACTAACAAGTTTTCTGTGCTTCTGTTTTCCTATCTATGAAACAGGAATAAAAATAGAGCTTTTCTCATAGTGCTTCTGGGCATATTAGCTAAACCAACAAACTGAAGACACTTAACATATTATCTCACACAGAGAGGGCCTGGCAAGTACGAATCTCAGTCCTGAAATCTAGCACGCTTGAGAATCAGTACATGTCTGTTAATAAATCAGCTTCCTCTCAATGTTTGTAGTTTGACTTCACTTGGGGATTCCATTCCAGAGAGTTAAAATTCTAGGGTGACATGATGAGTCAAAGCACTGATGGTAGCCACTGGTCATTACTACCTGCCCCTCTTTATTCCTCCTGGGGAGTCTACTGTCCCTTCCATTATGGGTTCTTTGGGTCAGGTGGGATTTGGGGACAGACTGAAAACCACAGTCCATGTGATCCCACTTTGGCCGCCGCTTATTAGGAAGCTTATTAGAAAGCAGTGTGGGTACCTCAAAGCTCTGTCATCCATATGTCTTACTCCTCCCCAAGTTTTGGGAAATATCTTTGTCTCTTTTTACGTCCAGTGCCTTTTTATCTCCCGCCTCTTCCAAGCCCCTCTGCTTCTTTCAACCACACCCTGATTATCTTCTATTGATCCTTTTTCTCCTCTGAGCTTGGCCTAATGAAAACCACACATCTTGTGGGTATACTGTACTGTGCCCCCAAACCTGCCACACAGCTCTCCTGAAGCAATAAAGCACAGGGCCTCTTTCCTCTGTTGGGGAACTGAATGGATGGCTGGTCGAGAAGTGGCAAGTACTGCATCGGGGAGAAAAAGAAAAAATATAGAGAACCTCAATTTCAAAGTGTTTATCCAGCTCCATCAGTATTGACCACATCTTTGTTTTCCTTTTCACCTGTCCTTGTTCTGTACTTGTCTTAGTCTCTTCTCCCAGCATTCTGGTACAGTCTTGCCTTCTTGAAGCAATCTTCCAGCATGACGCAGACAGCTCCTCATCTCCTCCTCTCGCTCTGGGTGCCATTTATGCATGTTTGGGGCTCTGCCATAGCAGTCAGAATGTTCTTTGAGGTTTCAGATTCTGCCCTGTACGCTCTTCTCTCCTCACCTCACCTGTGTCCTTGGGACACTAAACCCACTCCTGCTGCTTTAGTTATTATTGACTTCTGTTTCTACTCTCTAGCTCTGTGGCGAATAGCAAAACCAGATCAGAAGCATCACTGCTCCTCTCGTCAAGAGGTGGAGTTGATTTCTCTAACGTTTAAATCTGACTGTCCTTGGACCTGACTGTGCAGAATGAAATGCAGAGAGAGCTGTTGGGATAGCTCTGAGGTGGAACCTGAAGAGAGTTTGCACACATACACGTATTTGCTTCAGAGCCCTCCTACTGCTGGCCTGTGAGTAACCCGGGTTATCCTGCTAATGAAAGGCACCCCTGTGGGTCTGCTGACCACAAGCCAACTGCCAAAGGCCTTCTGAGAACAGCCAGAACCCCGCTGATCCGTCAGCTCACTGGTAGATTCACGAGGGACGCACCAAGTCAGCCCGACCACCTGGTGGGGTTGAAGTTGTCAGCGATAATAAATGGTTGCCGTGGTAAGTCACTGGAGTTGGGATGGTTTGTCACACTATGAATGTCAAATTGATACAAGCTCAGTCATCCCTTCCAGACTTCCTAACCCGCAAATCCAGTGGCTCACTAGACATTTTCACTCAGATGTTCTAAATTCAACATGTCCCAAACTGACCTCAACATATTTCCTCATCTTCACTCATGACCACCTCTAAGCAGAACTGCTCCATCTCTTGTCTTCCTTGTCTTGACAAAAAACTGCCATCAACTCAGAAAGCTGGGCAGCCTTGTGCTTCCAATCCTTTTCCCCGCATCCAGTCAATCACTAAGCACAGTCAATTCCACTTTTCAAATAGTTCTCCTCTCCCTCTACTTCTCTCTACCTGCTTACTCTCTTCCCACTTTAGATCACTATATCTATCTAATCTGTCTTTCTCAAACCTCTACAGCCCTTCTCTACCTGCATTCCTGCCTTCCTTTCAATCTGCTTTCTGTGTTAATGGAAAGAATATTTTCAAACTATAACTGATCATGTGACTCACCTGACTAAATTCCCTTAAGGACTCAAAAGCCTACATAAAAACCCATAATCTTCAACTGAACTCAAGAATATTGACTTTCACTTGCAGGTAATTGGGAACAAGAGATTCTTAAACAGGGGCATGGCAGTACCAGGGCTCAGATTTATGAGCAGTGACCTGGGAGTCACCTTTAGGAGAGCTTGCAGGGGAAAATGTCTGTGGGGAAACCAACTAAGAAGCTCCTGAGTGACTCTGGTGAGATGGGATGGGTCTTGGACTAGACAGCTGGCAATGGAACCTCAAGTGCTCTTAGCAGGAGGGTGGTGGACATTGGCAATTTCAGAGGCAAACTGTTCAGGACTGGCTTCTGATCAGGCGCCAAAGGAGGGAAAGGGAAGAGTTAAACTTCCCTTGACCAACAACTTGGCTAGCATATATTTGTGAAATCAGTATTTGAATAGTTAAATAATAAAGAGAGCAGACCCATGAAACAAAGATACGAGGAGACAGGAACAGAGACAGAAAATGTTAGGAAGTTAGTGTATGGTCGGTGTCCTATGGGGCCTGATCCCAATCCCCCACCTCAGCCCCTCAGCCTTTACTACAGCAATTTCCAGGATTCTCCAGCAACTTACCATTCACCTCATCCATGTCTGTATTTTTTACATGTCATTTTTTTTTTTTTTACCCACTTTCCTGTTCTAGCTATCAAAGCCATATTCCTTGGAAGACTTTTCCTACTTATTTTGTCTATTTAAGCTGAATGGACTGTGGTATTCTAAGAACAGAATACCATAGACTGGATGGCTTAAACACAACAGACATTTATTTCTCACAGTCCAGAGGCTGGGATCAGCAGATCCAGTGATTGGTGAGAGCCCGCTTCCTTTCTGTGAACAGCTGACTTCTCGGGGTGTCTTCATAAATAGGCCTGTCCTCACATGCAGCAGGAGAGCTAGCTCTTATGTCTCTTCCCAGAAGAGCACTGGTCCCACTCATGAGGGTTCTGCCTTCATAGCTTCATCACCTTCCAAAGACCTCACTTCCTAAGACCATCAATCACACTGGGGCTTAGGGTTTATGTAAATTTTGAGTGGGCACCAACTTTCAATCTATAATATCACCTGATATCTTTTGTTTATTTTTATGTAATAAATGTTGACTGAGTGATTAGCATATGTCAACACTGGATCCACAGTGGTAAAACGGAGCTGTCCTGATGAGTCCCCATTCACTCTTCTAAACAACACTTATCACAGGCTGTCCTGTACTCTAATCCTTTCTACAGCCCATAATAGAGATTGGAATGACAAATTTAGCAAACTCTCTAATACACTAGACCTTAAGTTTATCTTTGTATTTCCCAGAGTACACAGTACGCATGCGATAAATATTGGATAAATTGACATCTAACAATAGTAATAATAATAATGCTATAGAACATTCAAATAGATTTGCAGTGATAGCACTGTATTAAAATACTGAAAGAGCCATTTTGTTAAATCTTAGGGATGAAATAGAACTCAAGATCTCTGAGGTTAATTAACAAGTGGATTAGTCTGAATTTCACTAGAG
Source organism: Solenodon paradoxus (assembly GCA_004363575.1). NCBI lineage: Eukaryota > Metazoa > Chordata > Mammalia > Eulipotyphla > Solenodontidae > Solenodon > Solenodon paradoxus. Next base: position 355,001 of record RJWH01001300.1, on the reverse strand, counting down.
GAAAGAGACTGGAACAGGGTACATCTTGTCCAAACTTCCCTCCAGAAAGCACATTGATATTTTTTTTCCAGGAGAGATTTGTTTGGGTGGAAGTTTTCCCCTCTACCTCAAATAGTTACACGTGGTGAGGTTTAAGGGGTGCATCCCGACACCCTTCATTCAGCTCCTTATCTACCCGTTGGTTGATGTTTGAAATTTCATTGTCAGAGAGGAGTTCCAAACGTTTCTCTGTGTTAAGTGACTGGTAATACACGTGGGGGCAGGGGAGAATGAGGGTTTGAGAGTGTTCTTTTAAGAGAAAAGTTTTGGGAGAGAATTTTACTGAAATACAACAAGCTTTCTTTGCAAGGTTCAGCGAGTCTTTTCTTAGGTGGCTGAGCTGTTTGGAAGAGAGATGGTTTTCAATGAAGCCATTCAAACTGAACTTAACTGGATTTTAAAATGCTTATTTTTCAGTTTGTGTGCGTGGATATAGTTTTAAAAAATGCGACGCTGTGCCAAATATTGGAGTGCTTGAAAAAAAAAGTTACAATAGCCAGTTTCTGTTTTTATAATAGAATTTCAACTCAGGTTTCCTTTTGCTGGCCTAATATGTTCTGGCTTATTAAACTCAAGTTGCTCCGTATTTCCTCCAAAAGAGATTTCCCTGCTGCCGCCTTCCTGGCATTCTATTTGATTAAGAAACTTTCAAGGTTGCTGTTCCTTTGACATTTATGGATTTGAGGGCAATTAAAAGAAAATTGACTGGCTTACCACCCACCTCATCTTCCTTTGACTTGTTTGCTCCTATTTTCTATTCCATTTATTATTGATAGAGTGCTTATTTTCATAGCTTCTGTGCATTTTATAAAACTGAATCAACAGCCCATGCTCCCGGAAGCGGGAGGGATGGCAGCTGCCTTTAAACCGGGGACCACTCACTTCTCTATGGTCCTGCAGCCCCCTTAGTATCTTGAGACTTGATTCGAGAAGAGACCATGGCTAGTATGAGGCGAGGAAGCAGAGGAACAGAAGGGCGACACGGGAGAGGGGAAAGCTGCCAACCAAGCTGGCCTCCTCCAGTCATCCAAGGTGAGCACACCAACCGGGAGGGGTGCAGATTTCCAGGTAACAACTCTCCCTCTTTGGTTTGGGGGCATTCGAGCACATCACCTGGGAACCTTCTATGTACTAACACTTTAGCCTAGTAGAAGTAGAAGGATCTGGCAACTTGCCTTCCCTTGACGTAGGAGAACTGGAAATACATTTCTTTTTCCCTCTATGTGGGTAGTGAAAAAACAGAGGAACAAAGTAATTGCTGTAAACAGCCTAACATACCAAGACTATACGTGTCCACGCAGCTGGCCCCTGCTCCACGCCGCCGTCCACGCACACTGTATGGAAGGAAACAGCAAGAAGGCAAAGGCTGCAGAGGTGCCAAGTTGACCCCGGCCCTTGTGCCTCCAAAAAGTTGTCTGAGCTAAACGCGTGGGCACTTTTCACAAGCTCTTAATCTCTTCTGGATGCCACAGCTGCCAGGACACCTGTCACCTCTGTCTGGCCAGGAAAGTCAGAGCCCCATCGCCCCCCGCCCCCCGCCTCTGCCTTGTGACCTGGGCTTCAACACCGAGTGTCCTCTCTAGGCAGTGACCTGCCTCCAACGTCCTCACCGATACCTGGAGACTTCCTTCCCCAGGCTGACGGCCAAACGGCCTGCTGGGACTGCCTTGCTGCCAAGTGGGAGCAAACACAGGATGTTATTTTTGTTCTCAGAAGACCAGGTTTGCACACCACGGCCAAGCGTGTGGAAGGAGCAGGGCAGGGCCTCCCCTCGGGGCATCAAGTGTTTTCCCGGTGGGAGTGTTGCTTTCAACTGGGAGTAAATGAATTGGTCTGAGGTCCTGGGGTTCAAATGAGTCTTTCAAGACAGGAACCCCAGGGGGCTTGTCAGATCTCAGCTAAGTGTGTGCTTGGTTCACAGGGAAATGCTCAGCTGGCCTCTGGCCTGTCCCCCTCAGTGTGAGGTGGGCAACACCCAGTGCGCCAGGCAAGCAAGTCCCCAACTATATAGGAAGACCGTGCCCATTTCTAAAGGACTGGTTGGCAACCTACTCAATTAGAAATAAAAATCACCTGCGAATGACTTCGCAAGATAAAAGTGGAGCAGAGGTCAGAGGAAGCTTCTGAAGTCAGGAGCCAGATGGGAGAATCAGATAGGGCCTAGTCTCAGGTCCTGCTGAAGATTTTCACTCAAAAGTTCTAAGACTTGTTTCTGACCTTGTTTGACTTACTCTGGAAAGGGACTGGACTTGGGAGGCTTTTAGGCCCTCCCTTTCACCTCCTGCTCAGGACAGTGGGAAACTCAGTTTAATCTTTCATTCAACTAGTTTGTCTTAAGCATCTCTATAGGTGAGACTTACAGAGGGAATGACTAAATGAGAGAGGGGTTGGATTCTTGCCCCAGAATGGGAAAGAGAATAAATGGGTAAAACAGACAAAATACTCTTATTTTTATTTTTAAGAGAGGAGGGTATTTTATTTTTACTTAGCTGTTCACACTGGTTGTTTCCCTGTGGGGCACAAGATTTGAACAGGGATATGTGGCCTGCTGCTTCGGAGGTGAGTGACCTAACCGCTGCTCCACCAGAGTGTGCCACAAGAGACTTCTAGAGAATAAGGAGTGTCACGAAGGACTTAAAGACAGCAAATCATAGGACAGCCAATCCGAGGAGGTGTTCTCTCAGCACACGCCCAGGTGATGAGAAGGATCTGAGAAAAGAACATCCAAGTCAAGGTCAAACACAAAGTCAGGAACTATGTTTCAGCAGGTCAAGTCTCCCTTTCTTCATCTGTGCTGTGGTGTCACTGAGGATCAACTGAAGACTGTCTGCATGTTTTGGGTCGTCATACCCAAGTCTTCGAACCTGCCAAGGACACAGCTCTCCACTGGGGGATAAATGCTGGTCTCCCATGATTTCTAGAACATGGATTTTTATCACAATCCAAAACTCGTGAAGCCAGTCCTGAACAAATCTTCCTGTTCTCTCTTTAGTTTGAGAGACCCTACAAGTGCCTGACTATAGCTTAGTGACCCAATGTATTCTCTTGAAGCTCAGTTTGAGGGAAGAGGTGTGTTTGTGTGTGTGTGTGTGTGTGTGTGTGTGTGTGTGTGTATTTATTGTGGTTTCCTTTATGTTCTTAGCATATACTAATGTTTTATGTTCTGAGCATAATACTGAATACCTTTGTGATTCTGGCTTCTAAGACTATGGACTCATGAACTAAAGAGATCCCCAGCAATCCTTGGGTGCCAGCTCATTTTGCAGCATATCAACCCCTTGAGCAAATTAGCATGAGTATTTGTCATTTCTACAGTTTAAGGTCTCTGTGGACATCTTCTCTGCACTTTCAGGGCCAATTTGCCTTCTAGGCAGACATCTCTTCCATACATTGACATCGCTGATGTCCCCTCTCCCTGTAACTGATGTCTTTCTTCTGATTTCTGGTCCCCCGTGGAGAACAAATGGTCAGCCCATTCTCATAATGGTCCTTGTTGAAGACCATGGTTATATTGCCCCTGAGAAGTGCTTCTTCAGGCTAAACAATTCCAGTGACTTTCACCTTCCCTAGGGGACTTTAAGGGGTCGCACAGTCACTGGGAAAGGACGACAGGGAGAGGCACCATGGCAGGCAGACGTGGAAAGCATGAGGGCCAGCACCTTACCTCATGGCAGTCTCCTCAGGGACACACAGGCTCGGCCCTGGGAATCCACCACAAGCAGAACAACAGGATACATTTGTCCAGCTTTGGCTCTAGGCCAGGCACTTCGCTAGCGTTGTCTCATGTTCATTCTCACAGCAGCGATAGGCAGTGGGCATCGCTGTTCCCATGATGCAGATAAGGGGGCAGAAGTTGGAAGAGGCTAAATGACTTTCTCAGGATATACTGCGGAGCTAAAATTTGACTCAGCTCTGATTCCAAAGTCAATTCCCATAAATGAACGATTTAAAGTGACAGTCATTTGCTACTTGAGTCTCCCCTTCCTTGTATATTTAACAACTTTTGATAAGGAGGAAAGTGCCAACTTGAAACTTAAGTATAAAGGTTAAGCACTACAGCATGAGGATAATAGCTATCATTTATGGGGTATCTCTTTAGGGCCAAATTTATCAACATTTTCTCATCTCATATTCACCATGTGCCTACAAGATAGGTATTGCTATCCGCATAGCAAAGATAAAGAAATCAAGGCTCCCATAAGTAACTTGCCAATTTGAAGGCCTGTCATGCCAACTCTGGAGTGTCTGTCTTCAAAGCTCTTAACCTTGACACAAATGGGACTTTAAAGTTCACTTCAGATTGAAATACATAGTTCAAGTTTCATTTTTGTCATCAGAGACTAAATGCCACATACCTAACTGATGAAGATTTGCTAATCATGCGTTAGACTTTTAAGCCACACATATTGAAAATGATCAAGAATTCACAGGGCAAGGTACAAAGAAAAGGAACAAAAATAGCTGTATACGTCATCCTCTCAATCCTCTCTGAATTATATGAAGCCTTTCTAATGAATCCAGGAAACTTGTCATTTTATATTGGCATGATGTATCACAGCAAAAACGTAACTAGAAAGGGGGACAGAAAATCTGATCCGAATCCTGGTTTTGACATAAATTAGCTGTGTGAATATGGGTAAGTTGTGTCAAGTCACCAAAATCTGATTTCCGCTTAGATAAAATGGAGACAATAGTGTTATATCATACTATTAAATATGTCATTATTGCATATATTATGATACTCTCCTTGACTACTCCACAGATTATTATGAAAATCAGGTGAAGTCATGCGCTGAAAACATTATAAACAAATGCAAGAAGTATGACTGTGAGGATGGTGATGACTGTCATTTGGAGACCTGCCACAGCTATTGTCTCACTATTGTCACTCCCAGCAGACTATCTGAGAGAACTGTGAAACTGAAGCAACTTTCCCTGGAATCCTAGCAGAAGCAGGACGAGAGCCCTAGGCAGCCTTCTCAAAGAGCAGGACCCCAAATAAGATCTGTGGATGACACGGCTTGGAGCGGTTCTCAATTGTCTTTTGAAGTTAAACATGTCTTCTTGACAGATACATACTGTGTGGGCATTTTGGATGGTTTCAAATGCATCTACCCTCCGTCAGATTCAAATACTAATAAAATCATTTATTTCACTCATGGCTTGGTCTTCTTTTTGTTTTTCATATTTTCTCCATCCTACCTCCCCCACACTTTTCCTTCCACATGTTGGTCCATCTGTTCTAGGTAGGATGTGCCTGGTAGTCAGGGAGTTTGTTTATTTCAGCTTTCTGGCACACTTGCCTGGATCCATGAGGGAATATAGAAACAATCAGACCCAGAAAATATTGCGAGGATCACAAGCAACACTGTGCTCCATAAACTTGCCCATAAACGTGTGTGATGCTGTGTTTTGAAGACTGAACATAGATGGGATCAGTGGGTCTGGATTCAGGTACCTGTTATAAGCAGAGCTTCCAAGGTCAAGAGACCAGTTTACAATTCTGCCTTCTACAAACTAGCTTTGTAATTTAGTTACTTGTTTTTCTTCTCTCTTGGTGAGGAAACCAGGCTTTTCCAATAAGCAGAGAATTGACTGAGATATCAGTGTGAAGTACCCGATTGCACTTGGCTCTCAATAGAAGTTGCCCTTCTCCAAAGCTACAACATGACACCGCCTTGAGTAAATGGATCCTGAGTGACTCGTCTGCTGTTATACTTTTCTGATAAATTACTTCTCTCCATCAGATTCTCCATGCATCTGCTTCTATATGAACATGTGGCAGGACTCAGTGTAGACTTTTGCTGTTATGGCAGAGCCTCCAGATGACAAGAAGACTGACAACCGGGCACTCAAAGGTAGAGAAAATGGCACTTTATTGCAAGCACTGGTGCTGGCTCAGGGGTATTCCCTAAAGCTGGGGGTCTTTTAGGAGCTCCTTTTATACTCTGAGGTGAAGATTCATCTCCTCGGCTATGTGTGGTTTCTACTGGCAACTCTTATCAATTATATACAGCCGCAGAGTAGGGAGGCTATGTTTGCTTGTCCTTGGTCAAGATAATAGGACATAGCTGAAGTCTCTGTAGAACAGGGCATAGCTACAGCCTCTGTAGTATGATAACAGGATGTAGCTATAGTCTCCGTGGTACCATGGAAAATTCCTGAGAGACTAACTTTTGCATTGGGGTCAGGGAAAAGGTCTTGTACCATATTACAAAGGCTTGCATGGCCACCATTGGTTTTGAGGGAAAGCTAAAGGGTATTTTTTTTTTTCACCTTTCCCACAAACCTCCTCTATGACTAATGTGAAATAACACACCTTATAGCCAGGTCTTGGCAGGTATGGAAGGATAAATCTCACAACGTGTGCATGTCATGCTGGGAACCCAAGTGGTTAGAGCGTGACCAGTTGTGTTACGTGCAGCAATGAGACAGCAGTGTGCTGCTACCACGTCAGCAAGGAGAAGGGGTGCGGCATCATTCAGCTCAAGCTGCCCAGAGGCTTTGCAGATGTGACTCAGATGCCCATCATCACTGACTTTTATTTAATCTCTGCTTACTGATATGATAGCACCAGATTGCTGGGAGGGCATTTTTGTTTTCATTTTTTTATTTAATATTTTTAAGAAGAGGACTTTTGCTTGAATTCCTTTTAAGCACATCATTTCTTCCTCATTCCCTGGCTGCTCCAGCCCAGGAGAGTAATTCATTTCCAGGAGCTAGCCCCTGATAAAACTGGGTGGCAAGAATTTCCCTGCCTGGCCCTCTGATTGGAGGATTGCAATTGAGCAAACGAGTGCAACTTCTCTTGTTTTTTTGACTCTTTCAGCACAACGACTCTTCCAGCACAAGGTCCTCTATCCACCCTAGCTTTTTCTTGCCATGTCGAATCACATGGGAACCTAAGTACAGCATTCAGAGCCTCTTCCTAGGGGATGCACAAAGCTAGGAAGGGAATGGTGCAGGGAGGACTAGTCTTCCTCCCTTGTTCAGCACTGTTTCTTTTTAAGTCTCAGCAAAGACCAAGTTGGGTGAAATACAGGGTGCCTGACAAGTTGTTGTAGCACTTGACTGGACTTCTGGGGATGCTGCAGCTGGCTGCAGGGTGGCAGAGGGAAAACACGTGACAGTACTAAGACCATTCCATCTCTTTCTCTATTATTATCATTTTTCCTCAATGCTGAGACAGCCAAGTTATCCTTTTGGCTAAAAGAAACAAAGCATCTATGGGTTTCATTGACTCTGATGTGGACCTACATAAGGGACATGTCTCAGGAAAGGCATACAATATTTTGTGGTGTTTAAACTTTAGGGAAAGTCACAGAGTTAAAGCATTGTTTTTTAAGCATTTTAAAAAGAATTCTTATTAAAGTACAGGGAGAAGAAGGGCATGTCCCTGTAGAGAACCTAATTTTTAGGTCAGGAAGAGAAAGTGACTTAAAAATTTAGAACTTATAGAGTTATGCACTATGCCATTGATCTCTTACTCATTTACTTCCAGGACAAGTGACTCAACTTCATTAGGCCTCAGTTTCCTAATCTGTAAAGTGGAATAAAAGCAGTGCCTACTTCCAAGGTTAAGATGAGATGTAAATTGTTTACATCTGTGGCTGGTACATAGTATGTGCTCTATCTGTGTTTTCTATTATTGCTATTGTTTTTATGGAAAAAGAATATGAGAGGAAAGACCTCAGTATACAATTTTTATGGAATGGCATCTAGAAAGGACTTTATAACACTTTATGAGAGATTTGACTTTCACTGCCTCCAAAGTAGCAGATTAAAGACAAGATAAGAGGAAAAAAGAATCCTATGTGTCACCACATTGCTTGGTATCTTTTCTAGTTAGGCAGAATATGAGGAAATATAAGAGTTCAAGACTTCGTAGCCCAGAGTTTCATGGAAAAATGACATTGACCAAAGTTACACTTTAAGAATTGTAAATTGAGAACATTAAATCAACAGAGGTATTAAAGAGAGGCATTAAGTCAGACTGCAACTGCAATGACTATGTAATAAAGCCAACAAGCAAGCAATATGGGCTCAATTCTCACAAGGCTAAACAGTAGTTTTCCATCATGCAGGTATGCACATCTCCCATTGTTCAAATCTTTCATATCATTGTTCATTTTATGTTTACCAGTTAAATCAGTGATTGAGTAAGGGAGGAATTAAAAATCCAACTATAATTTTGAATTTGCCTTTCTATCCTTGTGGTTGTCTGAGTTTTTGCTTCATATACATTTGTGTTTTCTGAAGCTGTGTTATTAGTTGCATACATGATTAAGATTGTTATATAATTGTAGTAAATTTTCTCTTCATTATATAAAATGAATACTTTATTTCTGGTATTTTTCTTGACTCAAATACATTTTCTTTACTATGAGATTTATTCTCATTAGTAACAATGTTGTATATATTTTCTATCCTTTTATTTTTACTATATTGTGTACTTATATACATTGATTGAGAACTTGCTCCATTTAAAGCACCATTTGCGGGGTAGGATAACGATAGTGAAGCCATGACATTCTTTTAGTTTTGCATAATCATTCTGGCAGCATAGCAGAGAGTGGAATGGAGTGGAAAGGAACAAAAACTGGGTGCCTGAAGATGCCTTACTGGCATTGCAGTAATTCATGCTAGAAATCATGGTGGCCTGAAGTAAGAGAGAAATGGATTGGAGATACAGTGTGGGCCCAGTCATAATGCTTTGACTGAAAGGAGGTAGGGGAAGGGGCAAAGGAATAGGGAGAAATCAAGGCATTGGAGTTCAGGATAGTTCACTTTTTTTTTTTGCCCTGAGATGGAAACATTAGAGAGGAAACAACTCCAATTAGGGAACCATCTAGTTTGCAATAACTATGAGACACCTCAACAAAGATATGACATATGTGGTTGAAAGCACCAGAGGTTTTTGCACTAGAGATGTGGAAGACCTGCAGAAATAAACAGTAAGTGTCCAGAGAACGAGCAATTCATGAACTAGGAAAAAATAAAAGTAATAAGTGACAAAATTAAGATTTATAGATATAAAGCAAAAAAGGAAATAAATTAAGAGTTTAGGTTATTAATAACTAATGACAAGGAAAAGTTTGGTAAGTAAACACAGTTTTTTCTAATACTAGCTTTATATGATGTCTTATGTTGATACATTGGTACTGATCATTAGAACTTTATTTTTTATTTTTTGTAGATATTTTAGTAGAGTAACATTTGAGATATCACATGTTGCTTGGTAGATAAATGGCTTACACCTCCTTCAGTATGCTTCTTCTAAGCCTTGATTGCTCTACTGGTCTTACACTCATTGGTAACCACAGAGTCTCCAAGATGAGCCTAATTGGACTGAGGAAACATGTCTTGAAAAATCTTTCTAACTTCAGTGACTCCTCATTCTGCCTGCCCCTCTTCTCTTTCAATCTGTAACCACTCCTGACTCCCTGGGTCTTCAAATGCTGTACCAACATGGACAGCACCTGTCACACACAAATGTGCTAGGAGAAATTCCAAGTGATCAGATTTGTCCAGTGTGTGAAGATGACTTGGTAAGAATAGAAATGGTATCTGGAGTTGGGAATCTAAAGCGTTGAAAACAAAGTATTTTATGTATGAGACATGACTTGTATTTATGCTTAAAAATATTCTTCAGGTAGTAGAATGAAAGAAAAATTATTGGCAAGTAAGATGGAGGAAGGAAACCTGACCTGAAATATTTATGTATAAGATAATAAGAATCCATATTAGAGCAGGGGGAATAGTAGTAGATATGGGAATGTGACTTCCAGACATAGTCTGGAGAGGGAATGACAGAATTGGTGCTTGATTGATGTGTGTACTGGTACCAGAATAGTTGCCGATAACTCTGAAAGTGCTCAGAGCAGGCTTCCTTAAAATGTTCAGAACATGCCTTTCCAAGATGCGCTACTTTGACTTGTGGGATTATTTTGAATTAAGGTCAACGGAGGCCCTGTAGAACTCAGGAAAAAATTGTTACTCTCTTAAATATATAGCAGAAAGGAAATTAGAGGTATTAGCCAAAATTAGAGTTATCTCCAGAAATACCCTTTCTTTTAAAGAAACTTACCTATATGCCAGGGCAGACAGGTAATTACAGAGCATACAGGTCTTTGTCATATGAGTCATCCTTTCCTCATCATGTGAGTCCCCTCCTCTATCCTTGAAAGCCCAGGCCCTTATCACAGTCCTTAGCTCATTTCCCTCAATGAAATCTGAATCCTCTTTCTCTGTGTAGATTCACCATATATAAGCAATTAAAGAGTTCTTTTTTTCCCCTCCTGCTAATATGTCTGATGATGCTTCGATTATTCAACCAGCCAACATAAAGGAGAATGGAGATATTTCTCCTCTGATCCTCCATTATTCCTGCTAAGACCATTCATTGAATATTAATACTCATACCTAAAACATAGAAAAATAGTGATAGGTTTCAATATCCTTGCATACTCTTAGAAAGGATTTTCCTCTGTTGTGTGACTCTGTTTTACTCCTACCTTCTATGGAAGTTGCTATTGCTTAGGCAACTTCTGCAGCCACAGTCAAGTCAAATACAACTCCCTTTCCACCTATGCAGGCCACAATAACGAGTCCTAAACAATGGGTCCTGATTTTGAGAAGATTTATATATTCTCTATTAGAGGCAATGAGGCCAACCATCAATCTTCCTGCTGCATATTCTCTGGATGGCAGTCTGGACTAAGCTAAGTCTTCTAGATCAACCATCACACTGGAATTATTCAGAAATGTTAGATAAATATAAACAGCACTTTTGTAAATAGTATAAAGGATTTGACAAGTTAATAAAGTCAAACTTTAAGAGAAAGAAAGATCAAAAGAGCACTAGAGTCACTTTTTCCCTGGGGTTATTTGCCTATCAGGTGAACTCTGGACAATTTAATGCCCTCACAGGGCATAGGGAGTAGAATTTAAAACCCAGAGTTCCACACTGTAAGAAGATGTCTCAGACCAGGTCTTCTAGAAAGCAGAGCCAGGTGCAGCATGAAGATTATTTGGAAGTTTCAGTCCCAGAACAGTGAAAGTGAAGGAAGGGAGGCAAGAAAAGATGTTCAGTAATGTAACACAACACTCTCTCATTCTGGCTACTGCCCACTGACCAGCTAGAAATAGGCACAGCTGGTTATGGAGCAGATGTGTTTAAGTAGCATGTGGAACTTCTCTGAAAGGACTGTAAGACTGACCCACACCCTGGAGTTGTCCAAGAAAGAGAGGAAGGAAGAAGAACTTACCTTTGTGGCTCCTTCCTCTCAACTATTTCCCATTGGTCAAAGTTTGTTCCACCAGGAATTGATATCCTGCACATCCAAGTGGCATATCTGGTGCCTCAGAGGCCAACAAGGAAGACAGATCCTACACTTTGCAGTCCAAGATGCTAACCAAGGTAGAAGAAAAAGGAGGTGAAACTGTGAGAAAGAGCACTAAGTTGTTGTCCAATGCTGAAGCCTACTAGAAGATCCTTTTCCCATAAAATGGAGAATACGAAGTGTTACATAATTAGGATAAGGGTGAAGCAACATCCTCCCCTCCCCAACTCCCAAAGACTGGAAGGAAAGTGTCCTTTTCACTGAGGAAAGCACGTTCACCAAAACAAATGAGAGAATCCTGGAGAAGTCTAGTTATAAGTCGTCTTCTCCTGTATTTGCAGCACCAAATCATATGATACGTAGCAGCACCAAATCATATGATATGTATTACCACCAAACCTCCAGTTATGAGTCCATTTTAGTGTTTTTAGACTAGGAAAGCCTCTTGGCATGTAAAAGAAAATGCAAAACTTTCATGAAGATGGCATCTTAATCCTAACTCTCCAAGAATTTCAAACATTATTTTACATAATACTGAGCATCTTACAATAATGAATAACCATGTACAATGAATGAGACCCAGCAGAAACAGATGAAGACAATGTATTTGAATTATTTTATGTAAAATATATAAACTCTAAAACAACCACGCTTAATGAAAGATATGATTTAAAACATGTAGAGAATAGTTAGATCATGTAAATGATTTACCAGGTCTAAAAGATAGAACTTCTAGAAAAGTTTCAATAGTTGAAAGTTAAAATATTGTAGATATGAATTACAACATTTTAAATCCAGATAGAGACAATTGTAATAGTCAAAGACATACAGAATAAATTAACCATAATATAGCACAAAACCAGCAAGATTAAAAAATCACAAGTAAAAAGATATGGAGGCTAGACTGAGATGGTCGATATATCAAATCAGAGTTCCAGATGGAGAGAAGAAAAATAATGGGATAAAAAGCAATATTAAAAAGAAATGATGTCTGAGGATTTTCCAGAACTGATTAAAGACACCAATCCACAGATTCAAGTAGCCCAATTAATTCCAGGCATAGAAAATAAAAGAAAATCCAGTCAGATTTTCATGAAGGGACAGAATCCCAAAATACAGAAAATCTTAAAAACAGATAGAAAAGAAAACTCATTATCAAAGAGGTGATAGAGTAATACTTGATTCCTTAGTGACTTCTCAACAATTATGAAAGGTGGAAAACTATGGAATTATTTTTTCAATGTGCTAAAAGAAAGTAACGATTATCTTATAATTCTACATAATAAATACATTATTTAAAAACAAAGGCAAAATAAAGTCAGGTAAGCAAAAACTGACAGCTTGTCACCCACAGCATAAACGTTCACTAAAAAAAAATTCTGAAAGATGCATTCCAGATAGAAGGTCTGAAATATAAGAAAGAATAATAAGCAAATAAAATGGTGAACATGATGGTAACAAGAGATAAGAATTAGGGAAATAGTTATCAGGGAACCAATGGGGGATTTTAGAATAGGAAGATGGTAATGCATTTTTTTAAAGGAAAGGTACAAGCAGGAATGAAGGCAAGTAGACAAGCAGGCAGGAAGAGAGAGGAGGAGGAAGCATTTTACTTATTTTTCATTTAGTTGTTCACACTGGGTTTTTTCCCCCGAGTCTGGGACTTGAACCCAGGAGTATGTAGCCTGTGTCCTTTGGAGGCAATTGATCTGATACTCCATCAGGGTGCACCAATAATAGTCATACTTGCTTTCCAGTCATGGAAAAGGTGGTTTATAAGTGGCAGTTGATACACTCATCTAAGCAAACACCAAGAATTAACCAACCGAAAAGAGAATGTTACCTACCTTTTAAGTGAGGATTTTTTTTTTTAAGGTGAGATCCTTGACTTTTTTTCTTTTTTTTTTTTTTTGCAGATAATTCTGTCACACTTCATATACTTTCTCTAGCCATTCTGATTCAGAGATGGGCCAAAGTATTTGCGTGTTGGATGTGGGAGGAGAAATTGGCTAGAAAATCTGCAAAGTTGGCTTAGTTTCCTTTTTCCTTTTACTAGTAAAAAATCATGTCTTTTGTCAGACTGTGTTCTTCGGGAGTCACAGCCCACACCTAGCTAGAAGCCTGCTGACAGAGGACTGAAGGGTGGTCATGACCACGCTGTATTGCTGTGGGGGAGGGAGGGCAATGCCAGGCAGCTCTAGTCTCTCTTTTGCAATGGTTATTGGCAACATCTCAGTCCTGTGTCCACATTTTGTTTCAGCATTTTCTTAGGAGGTCAGTAAAGAGTCAAAGGAAAATAAAGCATTTGCACCTACTGAACAAATCCTCAGCTCGTGCTTGGATCAACTTCCAGTAATTTCTCTCCAAGTGATGTTGATTTATCCAAAAGACATTCAGTTTGGATCCAGTGGGCCTTCTAGTAATCAGTACCAGTACGGAGAAGGGGTGACTCTTTCCTAGACTTTTGTGAAGATTTGTTGTTGAATGATGCTGTCACGTGTTAGGGATCTCTAAAATCTGTTAGAAAAAGTAGCTCCTTGTAAGTGTTTTTATCAGGGACAGGGAAGACAATGAGTTAAAGAAGCGCAGAGGGAGGGGTTGGGAAGTAAACAGGGGAATAACTGCAGGGGAACAGAGGTGAGTCATCCTTCAAGAGAAACTTAGAGTAAATGAATTAGTAAATCTAGAGAAGCACACTTGGAGAGTGAAGGGAGTTGTTCTGTCTGAGAAGGTAGGAGAAGGAAGTCAACAAACCTGGGGAGGAAAAGGAGTTCCTCCTGAACTGGGTTAAATCAGCCAAGAGCAAGAGCCTACAGTCACAAACAGGTCGCCTCCCACTTTCTCCCTAGAGGGAAAGAGTGCTTTGCTTAGTAGGTGCTGCATTTGTAGGTTTCTTTAATTTCTTTCTCGTCTTAACCACCTGTCCAAGCTCATATACTGCAGCAACTGTAAGTCTTCCAGAAGCTCTTACACTTGTGCCTTATGTAAGAGAAAGTGAGATGGATGACATTTTTACTTCAATCATTTTTGTACTGTTGAGGAGAATTTATTTTAAAAGCAAAATCATTTGGATACGTTGAAGAAAAATTGTAGCTAGTACAAGACTGAGCTTCTCCCCTGAATGCCTGGTGAATGGTATTTGAACTAACAAATTTTACCAAGAAACAGTATTTTCTGATTTTTGAAAACTACCTGTGAGTCTGACTTACCAGAACCGTAATGTCAATTAAAAGAAAATGAGCTCAAATTTCTTCGGATTTCCTCCAATAAAGCTACAATCCACTCGAAGGAGAAGACTGGGAAAGGAAGAGGAGTTGGCAGTACACCAGGACACGTGGCCTGGAAGTGTTGAGCACTGAGGTTAGGACATAACACTAGAAAGAACAATGGGCTATGCTCTAAACTGAGAGTAAGTAAATTATTCTTTCCTTTAATTCTCTTGGATCAAAGTTAGGTGTTCTTATGTCTGCACACTCTGTGGCTATGTCAAATGAGTCCTAAATTCAATGAAAAGGATGATTCTCTCAGTCTGAGTTTCCCTGAGATATTTCTTGATTCATTTTTTTTCAGTTTTATTGACATCTTATTGACACACAGAACTGCATATATTTAAGGTATACTGCATAGTGACTTGACCTACATATATAGTTGCTTCTCACTATCTCTGAGGGACTGATTTCAGGACTCCTGCAGATACCAAAATGGAGGACGCGCACATCTCATGAAATGGTAAGGTGTTTGCACATAACCCAATGCATTCTTCTCTAGATCACATGCGATAACCAATACAATCTAAGTGCTACTTAAATTATTGTTACACTGTGCTGTTTAGGGAATGATGGCAAGAAGAAAAAAATCTACCCGTGTTGCATATAGACACAACCATGTTAGACCTAACTACATAATACATAATTTCATCTGTGGTTTATTGAATCCACAGATGGAAAACCAGTGGCTACAGAGGACTGACTGCATTGCAAAGTGATTACCACACTAAGTTTAGTGGATAATGATCTTCTCATAGAGATATATACATTTTTAAAGGAGAGAAAAGCAGGAAAAAATATAGCCTTTATGTTTCACATTGCATTCCTAGTTCTTATTTATTTACAACTGGAAGCTTGTATCATTTAAACACCTCCATCTAATTCCTCATTCCCAATCCGCCTTTTGGTAACCACAGATCTGCTATCTTTTACTATGAGTTTGGTTTTTATTTTTTAATGATTTCTCATATAAGTGATATTATATAATATTTTCCCTTTTTCTCCTGACTTATTTTACTTAGCCTAATGCCCTCAAGTTTCATTCATGTTGTTGCAAATGGCAGATTTTTTTTATGCTTGAAAGATATTCCAGCCCATGTGTATGTGCACATGTACATGTAACATTTCCATTTATTCATTATCTGTTATTCCAGCCCATGTGTATGTGCACATGTACATGTAACATTTCCATTTATTCATTATCTGTTATTCCAGCCCATGTGTATGTGCACATGTACATGTAACACTTCCATTTATTCATTATCTATTCGTGGATGCTTGTTTCCATGTCTTAACTATTGTAAATAATGCCACTCCGAACATGATGGCATAGGCATCTCTACAACATAGCGCTTTCATTTCCTTCAGATAGGTACCCATAGATGCCTGGGTTTACTTCTAGGCTCTTGATTCTGCTCCATTGGTTTTTATACCTATTTTTTATGCCAGTGCCAGACTATTTTGATTGTTTTAGGGTGATTTTTTTTTTAAATATAGCTTGAAATCAGGAAGTGTGCTGCCTCCTACTTTGTTCTTTCTCAGAATTGCTTTGGTTATTTAAGGTTTTTTTGAGTTTCATAAATATATTTCAGGATTTTTATTCTACTTTTGTAAAAAAGATTCCATTGGAGTCATGATAGGGCTTGTGAATGACTGGATAGTAGAAAAATTTTTAACAATTTTAATTTTCCCAACCCATGAACATAGGATAGCTTTCCAGTTATTTCTTCTTCTATTTCTTTTATCAGTATCTTACAGTTTTCAGTGTAGAGACCTTTCACCTCCTTGGTTAAGTTTATTCCTGAATTTTTTTATTGTTTTGATGCTATTGTAAGTGAATTGCTGGCTTTATTTATTTTTCAATTAATTTGCTATTAGCGTATAGAAACACTACCTGATTTTACATGTTAATTTTGTGTCTTGCAACCTTATTTAATTCATTGGTTAGTTCTAACAGATTTTTTTTATGAAATCTTTTATAAATTTATGAATTATAAAATCATGCCATCTGAAAATAGAAAGAATTTATGTCTCCTTTCTAACTCTGATTATTTTTATTTATTTCTTCTGTCTCTCCATCCCTCTCTTTCTCCCTCCTTCCTTCATTCCTTCCTTTTATTTATTTTCCTGATTGCTCTGGCTCAAGTCTCCAGTATTATGTCAGATAGGAGTACAAGAAGCACACTTTGTCTTATTCCTGATCTTAGAGGGAAAGCTTTCAATCTTCCACTATTGAGTAAAATGTTAACTTTGGGATTTTCATATATGGCTTTTATTATGTTGAGGTATGTTCCTTCTACACTTAATCTATTGAGAGTTTTTATTGTGAACAGATGTTGAATTTTGTCAAGTGTTGTTTTCTGTTTCTATTAAGATGATCATATGATGTTTTCTTTTGTTTTATTAATGTAATATATCACATTTATTGATTTGTGTATGTTGAACCATGCTTAAATCCCAAGGATAAATCCCGCTTGTTCATGGTGACTTATACTTTTTAATGTGCTGCTGAAATTAGTCTGCTGTGCTTTATTGAGAATTTTCACATTTATAATCATCAGGGATCTGTAGTTTTGTTTTCTTGTAGTGTCTTTCTTTAACTTTGTTATCAGGGTAATGCTGGCCTCTTAAAATGAGTTTGGGAGTGTTTTTTGAGGAATTTTGAAGTCTATAAATTAGTTAGAAGTGACGTTTGAGTTCTCAGCTTAGCAGCAGTGGTGGTATGTGATTCCTGCCTAAGTGTATAAACTTCCATGGGCTTCCAGTCCTCCTCTCTTTGCCTTCTTTTCAGCTCTGTAGAGTCCCCAGAACAGTCCACAGTAAACACTAGCCACTTGGAAATGCTGATTGATGCTCACCAGTGACATCTTTGTTATCTTCATTGGCAAATGAAGTGTTCCCAGACTGTCTCTCTCCAACTTGGCTTTGGCTATTGGTTTATCTACTTTTTAAGCGGCCACTATTATGCTATTGAAAGACAAATAAAAAACTATCTTATATCCAATTGATTACATCGAGTAAGAAATAGAATTCATATTTCAAGTCATATCTATTTTATCTTTATCTCAGTCTTTCATTAAAATAAAATTAATTGACATGTAACATATATAGTAAATATTTACTCTTTTTCTGAGTATACAAGTGTATGAATGTTGGCAGATACATGCAGTTACGTAACTAACACCATAATCAAGATATGCAATATTTCTGTTACCCTCAAAACATCCTCCATACCCCCAATTTCCTACTAAGTGCTAGATAGTATATTGGACACTGAAATGCCTTTCTAGACTAGTTTTTGTTAATTCAATCAGTATTTATGAAACACCTACTATGTGCCATATATTGCTTTAGATATTTTAGACATAGGGTTAAAGATGCCTGAACATAACAGACTTTGTTTCCTCAAAGAGTTTATATTTGAGAGGGTAAAACAAACTTAAACAAGTGACTCTATAATATGTCAGATGGAAGTGAAGAAGATAAAGAGAAATAATGGATAAACAGACAGTAATGCGAGTTCAGGGAAGGACTGAGAGAATAACATTTGAGAAAGGATCATTGATTAGAGACTTCTAGGAGATGAAGGGACCAGTGTTACAGATATTTATAGGAGAAACATTCCAGGCAGAACAATGAAAAGCAGAGGCTGTGGAAAGTTTTCCCTTTTTGTTGATGACCAACGTAATGGGCATGACTAAGAGAGGTTGCTGAGGGAGGAGGCGGGCAGATGAAACAGGGAGCTGCACCAGCCCTTGGGAGGCCTGTGGGGTTCTGTGAGGACACTGTATCATTGTGTAAGAGGAGGTATGATGTGCTCAGTGTTAGGGGAGCCACTGTGGCTGCCGTGTAGGGACCAGAGTCTAGGTGACATCTTTAGGAGTAAGACACCTGATGGAAAGTTATTATCAAATTGATTTGTTGCATGTTAACAGTGTACACAACACCATGCTGAGAACAGTAGGGCTAAAGGAAGTAGCATGAGACAGATCCCTGATCTGCCTTCTCCCTTCATTGTTTACCTATACAATAGCCTATCTTTTTTGGAGCCTCAGTTTTCCTCCCAGAGACAGAACAACCTAATGATTAGGAACACAGGCCTTCGGTTGTGACAGATCTGATTTCAGTTCCAGTTGCAGTACTCAGACACTAAATAACATGTAACACACTTTGTTGCTCTCATTTTCCCCTTCTGTAAAATAAGGGTTACAAGAGTGTGAACATAATAGGACTGTTATAAGGAATTAGGCACAATCATACATGAGCAATGCTTATCAAAAAACAAAAAAGAAAATATGGACGTGCTGTCTATAAATAATAGCCATGATGCAGAGGTGATATTTATTCTATAGGATTTGCATAGGTATGTGCTAAATTTAACAAAATGTGAAATGGGGAGTATGGAGGCTCATTCTGAAGAATGGGTTTCGAACACACATTTGCACATATCATGGCATCTGGCACCCCAGTGCATGGTTTTTTTCAACTAAACAGTTCGCCAAGTGTCAATCAACATGGCTGTGAAGGTGACCTCAGCCTTCAACATATGGACCTGACTGTTGACCTTGCCCAGAGTTTGAGTGGGGTGAGTGTCTATGCATACCCTTGACTTTCCTTTGGAAGGAGAGGGATATTTTCCCAACAGAAGGTGCATGGTCCATACACCCTTCCTGTGTGACTTTTCCACTCTTGCTGGGACAAGTATTATGCCAAAGGCCTGCCAAATATTGAAGTCTTTAAAGACTGCATCTTACGGTTTAAAAGACTGTGGCACTGAGGACATTCTCTTGCTCAATCATTCTCACACCATGGAGATGCTGAATAAGACGATTATATAAATGTTTTCCAAGTTAAAATTGGATTTGAGTCTCCATGGGACTCTTTTACCGAGTGCAGACTGTCCTCTTTTTCATCACTTCACATTCCTTAGTCATTCTCAGCAATTTAAGTAAACCTCAAAATGCCATCCTAAGGAAAGTTGCTCAAACAGTTTCATTAGTTTGAATGAATTCTTCCTTTCTTTTCTTTCTTTCTCTCTTGCTCTTTTGTTGTTGTTGTTCAAAATTGAATAGACATTCTCTGTCCGGGTTTAGTCTTCTGTTTTCCATCTGATTTGGCATAGCAGAGAATACTTTGCAATACATACTTTGTTAGAAAAATCTTGTTTCCAATTATTTGAGTATAAAAAACAGTTATTTGAGGTCCAATGACTTTTCAGTTGGCTTATCAGTTCAGCTGGGCAAGTTACCTTGGTTTCTGGGTCTTGATTTCCTGTTCAGTAAAATGGAATCAAAATGACATTCTCCTGGCTTCAATCCTACAGTGTGTAAAACATAGAATTAAAAAAAATATTTTTCATCGAGTATTTGCATGTCTTAGAGCTGGGACTGCAGAAAAGTAATCAATTGTTGTTATTTCTTCTGAGAAATTTCAGAGACTTGGAGATATTTCATTCATCTTTACCTGCAAAATAAACAAGTGTGTTACACAGTGAGAAAACATCAACTTGATTTTTATTTTGAAATATAGGAAGTTGCTCTTGCATCTGAAAGACTGCTAGAAGTTGATGAAGAAATGTGCTATAATTCCTCCTGAAACTTGAAAAATTCTCAGCAGGAATGGCATTGAACAAATGTTAGAATGATTCTATTCTTGTGTTTTCTATGGTTGTTTATATTTGTGGGTTCAGTATTTCTGCCAATTTCCTGTTGGCTCTCTTCTTCCTTGCTGGTCTAGTGCTTCAGTCTCTTTCATGTATCCCCTTCCTCACAGTTCTAACTCTTCAGACCTTCATTAACTGATTTTTTGGAGAGCTAATGCAACTTTGTCTTGTATAAAGATAGCAGAAAATTGAATATGAGGGCAAAACATATATTAGGGATAGATTCATAAACTAATAGAGCTAGAGGGCTCAACAGACTAGCAATTTAAGATTCTAGACCACAGAATAATAGTGGTAGAGTGCTGGTCAAATCATGGTCTTTAATGCCTAAATAGCTGCTCTTGCTGTAGCCACACGCTGCCATCTGCATTGATCAAAAGTGACATTTGGGTTTTGCATTGTGTTGTTTCAAATCTGACATGCTAAGTAGAAGCTTACTTGTTGGGTAGGAGTGTTTGATAGGAAAACCAAGATTTTTATCTTATTTGTCTTAATGTAACCTCTGCTTCCATTGGGTGATACAGGGACAGAAAATTTCCCCCTACCTTCCTGGGTTGTTCTGTGGGTGCAGGAGCAATCAAATAAACACCAGGCACATTTGTAGGATAGAGAATAAAAACAAGTGTAGTTTTATATGTATATGGAGAGAGAGAGACAGAGATAGAGACAGAGACAGAGACAGAGAGACAGAGAGAGACAGAGAGACAGAGAGAGAGAGGGAGAGGGAGAGAGAGGCAGAGAGGGAGAGGGAGAGAGAGAGAGGGAGAAAGGGAGAGGGAGAGAGAGAGGGAGAGAGAGAGGGAGAGAGAGGGAGAGAGAGGGAGAGACAGAGAGGATCTCCATAGATAGAGAATCTACAGATATA
Source organism: Solenodon paradoxus (assembly GCA_004363575.1). NCBI lineage: Eukaryota > Metazoa > Chordata > Mammalia > Eulipotyphla > Solenodontidae > Solenodon > Solenodon paradoxus. Next base: position 333,827 of record RJWH01001300.1, on the reverse strand, counting down.
GATTCTAAAGTCAAAGTGGCAAAAATAAGGATTTATATCCTGAACTAAGGAATGGGATAGAGGCCAGACACTGGAGAGAAGGGAGATTCATATGACAAAGACTAAATGCTCTATAATTAGATATTTGTCTTGTCATATAAATAGGTTTCTACAATCGAAAGCTTATTTCTGGTTAAAAAAAAATCCTTATTCTGGGTAATAACCTCACTTTTCATTCTTCTAGGTAGTTAAGGGAGTGCAGGAGCCTGTAGGCCTTGATTGACCTTAGCTCAAAATAGTTCACAAGCCAAAGTGACATATCTTGGGGATGGCTGTTCTGAACATCATGTGAAAACCTATTCTTCATTGACTTATCCTCTCCTTTTTATCCCAAATAATAGAAACCTTTGTTGATCTTTCTTCCAATAAGTGTGTTGGGTTTTTCTTTTCAGTTTATTTGTTTTGGGGTTTTGAGGGTTTTTTTTTTTTGATATTAAAAATCTTCCCTTTCACTTCCATTTAACAAATATGTTCTGGAGATAGAGGTGGAAAGGCAGGGAAGGGAAGGAAAACATAGGAAGAAAGTAAACACTAGAATAACCCAGCAGAGGTGACTATATTTTCAGCATGAGTGACACAGAGCATTTGAACTCCAGGAATTTCATGTGTTTTGATCTGTGGTCTAGCTCCATTTTCTGTCACATAGAATGCCCTCAATAAACATCTACTGACAGAACAAATAATCACTCAGTTATTACAGATTCAAACAGACCAGTTTAACACGGAGAAAATCATATTACCTAAGATGGCTCATCCAGTGTTTCATAGGCATTCCCCAGAAGCATTTTATAAATACAGATCTGCCATTACACGCCTATGAACCATGCTGAAATCCTCAGTGGTATCGAGGAATCTGAATTTTTATAGAGCCCACACAGGATTCTTAGGCCAGCAGGGCAGGGAACAGCCTTTAGTAGGCACCAGTGTAAGTTCTAGCATCATTATCTAAGAGCCACTAAGACTTTCTTTTTCCCTACTATGTAAGACATGCACACATGTGCCCACATCAAAGAGTTCAAGACCAAAAGTCCCACAAATGACTATCTAGACATAGTTCTGCATGTCATAATTAGATTACAGTGTGGGGTCTAGTGGAAAAAATCTGGATTTGCTTAGTGGCCAGGTTCACAGAGGCACACTCTGACTTGCTGGTGTGAGAAGAAATAGTATCTCAAGTTATTCGTTTTTTAGAAATGCATCCATTTAAACGGAAGTATTGATGGGAAGATAATCTGTGAAAGAGATTGAAGGATTTCACCACCCATCACCTTCAATTGGAGCCAGAGAGCAAGGCCCAACACCTGTGGGCTAGAGGGCTACCCACTTGAAGGCAGCTCCACCATCCACATGGGAGACTAGGCCACCCACGGAAACAATGTCAGTGTTTTCTGTGCCTTCTGGAGGTGACACCAGCCAGGAAGAAGCACATCTGCCCTTCCAAACCAGGCACAGAGTGAAACTGTGAACTAATCATGGAAACTGATGTTTGAGAGGGTGCACGAGACACCCTGGTGAGACTGGGTTCATCCAGAAAGAATTCGTGCAGAGCTGTTTGGTCAGGAACACACAGCAAGTTTATTAAAGGAAAAAATAGCTAGTTGAAGTGCCCTACGGGCCAGGAAAGTTACGTCAAGGGAATGCACATGCTTTTCACGCAGGCAAAAATGAGTTCTTAAATATATATGAGGGGTGAGGGCTTCTCCCTTCTTGGGTGTGTCCAGGTTACCTGGAGTAAAGACAAAGGGAGTATCTCAGGGTGTGTCTAAGACTCAAGTTGCTAAGGTGGGGTCCTTTCCCTGGGGTCTTTACTCTTAGATGTCTCCGATTTTACCGGTTAGTTTTCTACTCATACATCTGCATACTGCCCTGCGGGTTTTAAGCTATGCTGTCCCTGCATCAGAAACAATTGGAGGAAGAATGAAAATCATTGACAGACTTGGTTGTTTGGCAGAAAGGAGACAAAGGCTCCTGTGGCTGCTGGGTAGCAATACTGATGATAGTCACGACAGGAGAACCAGGTAAATGTGAGGCTTACCAAGTGCCCAGTGACCGTGAATTCTCCCCCACCCCCACCCCCGCCCCGGAAGCATTTTATTTATTTTTATTTAGTTATTCATCTTGTTTTTTCTGCCTAGCCCGAGGATGTGAACCCAGGTCCTTGGGATGTATATGGACTGTGCTCTTGATGGTAGGCAGCAGACCAAACCACTGCTCCACCGGGGTGTGTCTGATCTTGAATTCTTGACATGTCTCCGTATCCCATTGCCGAACATTTCCAAGAGTCTCCTCACCATCATGGAAATTAAAAGTACTCCCATCCTTGTATGGCTTGTGCCCCAAAACAAAAATTAAAACCCGACTCTTAATCATTCTTCTCTTTGAGGAAAATGTTATTTTTGAGAAGATTTCCTTTTCTTTAGTCTTTCTCATCATCATGATAGAACCAAGGAGCAACCTTTACGCCAACAAAGAAAGACATTCATCTTGTTTCCCACTTTTCTTGCTTTGTCCTTCACTCACTGGTCGCCTTTGGTCCTGAATGGCATCTCTCACCTCCCAGGCCACGTTTCATTTCTCACTTTTCAAAAGACGTCCCCCAAGGAGGCTCCTTTCATTTCTTCCCTGGGGTGGGAGTCAGGGAAATGCTCCCAGGTTACTGGGGTGTAGAAGGCAGGAAATGGCCCCACTGTGTAGGGAGTTCATCATTCCCTCTCCTGCTTTCTGCAGAAGGGCCCTTCTTGTAATGTCAAGTCATGAATAATGGATGCAGAAGCTAAGCCTGCATTTCAGCCTTATTAGCATGCACCTTGTCAGAAATTGCTTTTCCAGGAAGTCACTTTGCCTCTCAGCTCTCCAGGTACCTCAGTCCCTTTGATGTGCATTCTGCATTCTCCCTCTGTCTCTTTCTGTCCCCTTGTCATCTGCCATTGTCACAGCTTGCCAGGGTCCCTCATTCTGGTGTCATTTCCTCCAGGGGAATCTTTCCTTTTGTCTAGGGTTTTCTTTTTCTTTCTTTCCTTTTTTTTTTAAAAAAAAAACTTTTTCTCTTTTCTCATTATTATTCTTCAAGGAATTTTAATTTGTGCAGATGAGGTAGAACTTCTTTTTTTATTCTTCAGAAAACATATAAGGATGTAAATGCCCAGCCCCTTTCCTGTCGTGTTTTGTTTGGGTTTGCAAGTTTCATGTTTCTAATTCTTTTTACTTTCTTTGCAAACTCGACGGCAATTTTGGAGGCAGAAGTCCTCTCCTGGTCACAGCATCTTAGTCACATGGCTTCTCATTAATAGCATTTCTTCAGTCTTAAAAAAAATAAAAAAGTCTTATTTAACTCTTGCAAGAAAGGCCCTAATCTGGGCAGACAACAAAATCTTGCAATTTAAGATAATTGAGAGATTTCACAGATGGCCATCATTTACCTCCAGGATTTAGAAGATCTGGGTTCTAATTTTTGCTGTGTCATCAGATGAGCCTGAATCAGACTTCGCAGGTCTATTTTCTTACTGGTGACAACTGGAAAACTGGAGAAAGTTATTGCTAGGCTCTCTTATTAGTTAACACTGCTTTAATTCTACATTTCATTTTTTTCTAGAAAACATCGGCATCTTTACCAGATAGCCCTTTCACTAGATTAAAAGCATTTTTGCATTTCCATCTTTAGACTATTCAGTAACTCAGCCAGTGGTTATATCCCTTTGTGAGATTCCTATTCTGCCTTCCTCTTTGTTCTATCACCAACTCTGTCTTTCTTCTAGTATGTGCAGATCACTCTGTGTTTGTGCTGACTGACTTGGGAAGCACAAACGCATGCAGACACCACTGAAAGCCACTTTATTAGATGTGTGTGTGTGTGCTGAAAAGAAGCTATTGAGTAAAGGAGAAGTCACCAAGTTTTTGCTGATGTAGAATGTGTTTAGCCAGTTTTGCTCACATCAAAGAAATAAATATTTGAAGTGCTCCCAGTTTTCTTTCAAATTGTGTCTGTTAGTCATCCCAACAGGTATCTTAGACCAGATGAACCAAATTAACCAGCCAGTGGTTACTCGACAGAAGAAAGGGGTGGATAAATCAGGTGAGCAGAGTCGATTATATGGGGAAGGACAGAGTGAGAATTCTAGTGGGGAATTTATACACATGTAGCTTTATACAAGTACAGCGTATGCAGATGTTGGTTTCTAATGATGCATACCTGAAACCTAAATACTATTATAAAGCAATGTTGCTTCACTACAAATTTGGAAAAAACCCACTCAAACAAATGGATGATTTCTATATTAATTAAAGAAACATAAGCAGAGTTCACCTGGTGTGTCCCCATCTTTCCTTTGATTTAGTCACAGTGATAATCATAGGGGAACTTTGGCAAGTTTTAACAATCCCGCTTTACAGAGGCAGAAACCCTCTCTCAGAAAGGTCGCAGGGCCTGCACTGGCGCCTCTGTAAGTGGGAGGGAGAATCTAGATCTCCTGCACTGCAGATGAACAGATCAGCCCCCACCCCCCCACCACTTTTTAAAAATAAGCACGTTTATATACCCAGATCCAATCTCTCCCAGCAAAATATAAAGGTCATTACCTGGAAGATACAGCAGCAAAGTTGCCTCTTGTCTCTCCAAAGCCTGCAGAGAGCATTGTCACAGCTGCCTTCTGCCACGACTCTGTGAGGAGAGGACAACAGAGCTGTGAGATCCAAACAGCAGGTCCCACTGACTCCCAGCCCCTACTCTGCCTCCTTGGAAGGGCCTGTCCCAGAGGGATCCAGCGCCCAGTGTCCACAATGACCCTGTGTTTCACTTCTCTATCGTAATCCTAGCCCTGACCTCTTCTCTCCCCTCTCCAACTTCTTCTTCTAGATGGGACTAAAACATGACATCCCAAGTTTCTCAGAATTGTTCTATAAATACCCTACTCTGACAGAAGAACCAAGGACAGTAAAAGACAGACCCAGGGGCAAAGGAGAAGCTCCTGTTTTCCTAAACCCTTAGCCCTTCCCTTAATCAAAGCAGCCATCTACCACCCCTGGGCCTCTACCCTTCTCCTAATCAAGACATGATCTCTTGTCCTTATTCTCTAGAAGAATGAGAAAAGGGAGTTATTAATACGTTAGAATAAGAGTTAGGATGAGTCCTTCCTTGTCACATGGAGAACCCCAACCCTGTCCCCTGAGACCCCGCATCCTCTTTCCATGCCTCAACACAGGAGATAATCATTGGTCTGCTCCAGCAACCTCAGAATTTACCTCCATGTAAATTCTCCATATGTTTATCATGGTTAAATAATAAACTTTTCTCCTACTAATGTAGGAGCTTTTCTCCCACTAATGGTACCAAATGTAAATTTGTTCATTCATTCAGCCTGTGAAGAATCTCAGAGAAATGGTGAAATTTGCCTTTGACACTCCCCCCACCCCCAACACACACACACTCAAAGTGAATAGAGTTCATATATAAAAGCACAACTTTTCAGTCATCCCAAAAATTCTTTGGTGAGTATGAATTAGTCACTCACCAAATTTTTACCCCAAAACATGGAATCTCTGATCCGATCCATCCCTTACCCTCCTTTCACACTAGTAGATGTCTTAGGTCCTTGCTTCCATCCCTAACCTAGTTAAGTTTTGTTTGATCCAAAAATATGTGGGCATCTGCACAAATGCTTGCCGTTACTTTATTCATAATCATCCCAAAGTGGAAATAACTCAAATACCCATCAAAAGAAGAATGAATAGATGAGTGGTCATATAGTCATTCAGTGGAATACCTTACAAACTAGAAAGCAAGAAGCTATTGATTCAATGAAATGGTAAGTGCTGAATACATCACGTTGAGCTCAAGAATCTGGGTCAATGAATAAGGACACACTATATGATTCCTTTTTAGGCATTCCATGTATAGGAAGTTCAATGCCAGGCAAAATGAATCTGTGTGATAGATCTCAGAACTGTGGTGGTACCTGGGTTGACTGGTACCTTTCCAGGGTTATGGAATGTTCAGTCTTAATAGGGGTGGTATTTCTATAGGCATCAGTAATTGTCAAAATTCACCTATCTGGACCATTTAGAGTTGTGCATATTTATATTTATTGCTTGCAAAGTATCCTTCTGGTGACATTAGCCTTCCTTCTAGCAGACTTTAAGTTGGCTGCATATATTGATAATCTTTTTTTTTTTTTTTTTTTTTTTAAAGAATATCTGGTCAAACTATGGCACAAACAGCATAAATATCTCTTGTCACCCTGAGCAGAGCTACATGCTTACCCTTTCTGGCTCCAGTTTATATCATCACATTTGCATGTGGCATTGAAATGTGTTCTGTAATAACCTGAGGTCTTTGTGAGGGTGGGAGCTGGGCCTAGCACAGTGTCTGCAGATCCAAAGAGCCCTAGGGACTCTCACCACACCTCTCACGTGGAGGATGTGTCCACCAAGAATTTTGCAGAGAAACTGATTTCCACATAGTTGAAAAGGTAAGACACTCACTGTGGGTTTGAGGGGTGCCCGGAGGAGAGGGTGGGGTTTTCCACACTGAGGATGCTTAAAGAGAGCAGGGACAATGTTAAGGTTTTCTGCCAGTGAGAACATTTAAAGAGATCAACGATAATGTTCAGGGTTTGCTGACCCCCACCCTCCCCGCCCCCAAGAATGAAATCGGAGTCATGTAGTTCCAGGAGGGAGAAAGCCAGAGGACAAAAGAGAGGTACCAGTGTGAGGATAGTCGGCTGGTATATGTTCATTAGAAGGGACAGCCCCTGGGGAGCTCCTGCTGATGTTAACAGTTGTCCTATCTCCCCGCTTTTCAAAAGGTGCCTGAAATCCAGATTCGACATGAAATCTCTGACTTGTTAAATGTGTATCTTTGTTTGATTTTTATACTGTTAGCCAAGCAGAATGTATTTCTGACCACCAATCATTTCTGACTTTCTTTGAGACAATCAATTTGAGATAAGAGATGAAATCTATATACGATCTTTAGTGTTGCCTTAGAAAGATGGGGCAGATAATGTACCTGAATACCGGCCAGGAGGTCCTGCTCCTTGGAGTCTCGATGTAGAAACACAAGCTCTCTGATTCTAGGTCCAGTGGAACCTCAGCACCTCCTTAGCACATCTGCATACTCTTGGAGTAGGAAGGAGGAGCAGTCTTCTCTACAAATAGATATAAGGTAGATGAATGAGCTCACCAACTCCAGGGGGAACCTTAGTCTCCACAGCAGCAATAGCAAAAGAATCTCTTACTCCAAGGATTCATAAATTCACTGGAATCTCTAGAATATTTAGGGGCAGAAGCATCATTCTTAGTCAGGCCATCTCCTCGACTGCTCTAGCTGTCCCTGCCCAACTCTCTTTAGCTCTCTCCCACTTGCATAGCCTAGGGACGGGAAAACCGTCATCATCTTTGATTCAGAACAAATCAACTCTCTGTCAGCAGCTCTGTTGAAACCTGAAGGGATCTGGAAAGCCTTACTAAGGGATTTTCTCAGGTAAAGACTTTCCTCTTTCCTAGAGGAATTCTTAGGTCAACTCCTGAGATAGTAAAACATTTTACTAACTCATTACCTAACAGTAAGAAGGAACTTTGTTTACAGTTCTCATTGTTCATTCTCACTTTGGTCCGGTTCCCTGTGGAGCAGGTTGATAAAGTAAATGAGAAGATAAGCTCCAGACCAAAGAAGACATGTTATCAAACTTACATGAAGTCATGTAATTTTTGTTAGACAGCCAAGTCTCAACACAAGGCTTCTGTTTACAACGCTCACATGTAATGCAGCTGGAATGAAACAATCAGAACGACTGCTGCAAATCACTTCCCTTGCCTCATTCTGATTTTCCGAGTGTGACTGCTTCTGATGCTCAACAGTCGGCAAGCTTTCAGGGGGACAGCTGAGGCAGGGCTCGCAAGCAAGAAGTGGAGATTGGTCACCATATGCCGAGCTTGCCACCACCCCCCACCCCACCCCAAATCAGTAATTAGAGGTTATAATAAGATCTTAGCCTGGGCATCAGGGTGACTGCTTTCCCTTCTCTGGTATTTGATGCAAATGGCAGACATTGTATTGTTATATGACCTCTGTATCTACTTTTCCCTTAGGTATATAGTTTTCCTAAATAACACAAACTAAGGAGTTCAAAACACCAGAAATGTATTTTCTCATGGTTCTGAAAGTTAGAAGTCTGAAATCAGAGTATCAGCCGGGCCGTCCTCCATCCAAAGGCTCTCAGGGAGACTGTTCCTTGAGTCTTCCCAGCTTTGGGGAGTGTCCAGCGATCTTTGACATTCCTTGGCACCGGTCATCACTATCTCTATCATCTTATAGCCTTCTTCCTTCTGCCTCCAATCTGTCTCCAAAGTTGGGGTCTTTATAAAGACACCAATACTGAACCTAGGAGCCACCTTTGTCTAGTATGACCTGACCAAAGACGCTGTTCCCAAATAAGGTCATTTTCTGGCTGGACATACTCATGACACTGCTCACCCTGTAGAGTGGGCATTTACCTGTGTAGGTCTATCTGCTGACAATAGCAAAGGAAATTCAGAGTTCTTTGGAATCTGTATTTTAGCAAGGAGCTCTCATCTTTGGATTGCTTTTCCTAAATAGCATTCAAGAGCCTAGTTCACAGACTCTCTGGGCATAAAGCCAGACATACCTTCTTAGGGCTAACTTTGGCTTGAATTATTAGTTCTAAACATTCACATTTCAGTTAAGAAAGAAATATCTCTTACTCAGCAGCATTGAGACAAGATTATTAAGCTCAATATCAGATTCGATTGTACCGGAGATTCCAAAGGAGTTCTGCAAGACTAGAAGACAGCCCTCCACCTTTCTTCTACTAAAAATGCACAACAATTTTGCTTACATTTAATTTTTATTATAAAGGGAGAAATAATGAAACAATATGGGATAACCATGCATGACTAACCACAGAGTCAACAAAATATTTTGATTCTATGAGACTTTAGTTTCATGAACATGTGTTATAGCATGAAATGATCAGGAGAAAAATGTTTACCAATAAGCACTTGCTAGATTGCTTCCTCTGGATATATACATGGAAACCATTTTTTGCATATGAAACGGGAAGAGACTCAATGCTAGACTCAGCGTCTCCCACTCACCCTCTTTCTAGCCCTCTGTAGGCAACTTTGTTTATCCTTCCCCCTCTTTTTCCTTTCAGTATTTTCCCTTCCATCCCTATGCTTATGAGAGTTTAAAGAGATGAGGAGTTTGTCTGCCACTACACCTCCAGTCTTCTGTGCCTGTCCTAGCCAGGGTGTAGATGTTGGACTGATGGCAGGCTATCATTTTCTTTCTTCCCCAACACATATTAAAAAGTACTTTTAAATGTGTTTCTAAGCACACAGCGAGGCACAAAAATAGGAGAAGGAAATTTCTGTAGAAAAACAAAGGGGAGTAAAGCGTCACTGACAGAATCAGAAGGGAGTCCACCACTCTAAGTGCAGGCCTGCTGCACATCCCTCCGGGGGGGCCAGGTCTGGAGCCAGGCCAAACACTCAAGCAGGGCCTCTGTTTCAGGTGGGCTCAGCACACATGGGGGGCAAAACTAAACTGCCCACCCAGGGCTGTGCCTGGCCGCAGGTTGCCCACATGTGGCTGACAGTAGAGCGTGGCTCCCACATGTTGTGGGAGTTCAGAGTTCTCTCCCTGCCAGACCGAAGCCACGATGAGATCATGGCAGCAGAAGTCTTCACAATCCCTCACAGGTTAGAGAGAGGCCACCGGGACAGACCAGCAGCAAGAAGGTAGGCTGCAAGGGTCCATGAGAGGCACCTCACAATGGAGAGGTATTTCCATAACCTCCAGGAAGTAAAGGAGGAAATTGCCCCATCAAACAGGAATGGGTAGTTGTAGAAAAAATAAACAAATAAGAACGTTTGAAATGAGGCATAGAATCATAGAAATAAGAACTCAATAAATGATTAGACTCTGGGTACAGTTCTATAGGGGATTCAGGAAATGGAAGCTCAAACAGAAGGAATCTTCCAGAATGGATCACAAATTAAAAAACATGAAAATATGAAGAAAAAAAAAGTTCAAGGAGTTGGATGGTTAATCTAGAAATTTCAGTGTTCGTCAAACAAGGTCTATAGATGGAAAACAGAGAGGGGACACACATACACACACACACACACACACACACAAATATCAGCTTCATAAAATTTCTTCCAGACAGGCAAATTTAACAAGTAAACAATCCCTTGGTCTTTTCAAAATTGGATCTTTCAGGGAAACATTTTGCAATTTTAACTACCATCCTTCTTAGTTTCTGGGCCTCAGTGGGCATGAGGGACCAGCAGCCAATTCTAGTTTTAGTAAGCTTCTTTGTGAATCTCCTACTTATGTGTAAAAAAAATCCTGCCTTCCTTTTCCTAACCACCTCAGGAAACATTACATTTGTTTTCCTCAGGCTCTTGGTACTAAAGGGTAGCATTTGAAACTGAGCAAATAAATAAATAAATATCCTTGAATTGTTCTTTTATTAAAGCAACATCTTCTACTCAATGTTCCAAAAACCATTCTCATTCCTTTTCTGTTCTATGAAGAGTCTTACATATATTTCTGGGAAAAGAAATGTTCCCCCAAATAATACTTTTGTAAAGTTTTCCTCTTATTTTCTCTTGCTGTTTTCTCTACAGTAGGATATGGTGTGGATTCTCTAAACACCTCAGGTACATTTACATTTAAATGAAGATTTAAAATGTCATCTTTTTTCTTTGAATTTTGACCTTTTGTTCTATTCACTATATCTATGTTAGTGAAATAAAGTTTTCAAAGAATAAAACAGACATAATATTTCAACTGCAACACTACACAGCTCAAAGAAACTTTCAAGGAAACGCATTTTATTACGAGGTCACTGGGAATATTTGTTTTGTCTTCTAATGATGTGGTAAGCGAGGGAAATACTCAGGAATGCAATATTCAAATGAGTTAGTAAAGCAATAACTCCTTAAATTAACCTTCTAAGGAATCCCTACATTGGTGATATCGCCCTTCTTGGGATCCCCCAGGTGACCTTGTAGAGGAGTGACCCCAACTTTGGAGAAGCCACTCTGGGGAAACCAGGATCACATACAGCTATACTCTCCCCAGGCACCTCCCAACCTTCCTGCGCTCCTCCCAGCTGCAGGGCAGGTGGTTTGCTTTCACCTCAGCTTGCAGGCATGTATGGAAGTCTTGCTGGGAAGCTCTGCAAAGTATTTGCATAATGATTAAAGAGATTCATTCACGTCCAAAACAAAGTGGTTTATCAGTGGAAAGAGAACATCAGGACACAAACTTGACAAGGCGATAATTCTCAGCTGTCAGAATAAACTGACAGTTTTAAGTGTAACCCTGTGCCTGTTCTGCTTTAGGCACCATCAAATACTCATGGACTTAATTATTTAATTGGTGGATTTGGGGCAGGCACCAGAGAGTGGGAAGCTCCCAGTCAAATCAAGAGCATATTTGTACAATTGTCTCTGGGAGTAATTGGGAAAACACAGCAGGTATGGGAAAGCAGTGCTGGAGTGAGGAGGAGGTGTTCCCCACTTTCCCAGAGAGTGCCACTGTGCTGCCATTTTGCGAGAGCCCAAGGATGGACAGCTCCTTCACAGGAGTTTCAGCTGGGTGTTCCATTGGCAGTAGACCTTGGAGTCCTTCAATCTGACAAGGCAGCAAGGTCTTATGTGCATCAGATGTCTTAGCAGCAGGGTTCGGTACAAGAGGCTGGAGCAGAAGAGTCTGGAAACTGTGGCACCATCACCTGGGAAGTGGGATGATTATAACGACAGGCAGACATGGCGAACCAATGGGGACTCCTGGAACTAGCTGGTGCCAGGGACAGGAAGGGATGCATATCAGTCAGGATTCAAGTGCATGAACTAAAGATGTCCTAGCTATTTTCAACAAAAAGAGGATTCAATACCAAGATTTGGAGTTTACAGAATCATTGGGAGATCTGGGAGAGAAGAAAAATACCAAATTGATTCATTGACTAGAACTGTTATTTCTGCAGTTTTGAGAGCAGAGATCAAGAGGCTAGCCCCACTATTCAAGAGGAAGCATTCAAGAACACATGTCCAGGATGCCGTCCAGTAGTTGGGAATCACAGTTGCTTCGTGGCATCACTGAAACCGGTGACTGGACTCTGGGTGCTGAGTCCAGCATTGCTAAGACTATAGCTTCTTAGAGCTGGGACAGGAGCCACAGGCAGGCAGTTCCTCATCCCAGCTCTACCTTCCAAATTATGGGAGTGTGTCAAAGCCTTAGCTGCAAGAGAGTCTGTCAAATGCATTTTCTATCTTCCATCCTTGTCATTGAGGAAGACATACACAAAGTAAGGTAGGATGGAACCCAAATTCCAACTCCCTGTGCCCACGTGCTGCCGGAGTACAAGGTTTGGAAGTGGATTTTAAGTCAAGGAGAAGAGGTTTAAAGAGATTTCATAGATGTAAATGAAACCAGGAAATCCTTCTGTGTTACTCTTAGTATGACTATTTATTTACTTCTACCCTCTAGATTGTGTGGATGTTGGAAAAGTGGAGATGGTGTCTATTTTACAAGATTATTTTGAAGATTTATTAAAATATGTTTATTAAGATAAACTGCACTGTACATTGATAGACAATGATAGTAATTTTAGAGGAACAAAAACAAGAACACCCTTTTTCTCTAATGAATTGGAAATAAGTCATGATGAACAATTCTACACAGAAACCTCATAGAGAAAGTTTTAAGTTAGTCACAGTTTGTACCTAGTGCTCATGATGATAAACACACATATGGCTCACTGTAGAATGTGAGTCTATTCCTCTAAGTTCCACCATCCCACGGAGATTGAATTAACCTTTAGCAGCATCTCTGACCTACAGCCCCAATCTGCTCTTTCATCTGAGACCTGGCATCACCACCTGCTCTATCCCGGAAAAAGGTGCCATGTGCCCATCGATCACACTCAGGGGGCCGCGAACTCTCAGCCTCCCTCTGTGTTCTGAAAACCAAGTCTTCTCCCCATCCATCCCCATGCTCACAGCTCCCACTTCTGAGGGCACCATGCTCGGTCTCCTCTCTCTCCTCTCAGGCAAAGCAGTTGGATTAGTCCACCAATTCTGCAGAGTGAAGCATTTAATTATACTAATTCACTGTGATAATGAATCTCTAGCTCACTGCTTGGGAAAGTTATTAGAACACATCTCCACTTTGACATGAGAGCTAGTCTTCAGTAGGGTCTTTATAAAGCAGCCAGCAGGATTCTGTTGCTGGAACTTAGGGTCCTGGACTCTGGGTTCTGGACAAGCTTATTTGAAAATGAAAAAGACATGTCCATCTGTAGCAGCACTGGCAAGTTTATGAGCAGAAAGCAAGATTTCACCCCCAAGAAGGGAAGGATAGAACTCAGGGTGAACAACCGCTCCAGAGGGGGCACTGAAGTCCAGAACAGTTAATAAGGGGGAATCGTATTCTTAGGAGAGGTGGGTATTTTCTTGATTATCTGACCCTTTCTGATGATGGTAATTTGGGAGGCAGGAAAGAAAAGTTTGTTTCCTCTTTGCTTTCCAGTCCTTGGTGCCACTGGTCTGGTTCCATCCTTTTAGTTCCTTATCTGTCCCTGATAGTTAGAGAAAGGGAGAAAGAGAGGGAGGAAGAAAGGAAGGAGGAGGAAGAGGGAGAAAGAGATCAAGAAGGGGGGAGAGTTTGAGAGAAGGAGAAAGAAATAAAGGGAGAAAAGAAAGATGGAAGGAAAGGAGAGGAGGGAGGGGAGAGGGAAAGGGAGGGGAGGGGAGAGGACACTATGCAAATCTCATGTTTTTATTTAAAGACATGTCAGCCCAGGAGTAACTAAAAGAGAGCAATACTAACAGATTAAGTCTAGATTTACCACAGGGGGCTCTAAACCACTGACACATCTTGACTCAGCCATTATTTGTCATCAATCACAGCTCAATTTCCCTTCAGTTCTCTTCAGTGCTCTCAGAGTTGAATCTGGAAGGTAATACCCTTCTGACCCACACAAGCATCTATAAGAACAACACATGAAGACCCTACAGCTCAATGCCCCTAGCGCTTCAGGACCTGCCGGGGCAGTCACCATTCATTTGCAGCAGTACAGTCCACCTGGGCTCTTTCTTTTCAGCCTCCCAGGAGGCTCATAGGACACCTGTAGACTACCAAGGAGGGAAGAATGTCCTAAAGTTCCAACGGTGAGTGAGTGCAAGAGTTCCTGGTGATGACTGCTTCCACATGTCAGTGGAAATTTGATTTGGTTTAGCATTGTGCAGAGAGGCCTGAGCTCAGCCCTGGGCCATTGTGAGCTGCTTTGCTGTGTGCTGAGCTGCTTTACTTATCCGACTCACTTCTTTAATGGCCATGTGAAGCAATTCAATAGCTCCTTATGATACGGTGTTGTTTTGTTTTTGTTTTTCTATTTCCATTTACCCCGAAAGACCTAAAAGCTGCTGCAGCCTGTATTGAGAAGGTTCTATTATACATTGAGTCCCTCGTGCAATAAATTCCCTGCAGCAGGGAGGAGCCACTTCAGGGCCAGGGAGATGTGAAGACAGCTCAGAGGCAGGCACTGCTCCAGGGAAAACTCTCACCTTTTTTTGCCAGATACATATTTATCATTTTTCAAATGTGTTTGTTTCCTTCCCTGAAAGTCTTCTATCTCTGTATTGAGGGAACAATGACACTGGCCTTAATTCTTACCACAAAACTGAGGCTGCCCTTGCGATATAGAGTTAGCCTCATTGAGGATTTCATAGCACAGAAAGAGGCACTGGATTTGGGGTCAGAGGCATGTGCCAGTTTCGATCATCTTCCTGCAAGCAAATGGCAGGGAGGTAGTTCCATCTCCCTGAGTCCCTGTTTCTTCATCTGCAAAGTGAGAAAATCAGAAATACTGTTACACATGGTGAAAGAAGGGAGGTGCTGTTCAGGAGCTCTCTTAAATGGCCAGGCTGCAGAACTAACATTATTATTAAACCAGCACAGAAAGAGTGCAGGCTGCTCAGATAGAAATGTCAGCAGCTGAACAGTGCAAATCCGACGCCAACTCACTCAGTTTTCTCTCGAATGATCCCACTGCATGTTGGGGAATTGCAAAGACAGTATCATGACATTAAAATAAGTATGTTACCAATGCAAAGGATCCAGACTTTCCCCCATTTCCCTGCTCAACTGTGAGGAAGTCCTGTTAGCTGGCTGTTGTATGAAATGGACACAGTTGCTGCAAAGGGTTAATAAGTCAGAGAAGTGTGCTTTGTGCATTTTGGAAGAAGACTGACCTCAAGGTTGAGATGTCATTTGGGAAGCTCTGTATCAGCTTGTTTCTTGATGCCTCTTTTTTTTTTTTTTGACCTCTAAGCCCCTGTATTCAATTCTGCTTTTGCTTTTCCTTCCTAAAACTGACTGGTGTGACCTGGTGCCTCATCACCCGGGTCACTTGTCCCCATATCGCCCTAATTATCACAATAAGAGCATTCAATGATTTTTGGTCAGCAGTCTGCAAGCTCAATACCTGGTGTTGCCAACACTGTAGTCACTTTCTTGACCTACATTCTTTAGAGACTTTTCTCCGGGATCTTTGCAACTTCTCTCCCACCAGAGCAAAGGAGTGTCAGGAAGCAGGCAAGCCAGACCTCTGGTGGGTGAATGATGGCTGATGATGGAAGACCAATGCTCATGTGGCAGGGGACCGATCATCTGTCCGCCATTGCCATCCACCACTTTCTCTACTCTGGCACCACAGTACAGAGGCCACTGAGGAAACAGGCAGGTGGATACATTTTTTTTTTCCCCCAAAGGAAAGGTGCAGGCAGGAATGCAGGCGAATAGGCAGTCAGGAAGAGAGGAGGAAGAAGCACTTTCTTTATCTTGTTTAATTGTACAGCTTGATTGTTTCCCCAGCCCCAGGGTGTGAACCTGGGCCCTCAGGATATATGTGCACAGTGCTGGCTGCAGACAGTGGACCCAACCCTACTCCCCTGGGGCGCACCTAGGAATGCTAATATGAGCAGTCTTGTCTTCCTTCTACTGGCGACATTTCTCTTTTTTCCAGAAATCGAAATAAGAAATGTGTAAGTTATTTGGGTAAAAATAAAATCTGATTTGAACAGTCCTCATGTTAAATGGTCTCTCTAATTCATACAGTCAGATCCAATATTAGGGGCAGATTTCATTTTTGTTGGACAGAGTCCACTTCTCTGGCTTCCTGAGCTGTGCTTGGCTAGAGCTGTGTCCTTGCCAAGAGTCTGAGGGTAAGTCCTTGCACCCCTCCCAGATGGAGAGAGCGGGCTTCCACAGAGGGTTACTTACCATCAAGGGAACCCGGGTCAGTCAAAAGCTCTGGCATCTGAATTGTGCACAAATCTGACTTTAAAAACCCAGGTGTCTTGTATAAATTTCAAAAGATTCTCAATCAGAATGTGTAATCTTCACTTAGGGGATTCCAGTTACATTCGAAGTTTCTTAAGGGTCATCAGCAAGCAGAAACATGTACTTGCATGGTTTATTATCTTGTTAAAGATCACCAGGATTACTTTCCTCAAGTCCCTTCAATATCCATTCTAGGTAGGCTAAGCAGAAAATGAAGTTATGGACAGATATTAGAGAGCTTACAGACTCTTCAGGATTCAAACAGATTTCACAGCTGGGAAGAACACACATGCACTTTTCCCATCAAATTACTCCAGCAGAGACCCAATACAACCTCCAGTGGATACAGATGATGGACTCACACCATGGACCCACCAAGACCTCTGGCCTGTGACTTCTGAAATCATGTCATCACCCTGCAATCTACCACCCACTTACCAGAAAACATCTTCCTTTCTTTTAAATAGGTGCCCGATTAGCTGCCAAGGAGATTCGGAAAGATTTCATTAAAGTACTGGCTTCCACCAAGCGAAGGCTGGATTCATTTCAAGGCTCCCCAACTATTGAAAACTGCTAAAGATTCTGGCATCCACCAAGTGATAAGTGTTCACCAGCCTACCTCAATCATGCTAGTAGATGACCTCATTATTTCATGTTTCGTTGAATGCACTGCTTTCAACTGGTCTTCTTCTTTTCTAAGTCTTCTTTCTCCATTATTTACTCCACACAATTTCTAGATTCAGTTTTCTAAAATGGAACTCCAGTCCTTCAGTGACTTCCTATTAAAACACCAATATTGTCTTAAGCTGATCATTAAACAATTAGAACTAGTTTAGTCTATGTGATTAATCCAGAAAGTAGGTACTACTCCAGTAGAATGGAGCACAGCACCAGCAAATTCTGCAAGGGATGGGAAAAGACCCAGAGAAACAGAAGCCCTGTAGTAATGGACTCAGGATGTGGGGAGAGACAACTGGGAAGAGACAGTGCCATGCAAGCAGCATTTTGCCACTGAGTATTGAGATGAGCTCTAGGAACACAGATGAATGGAACACAGTTTAATCCAGGAATGAAAGCCTTTGATGCAGGGCAAGCATAGCCTAGGAATCCCATTTTTCACCATTAGAATGACCTGAGCTAGGTCAGCCATGTTTTTTCAAAGATGGAGGAAAAAATGGCAGAGAAACACAGCATGGGTCATCATTAAAGAGGGAGGTTCTGTGCTTTCCCTTAAATATCATTTAAGATCTCGGGTATAATCTGAATAACTCTTGGATAGATTTCATGCATCTTTTAGTTCAACATTTACCAGGATAGAAGCTGCAGCTTGTAACATGAAGTCTTTATGTGGCTTGGTGTCCTATATATAACATGGAGACCAGACTATTCTCTGTTACTTTCCATTTGCCTTCTTGGCCCCTCAAATTCTGTCCTCTGAGGGCTGATAGCACAAGTTGATACAGACACATAATATTTGTGCTGTGTGACTCCCTTCAGAAGGAGCAAACTTTGTGACTCCATCCTCATATGGAGAAGCAGAGCTGGATTGGTGTCTGGGCTCTGAGACTCCAGGGCACTTCTTGACCTCAGTGCCCAGCTCAGTTAATTTCGTACAGCTGCGAAGGAATATGAGGAGAACTTTCTGCAGCTTGGCTGCTCAGACATGCTTCCATTTGGCTATTCCTCAGCTAGGGGCAGAGTAAGATAAGAAAGGTTTTCCAGAAGCTCAGCCTGTCATTTCCATTTGGATATTCATTCATTCACTCAACAAACATATCTTCATTGAAGACCACTTTCTGCCAAGCACTATAGTAAATAAGGAATATTAAAAAATTCAGGGGTCTTGTCCTTGTGACTCACATGACTGAAACAGTTGGGGTGTGAACCATATAGTGATCAAGGACCCAGGTTCATGACTCAGGGCAGAGGAATGGAGCAAAACCAAAATAAATAACTAAATAAGTTTTTCAAAATGCTTCTTTGTCCTCTCTCCCCTCCTTCCTTCCTTCCTCTCTTAAAAAAATTCAATAATATTTTTTAAATGCTCAAGTTAATGGAAGGAGAAGAGACTGACCTGTGGGTCAAGTACTTGGTAATGATTAAAGGGTGAAGTTTTTCCAGACTTCCAGGTAAAAAAGAAAATAACTCAAAAAGAAAACCTCTTTCTTTCACTCAAACAATCCTGCCCACTCTCCTTCAAAACTCTTACTGCTCATCAATGCACAGTACACTCACTTCCAATGCCTCTCATCTACCATTGGACTCAGGAATGATAAGGGGAAAAGTGAGGAAGAAGAGAGGAGCGGAGGGGAGGGGAGGGAAGGGGAGGATGAAAAGAAGAGGGGAGGGGAGAACAGGGGAGGAAGGAACTTCACATAGTGTAGGACTTGGGAGGAGGAGAAATACCCAGTGCACGCCACCCCCATGCTTCTCCTGCTCATGCCCAAATGTCGCCTCCTCACTTGAACAGAACCACAGAACCTTTGTCTTCACCTTGAGCTGCATCGGTCTCTGTCACACCCTCCAAGCTGCTGGCAGGTAAGTCTGTGTGGCTCTTCTGTTGTCCTAAAGCTGGAGCTTCTCAGACATGTGTAAGTGACTGGAACAGTGGCCGCCACAAAAGGGACGCATGTATCTGATGCATTGTCATTGCCTTTTCAGAAACTCCCCTTCGGGAAGATGTTGGCACAATCTGAGATTAGATAAGAAGAATGAGCCGGAGAAGAACATGGACTGGGGAATTGTTTAGTCACTCATGAATGCTCTCTAGTGTTTCCCTCAAATTGTCCTCCTTATAGACACAGGATTTAGGCTTTCAGTTGAGTTTTTTGAAAGCTGACCTGCCCCAAGCATTCAAATTCATCAGACTTTTCAACTTCTGTCACCCTGATTCTCAAGGATGTTTGTGTCACCACGAGGAAGAAACAAAGATTGGGAACATCTAATTTGTAGAAAGCACCTCCATTGCCTGACTATTGATCTTGTCCACTAATGAAACCTTTACCATCAAGAAATCAGCCTCCCTACCTTCTCATCCTGGCAGCTGGAAGACCTACCAGAATCACTTACTTGCTGAGTCTACCCTCTAGACCCCAGTCTCTGTGCAGGGACAGTGGGCATGTTCTCTCAGTCTCAGCTATAAGATTCTCAGGAGCTGGACACTCTATGCTAGGTAAGAAGCACAGCTTATTTGGGAGAGATGAGAAGTACTGGAGATTTGATGTAGACAAGAAATACAGGCCATCTGATAGAGACAAAAAGTACAGGTTATTTGGGGAAGTAGGCAGGGTGAGGGAAAAAAGAAGATGTACAGCTGCTTTTCTCCAAGAAAAAAATCCCTTGCCTTATATTCCAGGGCAAAATTGCAACAAAATAAGTGACTTTATATGAGCTTAGGTCTTCTTTTCTCTTTCAAACCCAGTTTACCGGTGATTTCTAATTTGTGATTGTGTGGTTTTGAAAGAGACTTCTTTTCTACACAAGTCACGTTCTCTATAGTTCAAAATCTTGATTATACATAGCTTTCATCTCCTTTTTTGCTTCCTAGGTTGAAGTAAATGTTTCTAGCATTCATTTCTATAATGTATAGAAAAATGTGTCCCACAAAAGCAGTATCATTGAAAAAATAAACATCCATCTCTCACTCCCTTACTCCAAAATCAATACACTTTTTTAAAAGTACTTAAATGTTTGAGATATTTTCAGCTTTCCTTCATTGTCTGAAACATCTGTTTGGTTGTCTCCCTGCAGACATTCGCTAAATAATATGGTTTATTTTGGGTAACTGATTGTAGGAAACCTTCTCATATATCCTCCAAATGACATTTTTAATCACATCTTCTTTTCAACTTTAAAGAACCAAATGATTTCCTTATCTTGACATGATTTATCATTTGAGCATGAGCCAAGGACCTATGTGGATATTATCTATGGCTCCTTCATGCGAAGGGTTCTTATCAAGCAGGCAAAGTTTACAATCACAGCAAGAGAAAAGAAGGAAAACAAATGGTATGGTCAATAGTTCGACATGTAAGATTTTTTCAAAGGATCTTATCTAGGAAACCTCTTTCCAAAGGTTCAAACAGGATGTGATTTTCCATTAACTGCAGAGATATAAAAAGCGATGTAGGTAATATTTTGAATGCTGTCTCTTTTCACTGGCTATCAGCTAAGACTCCTATTCTATTTCTTTTTGGACATTAGTTCGATTTTTCTTCCATGAGCTCAAAGCCTTTGTTGCTAAAGATAGTTTTCTCATTAAGGAGTGTTTTGATCAAACACTAGAAAACTCTACATTTTCTCCTGCTCTCCTGGGATTTGGGGACTTGTGTGACCCAGGACAAGATGTGCCCCAGGACCTTGGTCAGGACAATTATTTCCACCTTCCCCTCACTCCCAAACTCCCAGCACCTCCTTCTCCAACCAAATTGTCAGTTGACCTTGTTTCATACTTCACATGAGATGACAAACTGTTCTAATTTACTCAGCACTGAGCATTTCCTGAGACATTGGACTTCTATTCCTGGCAAACCAGGTAAGCCAAGAAGGTGAGTCACTAAAATTCCACCCTTTCAGGGACATCATTCGAGCAAAATTTCTCCTCCTTTCCTAAACCATCAGTCTTCCCTTTTATAGTATATCCTTGTTGTAGCATATTTCCCAGATTCAAAAATAATGATAAAATAGACTCCCCTTTTCTCTGATTAGCTACACCCCTTCCTCTACTGTTTTTCACAACAGGGCATCTGGACAGAGTTGTCTCTTCTTATTGTCTCCAGCTCCTCTCCAGTTATTGTGTCTTGAACCCAGTCTGTATAGCCCTCACCCCCCACCATACTGCCAAAGCTGCTCTCCTTGAGGTCACCAAAAACCTCATGCACCTAAATCCTGTGTTCTCAGTCTTCCTCCTACTTGGCCATCAGTGGTTTTGATCTAGTAGACAGACACTCCCTTCCCCTTGATGAGCTTTCCTCAGTTGGCTACCAAAATACCACACTCTCATTCCTAGCCCTCCTTGCTTGGTTTGCTTCTTTATTTCTTTATTTCTTCTAATTGCCTTGAAGTGTAAGATTGGAGGGTTTTAAGTCTCTCCTATTTCTTCACCAATTTTAGAAACATCCCAGCCCTGCCACTATCTTATATTCTCTGAATTACTATCTAATGAACCTATGTGGCCTCCCTGATTTTCTCCTTCTCCAAACCTGCCTTCCTGGCTGGCTCATGTTTGTTCATGTTTCTTAATGGCTCAGTGTAGAACAGGTAAGTTATCTGAGAACTGAAATAGTCACAGTCCCGATTTAAATAAATTTAGATGAGAGAGGTAGAAAGTGTTTATGAAAAGAGTAAAGAAAATGCAAGATGATATATGACTAAATGTTGAGATGTGTAGTAAGTAAAATGCATGCTATGTTAAGGCAAATTCTTCACAGCTTTTATCTATGTTACACATGGATTTTCTACTTGCATGTACAAATAATTCTAAAATGATCAAGGATAATTCATAGAAAAGTCAAGGCTGAATTACAGAATATTTTCAAAGAATGCTGTTGTATTACTTTCAACACACAAATTCTGATGCTGGAAAGCTAAGCAGTGGGCCCTATGGAAGAAACATGCCCCTCTGGTAGAATAATTGTAATTATAATTATACTTCAAGTAGATATGTTAAATCATTCAAACAGAGATGGGTATGGAGTAGGTAATTTTGACATTGTGACTTAGGCTGCTAGGAAAAGAAAAAGTGAAGGTTCCTAGCCTCCATTTCCTGTGCTGCTTCTTACAGTGTATGTTTCAGAACAAGAGAAATATTCAAGAAGCTGTGTTCACACTGCTGGTATTTCCCTAGCGTGAGCCACTTCCCAGTCTCTCCACAATGACGCTGAGGCCTAGGTCCACCCCTATATACTTCCAACAACAGCATTTTCTTTTCCTTTCATTTATTTAATCATTCATAAATGCTTGCCGAGCATCTTATTTGGTCTATAAATTAGTCTAGGTTCTTCATATATGATGATGAACCAAGTAGACCCAAGCTTCTCCCTAAGGAACTAACATAGAAACATTATATAAAGTTTCTTTTAATGGAGGTGTATTTTAACCCAGGAATAAGTCTAGCAAAACACGGTCCACTGAAAAGAGCAGAATTTTCTTCACACTGGAAAAACATTTTGATATCATTCAGCATCTTCCATTTATGGCTTCATGGTCAAGTACCTCAGGAGGAGATTTAATTTTAGTTGCATTCTAAGTATAAGGACTTACATTAACTATTTGATGAAGGCATAACATGCATTTAGGAAAGTCCAAAGTTCATATATTCACATCAAAAAAGTATTTTGCAATATAAATAGATCTCTGCAACCACCTCCCAATTCAATAAATGGAATGCTGTTAAACCCAAAATATATAAAGAACTCATACCACTCAGTAGCATTAATAACTAAATTATTCAATTAAAAACAAGACATAGAATCTAAATAGATATTTTTTCCAAAGAAGATACACAAACAATCAATAGGTCCATGAGAAGATGCTCAGCATCACTAATTATTAAGGAAATGCAAGTCAAAGCAACAATGAGACAACATGATGACTATAGCTAACACTCTTATACATGGAAGGACGTTCAAAGAGCAAGAGTTCTCATGACAAGGATAATTGTTTCTCTCTTTTCTTATCTTCCTTTTATTTTATCTCTATTAGATGATAGATGGTAGCTGAACCTACCGAAATAATCATTTCGCAATATATGTAGAGAAAATCATTTTACTTTATACTTTAAACTCATACAGTGCTATATATCATTTATCAATAAAACTAGAAAAAGTATCAAATATGAAAAAAATGAGAAATCATCTCCCATCTATTACGATAATTTGTATCAAAAAAAAAAAAAGAAGAAGAAGAAGACACAAATGTTGTTGAGGATATGGAGAAAGGAAACTCCTGTCCACTGTTGGAGAAAATGCAAATTGGTGCAGCCTCTACGGCAAAAATATCCTTTGAGAAATTAAAAATAAATCTACATATGGTTCAACAATTCCACTTGCAGGCATTTATCTAAAGAAATTAAATCATTAACTTGAATTGCACCTATGTTTATAGAAGCATTACTTCCAATCGCTAAGCTATAGAAACAGCCTAAGAATTCATAAATGGATAGATTAGTGGATCACACACACACACACAGGAATACTACTTGGCTAAAAAAAGGAAGAAGGAAATCATGCTGTTGACAAACATGGACTGACGGAGGATATCAGGCTAACTGAAATAAGTCAAACAGAGAAAGGCAAATTCCTTATGATCTCACTTAAATGTGAAATCTGAAAAACAAAGAAAAGCTCATAGATACAAAGAACAAATTGATGGTTGCCAGAGGCCAGGGGTAGGAATGGCAAAATCAGTTAAGTGGTCAAAATGTATAGATTATCAAATTTTAAATAAATATTGGAGACATAATATATGGTATAGCATTGTAGTTAATAAAGCTCTATTATATATTTGAAAGTTGTTAAGATACAGACTTTTTTAATTAAAAAATTTATTGAAAGAAGTTTGCATTATAACATAGAGGTTTAAGGTGTATATCATCATAAGCCAACAAAACAACATACGCAGATAATACATTCAGTTAATACCAACTGTCCAATTACATCCTTCACCATATAATTGAACTTGCCTTATTACCCAAATTGCCTTCCCTCCATCTTCCCTTCTGGTAACCATTAATTTGATTCTATGACTAAAATTTATTTTTATTTTATTTGGTTCATTTTTTGTTTGGTTTCTCTATATATCACACATAAGTGAAATCATATGATGTCTTTCTCCTCTGTCTTATTTAACTAAGCACAATTCTTTGAAAGTCCACTCCTCTTGTTCCTAATAGCACGACTTCATCTTTTTTATGGTTGTATATCATTCCTCTGTGAGTTTGTGTGTGTGTGTGTGTGTGTGTGTGTGCCACATCTTCTTTATCTAGTCATATGACAAGTTGTTCTAGCTCTTGGTCATTGTAAACAATGCTGCAATAAACATAAAGGTGATCTACAGCCTCAAAAACACTAATGACTCAAATTAGTGTTTTGGGGTTTTTCAGGTAAATGTCCAGAGTAGGATTACTAAACTGTATGAAATTCATATTTTTAATTTTTTGAATTATCTCCACACTCCTTTCCATAATGCTTGCACCAATTTACAATCTCACCAGCAGTGCATATGGTTTCCTTTCTTCCATGCTTAACAACACTTTTTGTTTCTAGTCTTTTGCTTGATAGCCATTCTCACAGGTGTGAGATTAAGAAAACACCTCATTTCACCTCATTGCTATTTTGCTTATAACCTATTTTAAATTGAAAATAATACCAGTTTAATAGGGATGGATTCTTTTAACTTTTCTTTTTCTGGAAAGTTCTTTATTGTTCCTTAAATGCTAAGGCTAACCTAGCAGGTAGAGTATTCTTGGTTAGAAGCTCTTTTCTTTCAATACTTAGAATATACCATGGCATTTCCTTCTGGTCTATAAAGGTTTTGCTGATAAATCTGCAGATAAACTTAAGGGACTTCTCTTGCGTGTGACTCATTTTCTCTCTAGCTCTTTTTAAGAGTCTCTCTTCATTCTGAATTTCTGTCATTTTATTTACAATGTGTCATGGTGTATTTGGGTTTATTTTGTTTTAAACGCTTTAGTTTCCTGGATCTAGATATGTGTTTCCTTCCCCAATTTAGGGAAGTTGTCAACTATTATTTTTTCTTACTAAGATTTCTGCCCCTTTCTAGCTCTCCTTCTTCTCCTGGGTTCCCTGTGTTATGAATGCTGTTCTCTTGATGTCATCCCACAAGTCTTATGCTGTCTTCATTTATTTTCATTCCTTTTTCTCCTTACTGCTTTGCTTGGGTCCATTCCACTGCCCTATCTTAGCTCACTAATTTGATTGAAAGTGTCTGCTGAGCCTCTCTGTTATGTTTTTTTAGTTTTTCTGTTGTGTTCTTTAGCTCTATGAATTCTGTTAGGAACTTTCTCATATTTTCTCTGTCATTGAAATGGATTTTATCTTATTCACCCACTGTTTTCTTAATTTCAGTAAGAATCAGCAAGACAGTTGTTTTGAAATCTTCATCAGATAGTTTTCTTAATTCTGTTGTATGGAATATCTTCTCTTGGGCTTTGTTTTGATTCATGATTTTGGATAAAATTATATCTATCTAGCTATCTATGTATCTACCTATTTTTTGAAACCCTGTGTTTATTTCTGTGGATTAAGCTAAAAGGCTTTCTTTCTCTATTTTGATGTAGTAGTTCCATATTAGGATTTCAGGTTGCAGAGTAAAGGTCTGTGGAAGGGGCTCCAGCTTCTAGAGTCTGGAGATAGAGACTGCAGACAAGTAGGAAAGGGGAGAAGAAGATGTCTCTCAGACTGATGGAATCTCTCTTGTGATCCTCTCTGAGAGAGAGGCTGCAGCAGAGCTGGAAGCTTCACACACAAGCTTTGCAGGAAAGCATTCAGCTGCCCATGCTGGGTTTGCAAGTTTGCAGGTTCTGGTTGCCTGCTACTATCTGAGACAATTTCTTCCCTGGTAGTCACAAAAATCATACTAGGAGAACAAACTGTTCATGGCTTGTTGATGGTAGAGGGATGGGAATTCTGACTCCTAAACTTAATTCTATTACAGTGTTCTCCGGTGATTACCTTAACTCTAATATGTTGTCTGTCAGTGCCAGCACCCCCCCAAACACACACATTCACACACACACAAAAAGATGGAGAGGACACCTGAAGTGTCTCTGTACACTGGAAGATAAGCCCTCTTTCTTATTACTCCTGCTTAAGTTTCGGGCTCAACAAATGAAAATCCTTCCATTAGATCTGTCCACGCTTCAACTATTCACTCCCCCTGTTCATTGTCCTGCGCGCTCTGCTTCTCAGAGTTCTATTGTTCTCCAAAAAACATGCAAGCAAACAAAAAAAAAAAACCCTGTTTTTCCACCAGAACATACATGCTTGCCTTTAGGGCGCAGTTTCTTGACGCTGGAGCACCCAGTGTGGAGTAAACCCTTCTGTCCTTGAGAAGAGGCTCTGTGTCACTGATGTCCCTCCCAGCCTTGGGTCCCAGTGCCAGGTCAGCAGTCCTGGTGAGACCTTGTCTTGGTTTTTCCTACCCTTCCCAATCGATCTTTTCTATTACTTTTTCCTATGGAGATGCCAGACCCTAACCCTCAGTTCTTTTTCAAAGGCTGTAGTTTGTATCTATATTTTGTTGTTTCTGTGGAGAAGAGGCGAGCTTAAGCTCTCGCTAGTATGACATCTTGGCTGTGTCCTACTCTGAGACAGATATTAAAAGTTCTCATAACAAGGAAAAAAAATGTAACTGTGTGTGGTAATGGATGTTAACTAGTCTTATTGCAGTAGTCATTTCAAACTGTATACAAATACTGAATCATTATGTAGTACACCTGAAACTAATATAATATTCCATGTAAATTATACCTCAATTCAAAAAAATGAAGTCACTCTTTTCTATAAACACATAGGTCTTTTCCATTCTCTCAGATCTATCACTGTGTTTTATTTTTGATTCTTCACCTGATAGCCACTTGAAGCTGTTGCTAGATTAAATTTCTTGGCATATCTTTTTTCAATGTGTAAAAATAATCCTTAATTCAATTTTAATAATTTTTATAAAGTCCTTTGGGCCAATTAAAGCATTACTTATAAACAAATTTCCCTATTGGCTTACTTTTGAATTTTGAGTTGAACTGGATTGTGATGCAAATAAATCTACTGATAGAATATTGCATTTTCGATTCGCCAAATTTCTCCGTGGGTTGTAGTATCTATATTTTGGAATGAAATACATGTTTTCTTGTCAGTAACTAAGAAGATAGCTGCAGTCTTTCATTATTTTGTTCTTCAGTCTCCATGTATTATCATTTTTAGGACAGAAGATAAGATTTATTATATTTTTTTCTATTGTTCATGATCTTGTATTTATTTTCTTTATAGTTGATGAGCATGCGACTTGAAAATCTTTTCTTAAATCAAAGATGATGATGCTATGGTTGCACATTTGGAGGATTTAATGTTTCTATCCCCATGTGAACATACGGAGTATTTCTCTTGTTGATTTTTCTTTGTTATGAATATTTAAGTTAGATGGTCTTTTCCTATGTCAAGACTTGCCTTAGGAAGTCCAACTTGGAAGGAGGAGGAAGACATGCTAGGAATGTAGAGGCAGCATGAAATCCAGGGACTTAACCTCTTAAGCTACCAAATACTCCTCAGTTCCCCAGGGAGAATCCCATAAGCCTTGTAGCTTCTCAACACAGTCAGCATTGCCTCGTGGGACTCCAGTTTTTAATACCCCCTTGTCACCACCTCTCTCCCATCAGCAGGTCTGTGAAGGCCCTGGGCCACCTGAGCACCTCGGCTACAGGAAGACAATACGCTAAGCCTCTGAGGCTGGCTGGCCAAGCACAGGAGCCATAAAGATTCTGTCATTTCTCCGTGGAAGAGCTTTCTCATTATGTCAGCTACATTTCTTCCCAGAAGCCCCTGTAAACAGTCAAACTAGTTTGAAATGTCAGTCTTGATACTGAACTCAAGATGTGCCAGGAGTACAATCACATCTGACATAATGTAACTGCTAGCACAATTGATCTGGCAGTTTTAAAAAGGGACTCTCCTGATTAAAACACTTCTTCTCAGGCAACATCTGAATCACCACCTACAGATTTTGCCTGAGGGAATCCCTGAGGGTCAATATATTCTCCTTTTCCCTTCCTTTGTTAACTTCATGAAGAAAGAGCTAAAATGAGTGAGTCAGGCGTTGAGATAAATTATCACATATATCAGTGTGTGTTTGCATCTCAGAATAAAGAAAAGAAAAATTAACCTGTTGTTTTGCTATGCAAGTTTCATTATTAATACGTTCCCTACCATGTGTTTTAGATAAAAAGTAATAACTCATCATTAGGGTGCTGCCCAAGGGCATTACACTACCATGGAAACAGCCCATAATAAGAGATCATCTTTCACTTTCTCTCAGAGACACCATTTTATCAGATGCCTTAACAGAACATTCAGCATTTGGACAGAAAAAGAAATACATGTCTTCACATCTATACTTACATGTATGGGTGTATATATCTGCCTGGCAAAGCTTACAAGCTGTCCCTAATAAAGCATTTACCCTTCAGATGCTGTTCTCCAGGCAAGCTTGTCTGACTCTTATATCTCAACAGCAAAGGAAGCATCATCAAACACCTCACTAAGCACTCCAGTAAAACAATTAAGAAGGATTCCAAACTCAGGAAGTCAACAGATGGAGGTTCTTTCTGACTTAAAATGGAAGGGAATTTGGAGGATGCAGGCCCCTCCCAGCCTCTGATTCTCTGGCATCCAACAGTGGGAACCCCAGATGGAAGAGCAGCTGGCTCTGTGGCCAACATCTTGTTGGGGTAGGCTCCTCTCATAGAGAGAGGAGAATAGACAGGGAGGTGGGATGGGCAGAAGAGGGGGGAAAAGAGCCCCTGTATTCCACACAGGGATCGCTTACATGAATTAGGGGTGCTCCTTGGAAAAGACAACCCCCAAAAGTCCTAGGCATTGTACCAACTAAAAACCTAAATTGTCAGGCTTCCAGCAGCTCGCTGATGGTTAAAAATAGGTCACCCTTATCTCTTATAGAGTTTTCATCTATCAAGTGAGTTTGAAACAAGTGAATTTAAAATCTTGAATCAAAGCAATAATATAAAAGTTCTGTGTGATGATACCCTGAAGTGGCTCTATCTGGCCAACCTCACTGTAGCTGTTTCAGTTATCACAGTGTCAGACAGAGGCCTGAGAATCAGAGGTCTGTAGAATTTATTCTAACCCCAAAAGGGAAATAGATCAGCATCTCTAGGTCCCCAGGCTGTAGCTTAAATCTCGCTCAATGAAGGTCCCATTTAAGCAGCCTAGTTCCAGAACAATTGTTTCTTTCCTTTGTGGCCCCAAGGTATTTCTGGTCACTAGTATTCATTTGACATTTATTATATGTGCCACCATTGATTACCTTTTCTTCTGTGAATCCCTTTTCTCCTTTCTAGACAGCAAATTCCTAAGGGCAAGCAGACTTGATAACACAACATTTACTATGTGTCAGACATGTTTTTCCACTGCTTTAAGTGCTTTACTTACACATATTCACTTTCTCTTTACAACACCCCTAAGAAGCCAGTACACTATTATTAGTCTGCATCTTACATGTGAGAAAATAAAGGCGAGAGAGGTTAAGAAACATACTCAAAGTCACACAGCTAATACATAGAGAAGTCATGATTGAATTCCAGGCATTTGCAACAGTTGGCTTTGTTCTTCCCAACCACACAGCGCTGATTCCATAAGCCTCAGAGCCTCCCCACCACCATTACCACCAACTGCTGCTCAGTCATTGATCATTGATCAGAAGGAGATGAAATGATGTGCGATTGAGGAAACCGGTAAAAAAACAAAACAAAACTCTAATTAGTTGCCTCTGCAGGAAGACAACTCCAAGCACAGGCTACATTGATGATGAGTAAGCAGCATCATTTTAATGTCTGCATATTTGACATTATTTCTATAATTTTCAGTAACTTTGAGAGCCATTCCTAAAACACTTTCTCAGGGACCTCTGAAGGGAATTCTGTTATTATCTAAGATATCAAGTTCTGTTGTAATCTTTGCAATTCACATGATACGGGAATACAATTGGCTGAAACGAGGAATCTGGTGAAGCAGAAGTCTCCAAAAGCTTGGACAAAAAGGTACATAATAAGACCACCCCATGCCTGTGGCATCATAGGGCAAGGCTGGCTGAATCCCAGGCCGATATTGCTGCTTCCAGATGTATCAGATAATTCATCAAGTATCCGTGGAGCACATGCTCAGTAGAGGCACTGTTGCAGGTTCTGGGCTTAAGGTAACCTAAACAAATTAAATCCTTTTGGGCTCAAGGTCGTCAAAGCAAAGCTAATCCTTACCCTCAGTGAGCTTAAATTTCATCTGGGACAAACAGCTATTCAATAGTGAATGGTGGTTAAAGACTACATTGCTGAGGGGTTTATGTGTAATGATGGAGGTGAATAAATTCACATGCGAGAACCCTGGCAATTGGCATAGAGGTCTGAGAAAGATGTTCTTCACAGAAGGGACAGAAAGGGCAGAGCTGTGGATGTGGGAATAATTTCCATGTCCCAGGAAACAAAGACAATCAACATTCACTGCAATGAGGTGCGTGAAGGAAAGCGAGGGAAACAAAAGGAGTCTGGCTGTGCACGGCTCTGTGTTCTATCATCAGTGTCTTGGGTTTGTTCTAAATGCAATGGGTAGCTATTTGTAGAGTATAAAGTGAAAAGAAGGCTGATCTGATGTACTTTTCCAAAAGCCCTCATTAAATCCTAGAAGCGATCTGTGCTCCAGGCTCATTATGCCCATCCTCTCTTGTCATCATTTCATTTGCTCTGTTCCTTAAGGTCAGGCCATCAAAGTGGTCAGCATGCCCTAGAGACAGAAACCAAGGTCAATTTAGCATCAAAAAGTGTCCCTTTTATCCGTGGTTTTCTTTATATCACCAAAATGCTGAAGCAGTAGTACATAGAGTTTATACCTAACCAAAAAATTCTCAGCCTTTCTTTTTCAATTTTTTTAAATTTGCACCTTAAGAAACATTATGTTACAATTACCCATACTTTTTATTTTTATTAGTGTGCCCTTTTTAATTAAGAAAGTATATTAAACATAAAAAGACATTGGGTCAAAACATGCAAGCTATCTGCGCTTCCTTGGAATGGAAACCATTTTAATTGATGCAATTTGCAGTCATTTAAATATTTCATATTTGGTTATTAACACTGCAGGGAGAGAGCAGGCACTTCGTGCTGACAGACCAACAGAAAGGGAACTGCTGGTTTTGTAATTTTCACTTGTTCGTGTCTAATTTGGCTTGGCGTTCACTGAGAGAGTGGGTGGACAGACACTGTGTCCTCAAAGGACAGAGGACACGAAAGTGATAGTTCATATTTAAAGCCAATCATTAGCATAGGAAGGAGGTGGGGTGGAACTGTTAGGGTAAGGACACTATTTTCCTTAATACTATGAAAAATCTTTCCAATAGAGTACTGTAATTTAGCGCTTCTGTTTCACGATGCCCACCGTAGGAGATGTGGGTGAATGCACTCAATCAGTTGTTTAATTAGACCACCCTGGAGAGCAAAAAGAGCTATTGAGCTAAGTATTTTCTGATTTCATTTTCTTGTCCCCAACTTGTAGTAGAGACTCCGGTGCTTTCTGATTTGCATCTGTCTAAACTCTGCCTTTGAAGAATGAATGAAAGGTAAAGAGGAATAAAGGAGGGGGAACAGAACAGAAATGGAATGTATTTTCACCTGTTAACACCTACTCTGGGTGGAATTTTTTTAGATATGTAACTTAGACAAGAATAGGAGAGATTCTGGTTCACTATTGGAAAGAACTTACTGAGAGATAATTTCCTGCGTCACACACATTTCCAAAGGGCCGTGACGTCTTCCTGGGGTATCTCAAGAACACTTTGGTTTTGCTCTATCAGCACAGAAATGTTAAAAAAAAAAAAAAAAAAAAAACAGGAACATGGAGGATAAGAAGAGCCTACAGACTCCAGTCAAGACTCTCATAAAGATACAGCTTCTAATGAAAATTCTAAAGAATTTTCAAGCAGCTATTAGGTAGAAAAAATTCTTTCCATCTTGCCACGTTTATATAACACCATGCCCATTTCTCTCTCTTCTCCAACAGCCCTTTTCTCACTAGGAGGAGGATATACAAGCAACCTCCTGGAACCAGAGCAGACAAAAGCATCCCTACAGGTACAGATTCTCCTTGGAACACAAATGAAACAGAGGGCAGAGGCAGGATGTTGAATTTTTCATTAGACTCTGGGCTTGTAAGTGCTTTTGTTTCACAGTTGTTTTAGTCATCAGATTATCAAAGTCCTAAATTCTAGTTAGTCCTGATCCATCAGGTCAGGACAGAGAAACGTTCCCAGCACAATGAGCCACTGTTCACGCCTATGCCTAGAATCCCTGTGGACTTGGAGTTGAATGTTGGCTGAGTCCAGTCAATTCGGCAGAGTTGTTCTCAGTTCCTTTCTTCCAAATTCAATGGCTGAAGGCTTAAGAGGAGAAATCGGGAAAAGTGCTTTGGGTTTTCTCCTGTTCTAGTAGAAGACAAAAGTTATTTCTGAACACATGAAAAGGGTGCTCGCTGGAAGATGAGTTCCTCATACTGCCCATTTCATTTCTTAAGGAATAAGGGGGCGCTCCAAGGTCCTGTATAAATACTTTTAATTTGCTATTTGCCTCAAGGCATTGCTGCTTCTAATTCTAGTCCCTCTGCTGGTTTTCACTGCAGTATATCCAGTTCAGTAAAGGTCAGGACATCACTGGCAAACCACTTGCGTAACCCACCTTTCATGCCATGATGATATGGGGCCGGCTTTGAGTTGGGAGCTTTGTCAGGTCTCTGGCTACAGAGGGGAGTTTGTACACATCTCCCTCAATATCTGCATTTATTTTGATGACTACTCGAAGGCTGTAGTTTACTGATATTTCTTTTTTTCTTCTTTTTGCAGTATCTCGCTTAATTAAATCCCTAAGAAATTTATTTTCACTTTCTAATAGTATACTTTTTCCTATGAGTTTCACACATGCAATTTCCTACATGTTAAGTTTCTATCTCAATTTAGGAAATATATGAGAAGGTCTAATTTTTTCTTTAATTAAAAGTACTGAACAGGGGTCATTTTTGGAACTATCTAGAGTCACTCCAAAAAGCGTGGGATGCTCTGAGAGGGGATCTGTCTAGAGGACTTAGGTGTGAACTTTAGGGAGCATCTGGTCTCATGAAAACATCACATATATACACACACACACATATATATACACATACATATATACACATATACACACATACACAAAACGTAAACACATATACATATACACATAAACACACATATACACATGCACGTATGCACACACATATACACAGACACACCTATATACACACATACACATATACACACAAACATACACATATAGACAAAACACACACACATATAAACACATGCACACATATATACACACATACACATACACACATACGCACATGCACACATGTATACACATATACACCTATATACACATGTACACATGAACACATACAAATACACACACATACACACAAACACATACACACATATACACACACACATGCAGATACTCCACCTTTATTCAGAAGATAGTTTCTCACCCTACATAATTTTAAACCTGCTCCATTTTATCATGTGGGATTAGGACCAGATTTCTGTATCTGTGATTTTATAGCATCTCTTTTGGGGGCCAATGATAAAAATCAAAAACATAGAATGGTTTTTCAATTTAATTTTATTTAATTAATAACTTATTTAAAACCCTAGCTAAGGCTAAAGTTATTCCTTCAACATCTCCTGCATTCAGACTAATGTGTTTCTCCAAAGTCGTGATGAAGAATCATGAGTGTTTCTGGAGTATCAGTCCCACCGGGGCTTTGTAGAACCAAATCATGACCACATCTGGGGTTTGTCGAGAGTGGTGATTGGGGGAACTTCTTGGACACTCTCAACCAATCTAATTCGGTTCACTTTACCTGAATCCAGAAAGATTGGAGCAGGCGCGCACACGTGCCGCTAGCGGCTCCGGGAAGGGCCTGGCACTGGCTGTTCAGGGCAGGCTGGAGCATGGCAGACATGAGGGGGAAGAGAGGTACTATGAAATGATGCAAAGCATGGCAAGTGTGCATTTTATCTTCATGAGTGGCCTGCAACATGGTGTCACTCCCTTTCCATAGATGAGAACATGGAGTTGCAGAGAAGGTGATGTGATTCTCAGGTGTCAGAGGTGATTCCAGTCTGGACCTGCCTGATTCAGTGCAGAAGTTCATCACCACCATTACCCTTGAGTCACTGGCCACCCACCTGACAGGGTCTGAGTAGACAAAAGTGACCCAGAAGGGAGTCCATAGGTAGGCCTGAGTTATGGGCTGAGGGTTCTGGAAGCTTGCATTTGTCAGGGTAGGTTATGACATTTCTGGGTAATAAATTAATACCCAAATCTCAAAAGGTTTGTTTCTTGTTCATACAAAGTTATGTGCAGGTCACATGGTTCCAGGGTCTCTACCCTTGCCAATCGATCTTACGATGCAGCTGCTCCAGTGCTTTGCATTTTCCATTGCCCTGGTGAGAAAGAGCAGGGGCATTAAGAACTCATGCACGCTGTCACCTGCCTCCCCTGAAAGTAGTTGTTTTACCTGCATGCAGTCCACTGGCCTCACTAAGCATGTTGTCCCAGCACAGTGCTAGGAGTGACAGGAGTCTTCCTGTGTACCCAGGAAGAATTGGACATGGAGAGCTTTAGTATGGCTTCTCTCATTTCTCCTGGAATGATCTGTGGGTTAGGAAACACTAGGGGTCACTTCCCTTTTCCAAGTTATTGACATGCTCAGTTACAATTGCCAAAAATTATACCAGTCAAGTGAAACTGAAAGTTGACCTAATAGCCTGAATTTAAAAGGCACATCATTTTTTTTAAGAGAGGGAAGGAAGGAAGGAAAGAAGGAAGGAAGGAAAGAAGGAAGGAAGGATGGATGGATGGAAGGAAGGAAGGAAGGAAGGAAGGAAGGAAGGAAGGAAGGAAGGAAGGAAGGAAGGAAGGAAGGAAGGAAGGAAGGAAGGAAGGAAGGAAGGATGGATGGATGAAAGGAAGGAAGGAAGGATGGAAGGAAGGAAGGAAGGAAGGAAGGGCTTATTTATTTATGTTTGTTTTGTTTTTTTTCCTCCAGCCCTGGGTCTGAAACCTGGATCCTTGGGCTTTACATGGTCCCTGCCTCAGGCACAGGCTTGGCTGAGCCACTAGAGTACATCAAGACCAAGAACTTCATACTTTCATTGGAAAAATCAGAGAATCAAGGCAAAGTATAGCCAATATTTCAATTCTCTAGATCATTACTTAAATTATAAACTTCCTTTACTAGTGGTAGATCTGGTCTCTCCATCTGCCAGATCATAGTTCATCCCTTCCAGACCACCAGCTGCTGTGCTAAGCGTTGGGACACAACACTGAGGCGATCCACTCTGTGAGAATAACCCTGTTGTTTAGTAGGGACGACCCCTGGAGTCACAAAGTCATAAGCAAGGGAGACCGTGAGCAGTCCTAGGCATTCAAATGATTAAAGGGTGAGTGTTCCAGATGTGCTGGTCTAGGTTATGTGCTCACAATTGTCCAGGAGTGGAGACCTGACCCAAAGA
Organism: Solenodon paradoxus; assembly: GCA_004363575.1. Taxonomy (NCBI): domain Eukaryota; kingdom Metazoa; phylum Chordata; class Mammalia; order Eulipotyphla; family Solenodontidae; genus Solenodon; species Solenodon paradoxus. The sequence goes on along the minus strand of RJWH01001300.1, from coordinate 298,075 downwards.
CGGCCCGTGTTGTCACTTACCTCCTTCTCCACTCCTGAGATGGAGGGGCAGGACCAATACGGATGTTTTGACACTTTGGAACTAGGAGACTCAGAGGCAGTAACTGATGGACACATGTGTCCCGCTGGAGCTGGAATCACCACTCTGGTCTACAGGGAAGCTAAGTTAGAAGCCAGGGGACGAAGGGAAGTGCAGAAGCTGAGAGAGAGGCAGATGCCACGAGAAGAACTGTGCTTCCCTGTGAGATTCAGAAAAAGCACCTCCTGGCTTTTGTGCCCACAGGACCAGAAGGTTTCCAATGTGTAAGTCACACAAATTACCCATACGGGTTCTGGATTAGACAGATCCAAGTTCATATTTAAGGGTGACACAACACTAGCTGTATGATTGTGTGACAGATGCTTACCCAGTCTAAGCCTCTGTCTCCTCACCTGTAAAATGGAATGAAGAATCTACAGCTGTGTCGCGGGGGTTTAAATGAAATCTGGTGCGTAGAAAACGATCAGCATTACTGATATTTCCATGAGCATTCCCCTGAAAACGCCAGATGAACTTGGTAAGAACCTACCCTCCCACTGGGGAACTGAATGAGTCTTTGTTTCTTGTGAACCACACATTCCAATTCTGTTTCTGGTTTTGTTTGAAAGACTTTGGGAAAAGCAAGGCTTGACTGGATCTGGGTTTAGTATTCTGGTTCTTGCTCTTATTGGTTGTGGGAAATTTTGTAAATTCTTTGAATTTTACATAATTTGGAACATTGGACAGAGAGATCATTGAAGTGTGTCTTCCAGATCTAGCATTCTGTGATGCTAACAAACTTTTGTTCATGTATTACCCCTGTCAAGTATCAAAAAATACTGCTTCACAGGGACATTTGGAAGACAGTGACAAAAGGAGTGATAGGCCACTTGATGGTTTGCAAATGATTTTCTTACATACATTTTACTGCATGGAACCTCACAACTCTACAAAGTAAGCAAGGAAGGCATTATTCTCACCTCCATTCTTCAATGAGAAAATAGGGTTCACACATGCCTGGGACTTTTCGAGAGTTTCAGATTAAAAAATGGCAAACCATCTGCTCAAAATCCATCAACTGATTCCCATACCCATGCCTTTTCTGCTGGGTTCTATTACTTAAAAGAATCAGAGATAACAATTAAGTGGAAGCAGATTCATTGGCCAAGGAATGGGGGAAGGAGCTCATGCTCCAAAGTCCTCATTTGGGTTAAGGTGACAGGATTACATGGGTTTGCAAACAAGAGGAAGGAATCGGGGTGGTGGTCTAGGTCACTGACATGTATAGGATCTAGGACAGTGGGTAGAAAGTTCCAGGAACAAGGACTCATGCTCATTTAAGTGTTTGTTTTTTAAAGGACAGGTGTAAACAGGAATGAAGGCGACTAGGCAGGAGGAAGAAAATTTTTATTTATTTTATTTAGCTGTTCACCTTGGTCATTCCTCCCAGCTCCAGGGCACAGATGTATGTGGCTGGTGCCAGTTGGAGGAGGCAGACTTATTCCACTTGACCATCAGGGTATGTTCCATTTCAGTTTTAATCTGGTCTGGGTGGATCTGTTATTCTGGAGGTGAGGAGAACTTACTATTAGAATGAAGCAAAGGCGTCTTTGCAGCCAAGCTGGTATCTTCTGGGTATGTCCCAGAACAAGGAAATTCCTGATGGTCACACTTTTCCTCTCCTGGTCCCATCCTCAACCATTCTTATTGTTCTCAGTGTATTCTAGGATGAGTCGTTCCCTGTTGAGCAAGCTTAGCCGGGACATGAAGTTAGTTTGTGTGAGCAAACCTAGCCGGAACGTGACGTTAATTGTTTGATGGGATGACCATATGCTAGGTTACAAGTCTTGCCAGGAGACAGCCCGGTGCTCCTGCTTTTTTCCTGCAAACCCAGAGTGTGGTCTGAACTCTCCAAGCCACCAGAAGAGAGGTGGCACAATGAGGACCTGGAAGATGACAATAGGGACATTATTCATTGGAATTTTAACCACTGTAAAGGATCACAAAAAAAATGGCCCCCTTTTTGGATTCCCTTTCAACCACATCAGGAATGCCTAGTCCAACTATTCCAAGAAAGAAGAGCCAGCAGATAGCAGGGAGTGGGCAGGGCTGGCAGGGGTGTGTAGAAGAAGCAATTACGATAACCAATAAACAGGATCCAGCCATTTGCCTGGTGGCTGGCAAATGCTTAATAATTGGCCTTCCACTAAAGCAAAACAAAACTCAAACACCTGGATATTTACTGCTTGCTAATTTCTGTGGGGTGCGCTCTGCCACATGGACAAGCCCAGTCTGACTCTCTGGCGCTGCTGACTTTGAGCAGGGCAGAGATGTGCAGTGGCACATGGTTACAGAAACAGAAGACGAGAATACCTGCAGAGCAGAGCTGGTGGTGAAGTTAAGAATGGAGGATTTTGAGCATTGAACAACTTTATTTTTTAAATATATTTTATTTCCTTGTCAACTTGCACGATTCAATTGCTAGTAAAAGATTGCGATTGCATTCCCGAAAATTTAACACAGCTGTGGCCAGCACACGGGAGGAGCTAGCTCAGGGCCTTTATCCCTGCAGTGATAGGCAGAGAGAGTAAGTCCACCCTCCCTTCCCGTTCAGCCTGCTTCATCGAATTAATAGAATGGCAATTACAGTGATATCACCTCTTCCTCTTCTACCCGCCTGCCTCCCTCCACCCTCTTGAATTATTTGAAATGGTGATCAATTATTGATTCTTTTTCCTTCGCCCTCAGTAGCCTTCCCAGACCCCACATTGATTTCAGCTTCAACAAACACTGATCCTGTGTTTATTCTGACACCTAGAAGAGCACAAAGCAGTTCCTAGCAGACACTGAATGCTGGGAACAAACTTCCAATCTTGCCTGGTTGGAACCATGCCGACCTCATGGATACAGGTTTATGAATTTTACAACACCCGTGAAATATGACTCTTGGAAGAGGAACATTACAAAAATGGTTAAACCAGACCCCTAATTCCCTGGAGCACTGTTTTCACGGCTATCAATCTGAGTATCAGGCACGATTTACAGCCACAATAGCTATCTCTTCACTGGCTTGTGTGCATAAACAAAGCAGTATAAAAGAAAAGATGTCTAGACACAATTAAAGCGCAGATTTCTCTGCACGCTTGCTATGGAGAGCATAGAGGATTTGTTTCTTTGAAAAATAATTATCTTTTGTGTAACTTTTGCAAAGAGTATTTTGAAAGCAGCAATCACCAATCCCCGAAAGTCGAAAGTAACTGATTCCACCAGGAAGGGAGAAAGCAGTGCGCTGGGTTGACTACTACAATGAATACAGGAACATGCCTTTACATGTCGGAAACTGTCGCCCACCAGCGTTGTCTGCAGGCGCTGGGGGAGTTTGTGAAGTGCAGCTAAGTAAGATCGAAAATGTTATAGTGAATATTTTTTCTATTACCTACGTTGCTTCCCCGATATAAAAGTTTATTGATACCTTCAGGGACCCAGATAAATGTGGCAAATGCTCACATTCCACAGCCTGTGCTGGAAATAAACGTCATTTGAATAGTTTCTATGTTTTGCAGTATTTGTTTATTGGATCATAGATTCTCCTCATTCTTGGTGGGGCGGGGAGACATATGAATCATTTCAGAAGCTTATATATGAATCAGGTTATACTGAGAGCATCACTTTGAAAAACAAGATGGTGCAGTGTGTAACAGTGGATTTGCAAATAATGCCTCTCCAATAAGTATTGGAAGGAGGGAAGGAGGGAAGGTGGGAAGGAGAGAGGGAAAAAGAGAAGAGGAGAGGGAGACAGGAGGGGTCAGCTAAATCCACAGGTCCTAGAAAAGGCTGGTTAATTGGACTTCTTAGTAGCCCCAGTACCGATCACTCAGAGTCAGTCCCTTCCGTCTATTTTCATCTTTTGTGACTTCAAATGTGGCGGTCAAGACCCAACCCATGGAGGCTACAATGTGCGTGAGTTCATTCTGGAGCCCCAGATGAAACCCACCCTTCCACTGTGAACTGTGCTTGAGCGGTTGTAGATTTTGATTTGAAACCAGTGAGCTAGACTGGAGAAACTATTTCCAAATCGGCTGTTTATCCTTGGCGGCACGAACTGTGGGGAGGTATGTAGGCATTCAGATTCTCCAGTCTTCAGTGCCCACCTCCCTCTTTCCTCCTGTGTTTCACACCAAAAGTCTCATCTTCTACTCACTGCTGAGATGTCTTCCTCTCTTCTATTTTACTCTGCTCTCACACAAGGATGCTCAATGTAGCAATTGATTTCATAAATCCATGTATTGTTTTCCTGATATCTGTTTGCAAAATAGTATCAAGAGAGTAGATAGACTATAGTTTGGTTGCTTACTCGCTGTGTGATTTTGAAAAAATATCTTAAACTCTGAGTCTTGTTTTCACTATAAAGGGACTGAGAAACCACCTGGAAGGAATTTAATCACCATCTTTTGTGACGATTAAATGACACAATATGTCTAAATGCTTAGCAGAGTGCCTGGCACCTTTCAGAAACATGAGCCATTATTCACACGTGGATCCAGACCTGGACCAAAACGTGTACTTCAGAAGTTAAGGTCAGATGTATTTTCAAATGGTTTGACTAGAAAATAAAACCTTATCTTAATAATAAAACCCCTTCTGTCCTCAGGAGTCATGTTAGATGATGAAAGTAGGAAAGGAGTTGGAAAACTAATGCTGCTGGGCTCCAAGAGCAAGCTGGATGCTTTTGTAAATACAATTTTGTGGGGACACAGTCATGCCCATTCATCTGCAGGGCGTCCGTGACTGCGTCTTCTCTGTGAGGGCAGAGCTGAGGACTTGTAGTGGAGACCATGTGACCCCCTCACCCTCAATGACATATGTGCTATTGAAAGAAGAGTTCTGCCAAAATTAATAAACAAGAGCAATAACAAAAATAACACACCCAACACACATTCTTAAGACTACAAGAACAAAATAGTGGTTACTAGAAGGGAAGGGTGGGAGGGAGGTAAACTGAGTAAAAGCAGTCAGTTATATGGTGAAGGAGTGAACGAATGTGGTATATGTAAATATTAGTTAATCATGCTGTACACCTGAAATCGATATGATAAAATGTTTACATTATAGTAATGTATATAACATTAAAAACCTTGACCACTATTGCTTCAATAAAAATTGTAAATTCATCCAAAAAGAAAAGGAAAGAAAAAGTTCACTGAACCTTGGCGTAAAGAATCCTCTCAGATTGGAGGATGTATTCAGAGTTCCCCCTGATGACCTGGCAATGACCTTGATACTACAAAGCCTTTGCTGTTCCTCACTCTGAGGCAAGTACTCTCTGATCCCATTACTCAGAGATTATCTCTGGGTGTGGGGGGTAACTTTACATTGTTGTAAACTCTTACAACAATCAGATATGTCTTTGCTGGAAAAAAAGGAAGTCAAACAGGAGCTAATTATTGTGATAGAAAAGGAAATATAAAATATGGCCCTCAGGAAGAAAGGAACTGGCCAGCCAAGGAAACTCAGGAAAACAAGAACAAAAGGTCCCTTTTGGCAATGTGCTCGGGGGAGGGGATGGTCTGGACCAGGGACACAGGTGCCACCTGCTCAAATGGGTCACCCTGGAGGAGAAACTCATGTCAGTTTGTCCCAGAATGCTGACTTTGACATTTCAAGGCATGCAAAAGCTCCTGCTCTTTAGAATGTGCACTCAAAATTTAAAAGTCTGAATTTCACGCCATTGCCCCTCTGAGTTTGTGGAGAGGGGTAGAACACACAGCAAGCATGACCATCCAGTCTGCTTGATGGTGTTGCTTCAGATTATGAATGAATGAACTGATGTTCTGCTTTCTCCACAACCATTGTGTATTTCAAACGAGAGCTTTTATTCTTGTTCAACATTCAGTGAGACCAGGGTCAGTGCTGGTCACATGAAGCACAAACCCTCTTACTTCTGACCTAAACCATCCTTATCTGTATGTGTGTCTGCCTGCTTCAGAAACGAAGTGTGGTTATCCTACCACTAGACAGGAAGCCACCTTACTCTTTCATTCATCCATCATGCATTTCCTTCTGTCTATTGAGTCTAAATCTTAAATGACCACCTTCTGAAAAATGTACCTTTTCTACACTGTATTGTAGCTAAAAAATATACTCACTCCTAAAAGCCATTGCCATTTTCTTTCAACTGACTATCTCAGCATGAGTTACACACTCTATTTTGTCATTAGGTTTGGGCTCCTAGTCTAGACTATGATGATATCACATAACCCCTCTTACCTTTGAAATAGCTTAGATAGAAATTATGCACAGTAAAGAAGAAAATGAAAGTTAATTTTTTTCTCAAAGTTAATCAAAGGAAATGTTTTCTGTACTTGTCTGAGGACAGTTATGTGGGTCTAGATATTGACATGTTTTCATGCAAATGATTCAGGCCCTTGAGAAGGTATCTTCAGCCAAGATCCTTAGAAGCAGGACTAGAGACAGGGGTTTACTGTCTGGGAGGGCTTGAAGACAGCAGGGTGGCAGAAGACTGCTAAGCAAGGAAGCAGTCCAGGCTGGAATCTCTCACCAGCTTAAACTCACTGGGAACTCTGGCACAGTAACTGCACCATAAAATGGTGAGCAAGGGGGTTGATTTTCTATGCCCTGCTCTTCCATCAGCCCATTATCACATGTGAAATGAGGGTGAAGTCGGAGTGTGATCACCTAGGCTTGGTGTCACCTTTGTCCAAGAGCCATTCTTTGGTGAATGGCAGCTTTGAGCCATTAGCATGCAACACTCAGGTGACTATGAGAGATCTGGATGAGAGAGAAACAGCTTTCCTAAAGACGGAGCCATAGCCTGTCCCAGTGACTGTGGGGTCAGAGTTTCCCTAAGAGCATTTTGGTGGTGATACCCACAATAATACACTGAAAGATAAAGGACAGCAGCAAGGAAAGTGTATGATCTCTGAGAGGTTTGGTTTTCAGAAGAACTGAGAACTAATTGGCCACACTATTTGGATTGTATGTTTAGAATGGAAGGGAAAGTCTTTCAGGAAAGCAGTGTGTGTGTGTGTGTGTGTGTGTGTGTGTGTGTGTGTGTGTGTGTATTAAGCAAAATGAAAAAACAGAAACAGAAAAAAATTCTCTCCAATATTTAAATGTACAAAAATTAATATGTCCTATTTCTCTAATAAAATAGACTTTTCGTAAGCATGGAAACTGTAGACATGAGAAACGAATATAGACAGGGGAATCAAAACTGTGACCCAAGTCATTTGACTGGTGCTGACTTGAAAGAATTCATTAGGTGATACAACGCTTTGATCCACAGTACATATACCCACGGGTGAGGTTTACCTATTTCCCAGGAATTTGCTTAATGGTATAAGGAAAAACACCAACACTGGTATTATGTTTACAATACAATTTTCTCCTTTATTATGCATCTATCAGAATTATCATTATAAATATTATATGCAAAGCCTAATATGGTAGTCACACCACATGCAGTTATTTAAAAATTAAAACGAAAATAAATGAAAGACGATTAAGAATTAAGATTCTCAGTCACACGAACCACATTTTCAGTGCTCGAGTCACATGTGGTTTGACTCCAGACTGGATAGTCAAGAGATAAAGCAATTATGTCATCGCCAAAAACTATGGAAATAATGCTGCCGTGGACACCAAATAGCCTTCCATGGAAAAGGCTTTTGAAGTAAAATACCTGTGTGGATAATTGTGCCTCCAAATTTCTTGTCTTAAAATATTTTTAGAGCTCTTATTATTGTTATACTGGTAAAAAAAAAAAAAAAAAAAAAAGTCAATTCAGTTAATAGAAAGGATGTATACTTTGGAATTGAGCAGACTTGGGTTTAGATCTTTTACTATCTGATAACTGAGTAAGTTAGTATCACCTCTGAGTCTGTGTCCTCATCCATCAATGGGGAGAGCAGCATTTATTTGAAAATGGATGTCTGAAATTAAATGTGTCAGTACCTCTGAAACATCTAGCTAGCTAGTGTTTGATGCATAGTAGGGTTCCTATGATAATTATTGTAGCTTTTGTTAAAAAAAGAGAAGAAAAGTTTTCCTAACCTTTCAAATCAGTCATGATAGAATGTTCCTTTTTTTTTTTTTTTTTTTTTTAAGAGAGAAAGGAGGAAGGAGCATTTTACTTTTGTTGTTAGGTTGTTCACACTGGTTGTTCCTCCCCAGACTCATGGCTATGAACCCAGGGTTGTGTGGACTGAGCTCTTTTGGAGGCGGCTGACCTAACCACTGCTCCACCAGGGTGTACACTGCTCCCATTTATTTTGATTAATAGTTCTAGTACCTATTTGCTCATCTAAAATTATTTTACATTGATCTGACTGAGGCCAAGGCATTGCTTTCCTTCTTTATCCTCCTTGTCTTAGTTCAGCTTTTAAGATACTTAGTGAAAAGAAATTAAAAGAAATCAACCTAAGTTTACTTAGACTTGAGCGTTCAGTATTAGGAGACCTGACTAAAGACACAGAGTGCTACAGACCTGGACCGAAGCCTACCCCTATTAAAGTTAAGAGATTTCATTTCTCTCTGTGAGAGTCCTTGAGAACCATTTGTAGAAGAGGCTTTTGGGATGGTTTTTAAAAAATCAGAAGAAAATTCACCTCAAAGTGAGTGAGCTCAGGAGTGTCAATTAGTCCCGTCTTCAATATGCATCGCATGACAAGCACTGCAGCCTGAGGAGGCTCACGCCAGACCCACAGTCCTCGCCATGGAGCCCGCGGAAGCCCCTGGGAGGGTGAGCCGGGCTTCCAGACTCTGCCTCCTGTGATGGAAAACTCATTAAGGGTCATTCCCTTAGCTCTTTAAGACCCTGCAGGTATCAACAGTAGGGAGAACACAGGGCAGGTTCCACAACGTAACCTTTGTGCCAGCTGGTCAGGAATTTAAAGGTTGAGATTTAAAGAACCAAACAAAATTCTCTTGCGCTGCTAGAAAACTTTGCAGTGTCCTCAGGTACCTGCGAGTCAAAGAGCAAACAGAACATGTTAGGAAGGCAGTGTCTGCAATCTTTTTATTTTATTTATTTTTAATATATTAATATATTTTCATATATTATCTATTTTCATATATTAATGCAGACATCAGCCTTGGTTCTTAGTTTTAAATTATGAAATTTCCCGGGGTGTCTTCCAAGGTACAACTACCCCATCTACCCCCCAAGGGAGAAGACATTTACAGCTGTCAAAAGCTGATCCTTTACCATGAAAATGTATCCTGGAGGTAAGATGAAAATGTTTAAATGTACGTATATACATATATACGCACACATATAAACACATATATATGTGTATATATGCATATCCTCTCTATACATGTATGTGCATATATATGTATATACACATATATATAATCTCCACCCATATATATTTATGTGTATATATATGTGCATGTATATATAGAGTGATATTTTAGCACCCGTGAACAGTGATTTTCTTTCAGAAGCAGACAGTCCACATGCAGCTCTCCATGTACAGTCACTCCCTCTCCAAGGGGGGTCCCTAGAGAAGGGCACCCCCTACCCCCAGAGACGCGACCTTCTAACACATGATTTCACCACACACTAAGCCTGGCGGGCAGATACACAATGGCTCCCAGGCTGCCGCCGCCATTGCTGTCTGACAACACAAAAGCACCGCTGTCACAGATGTGCGGCAGCTTTGGAAAGGGGTGGACTCCTTCCCAGCTGTGTGCTTTATTTCTGAGGGAGCCTTTGGTTAAGAAGACAAAGCCTGATTAGCTTTTCATCTGTGAATCTCATAGCCACGACTGCCACCCAGATTGCAAGTGTCTCCCTTGGTTGGAGCAAGATCAGGGAAGGAGGCTCCTGTTCCAGGTATGTCTTTGCCTTCAGGAGGTCAAGGCTGGGGCTGCTCAGCAAGGTAGGGTCCCAGGGGACCCCAGAGGGCACTTTCCTAAGCAGCCCCAGACCCCAGGCTTCTGGCAAATGCCTCTCGAACTCAAGGACCCCAGAGGAAGTGAAGCCATCAGCCGGAGACAAATGACTCAATAAGGAATGGAAGCTATTAGGAAATCAGTTGGACTTAAATGAAAATTCAAATGAGAGAAATGGAGGGAGAGATGTTAAAAAATTGTTCTCAACATGAAAAAGCTAACTGGGAACCCAGAGACTGAAATGACAAGCAAAAAGCTCACAGAGACTGCCTCCAGCTGAGGAATGTAGGGATTTGTTATCTGGATACTGGGAATACAGAGACAGACTTTACAGGAGAGACTGGCTGATAAAATTTGCCAGAGAGGGTCAAAGACAAGAAAAGTATACTGAGAACAGTTGTAACCTGTTTTTCCTAAATCACTACTATCTTCTCAGTTCTCATAATTCTCTTATTAATTATTAAAATAGCCTGCAGATGGATTTACCTCTCTCTTATCTGCCTCTTTGCCTCCTCCCTTCCTTCCTTCTTCCCTTCCGCCCTTCCTTTTTTCCCCCCTCCATCCTACCTTCCATCCTTCCTTTCTCCCTTCCTTCCTCTCTCCATCCCTCCCTCCCTTTCCCTTCCCTCCTTTCTTCCTTCTTTCCTTCCTTCCATCTTTCCATCTATTTACTCATGATCCATTCAACATATATGAGCTACTACATATCAGGTATTATATCTTCCATGTAGCAAGCATTATTCTAGCCCCTGGGGAAATAATTTTGATTGAAACTCATGGAGCCTACATTTAGTGGGAGAGATAGATTGTAAAGAAGATAAAGAAATAAAATATATAACATTGTCAAAAGGCAAAATTTAACAGTCAGTTTTAAAGATCTTACTGACTTTATTCAATGATTCATGAATTGAGTAGCATCCCACCTAGCAGATAGAAAGGAGCTCCAAGGAGCTGTGCAAAATGAAAGACTTTTATAGGTAGAAGGCAGTGAAAAGACGGCAAAAAAAAAACCCAGAAAAAAAAAAGACAGATTATTGCAAGGTAGGTCATTTCCTTTAGGGGATGGGGGAGGTCTATGGGACAGATTACATAAGTAGGACTGATCAGGTGATTCCTGATGGACAGTTTAAGATTCCATTTTCGAAAGAGTCAAAACTAATGTAATTAAGTCTCGGTTTAGGTTGTGAGGCTTAGCATAAGCAACTCCATTTTGGGTCTGCTATTTTGTTTTTAACAATATCTAGGATGATGATGACTGAAAAAGGTAGGAGAGTCAGTACAGGACGAAGTCTGCAAATTAATAGAGGCACACTGTCTGAATCCTAGGTAGACAGATTAAAAAAAAGAATAGTGCCACCGTTGTGTGTTTAAAACCTCTTCTTTGGGCATGCAGCCCCCACAGGGTTCAGGGTTGCCAAGCAGAGGGCTGACTTCAGAACCTGCTTGCTCCCCCAGGAGTGCATTATGCAGCTGTGGAGTGGGCAGTGAATGCGTGTGTGTGCGTGCGTGCGTGAGAGCACACCACTGTATGTAGGAAAGCCAGGCGCCCTCCCGAGGAGGTGACATGTGAGAAGCCTTGAAGAAGTGAGTAGGAGCCTTGTGAAGTGCGAATGGGAGCAGAAGTTTCAGGGACTGGTCCTAGAAAAGCAGTGGCCCATGGGGTCCAGAAGGAAAGCGTAGCAAGACCAGTGCAGAGGTAGCAAGAGGAGGGAAGGCACACAGGGATTTAGGCTACAAGAGGACGTGGCCTTCGTGGGGAGAGAACGAGGGACCTTGGGGGCCTGGGCACAGGAGCTGACTTACAAGACCAGGGGTTCTGGCTGCTGACAGGGAACAAAGCAGACTCCAGGAGACTGGTCAAGAGACTGGGCAACCATGCAGGAGGAGATGCCCGGGTCAGGGCTTTCTCTGATTCATCTTTGCCTGCCGCGGCTACGCTCTTACCAAAGCCCAGTTGCATCACGTCTTCTTGGTACTGTGACAATCCCGCAGACGCTCCACGGTGCCCAGAGAAGGAAATCCCCCCGCGGGAATACTGGACTCACCGAGTCAGGCCTCGCCTTTCTTTTCAGCCCAGAGTCTCACACCACCTCTCTGTCTCTCTGGTGCCTACTCCTCCTAAACTGTAGCTCAGAGGTCTCGATGTGTGGTCTAAAAGTCACAACTCGGGTGTGCCCTGGTGGAGTAGTGGTTAGGTCAATCACCTCCAAAGATGCTCAGCCCTCATATCCCTGGGTTCAGGCCAAGGGGAAAACAACCAGGGTGAACAACTAAACGAAAATAAAATGAAGTGCTTCTTCGTCTCTCTCTTCCTGTCTGCCTGTCTGCCTACACCTTTCCTTTAAAAAATAAAATAAATGAAAGTCACAACTAGTCCAAAGATCTGTGTACCTGGTGTCTCAGATGACAGGTCAGGTTTAACAGGTGCAGCATCTGGGACTGGGTTTGAATGCACTTCAGGAAACACTTTTGCTAGAGAAAGAACTGCAGGCTGGGAAGGGGGAGGGCAGGATGCAGGAGTGAGGGGTAAAGGCAGGCTGGGAAGGGAAGAACTGGCCATCCCAGAGAGCTGCTGGGGTCGGGGGAGAGGGACTCTGGGCGGGTACCATAGCACCCCCTCTGATTGACCTGAACAGTTCGTTTCCTGAAAATTATTAACAATGAAAAATCCTGGACAATGTATACCAAATCTAATGGCTGACATCTGTTGAAAGATCCCAGGCACGGTCACTCTCCGGCTGCCGTCCTGCATCTAAAAACCGGTCAGAGCTGAGGGTGGCTGTCCCCTCCACAAGGGCCTTTGCTCCGACAGCTCCTTCACCCCTCAAGCTTAATCCACACAGCGCCCACGAGGACCCAGTGGTCTGGCTGCATCTTTATCCAGTCTGTCCCGGCCTCCTTGGAAGACATGTCTTCACCAGTCCTGTGATCTGGATGTTTGCAGAGCCCACCGTAGTTCCTCTGTTGAAATCTTAATGTCTGATGTGATGGAATTGGGAATGGGGGCCTCAGGGGCATAACTGGTCATGAGGATGGAGCCTCATAAACGGGGTCCTTATCAGAGAGACTCCACAGAGTCCCTCTGCCATGTGAGGACAGCGCTGTCACCTTGATCTGGACCTTACAACTTCTAGAACTGTGAGAAATAATTTTCATTGTTAACAAGCCACTCGGTCTGTGGTATTTTATTATGACAGTCACAAATGACTAAACTACTTAGCAGAAGGTACCACCTTTATGACCTTCGTCAAAGACTCCTCCTCCGGGGCACCTTCTAGGACGCCTCTGGAAATTTACTCCTGCCCTTCAGCGGGGTCTGTGGGCTCCTCAGAGTCAGGGCTATATCTTACTCCTCTGTATACATCCAGCTTCCATCTCAATATCTGGCTTCTAGAAAGAAAAGCACAGCTATTTGAAATAAACTGGAATGTCTCAAAACCCTCCCTAGTTCCACGATCCAGAATATCTCATTGGAAAGACATTCAGATTGCTAGATCAAGGTTTAGAAATCACAGCAGGGACCTGGCACCTCACTGAGCAGCCACCCTCCTGGTTCTCCTCAAGGAGTGAGGCTATGTGCCCCCGTCCCCCACCTTCCCGTCACACAGCTGGCACCCAAGCCAATGAGTTCACACAACACGCGGCACACACAGGTGTCTTCCAAACATTCCGCAGGCAAGCTGCCCTGGTTTGATCAACCGGTAGATTTGTTTTTGCTGCAACTCAGTCACCTGCTGTTTCTCCGGTGTTTGTTGGGCAGACGGTGGATGAATGTGCACAGAGAGGAGGAAAATGGAGTGTCTGGAGGTGAGCTCATGGTGAGGGAGGAGAATGGAGTTTGTGGGCCCCCGCCAAGGCTGCAGTCAGATGGCCTTTCCACTGCAACACGATCATAAGGCCTCCATACTGAGAGTGAGGGCCGTCAGGGCAGCAGACTGGGCCCTCAGAGAGGGAGCTGGGAGGAGGCGGAGCAGGCCAATAGCTAGACGTCGCCACTCTTACAGACTGGAGACCCTGGTAACGGGGTCAGGACTGATCTGTGATTGTTACTGAATGCTTTGGTGTTCATGTAGCCTTTAATCCCTTTACAGGGGCCCACATGTTTAGAACAGGTCCTCCCCTTACCTACCGGGGATATGTCCCAAGACCCCCTGTGGACACCTAAATCCACGGGCAGTACCAAGCTCTCTACGGCCTATTTTTCCCTGAGGATAAAATGTAATGTATAAAACTAGGCATGGGAAGAGATGAGCAACAAGAACAAGAAAAGAAAACAGTGATGCCTGTTTATAGGCTCATAAACTCTTACGAATGTGGCCTCTCTCAAAATCTCCCGCTTTTCATTGTATTTTGGGACAGCTGTGGGTGACGGGAACCTTGCAGGGCAGGGGACTCCCGCAGTTGGGGACGATGTGCTAGAGCATCATAGTAATACTGCAGGTGGAGATTTATACTTTGCTCTTTCCGGTCCCTCTTCCAGTATGTAACTCAATTTGTCACTGTGACAGCCCTTCGCGTAGAGCAGGTAAGGGAATGTAATTTGCTCAAGGTCGCAAGATTAGGCTGTAATTGGTTTTGAACTCATGTCTGATGACCCCCAGACCTCGGGCTCCCCAGGGCAGACCAGCCCCAGGCACTGGAGGAGCTGGAGGAGCGGCCACACCTCCCTCTCCTATGCCCCTGAGGCTCTTCTAGCACTTGGCACATGGTTGGCACCGGCTGGCTGGCCCTTTGGCCGGCTCAACAGTCTGGCATCACGCCTTTCCTGCTCACCATCCTCTCTTCTGCCTGGGTAGCTGTGCCTGCTGCTCCTGTCTGGCAGGACCCGAGTGGCAGAGGGCTGGCTGCAAGGTGCTGGGCGCCGGCTTCCGGTAAGGCTGCGGTGGCTCAGTCCTCCTGGCCTGCCCTCCTTGGCCTTTGGCCAGAGACCCTCACAGCCTCCTGTCACTGACTTGCTACCATTGATAAAATGGGCTCCTGCTTTCCAGAGTAAAAAATCTGGGCTTCCAGACCCTCCTGTGGTTGCCCTTCTGTCCTGGAAACCCTGCAAGGCGGGCTGTGTGAGCAGGGTTATGTGAGTAGGGCTGTTTGAGCAGGGCTGAGTGAGCAGGGTTGTGTGAGCAGGGCTGTGTGAGCAGGACTGAGTGAGTAGGGCTGTGTGAGCAGGGCTGAGTGAACAGGGTTGAGCGAGCAGGGCTGTGTGAGCAGGGCTGAGTGAACAGGGTTGAGTGAGCAGGGCTGTGTGAGCAGAGACTGTGTGAGCAGGGCTGAGTGAGCAGGGCTGTGTGAGCAGAGCTGTAAGCAGGGCTGAGTGAGCAGAGACTGGAGAGGAGCAGGAGGAGCAGCTGCACAAAGAAGCCACTGTCCACAGTCGAGTTTTCCCTTCGCATGTCTGAGTGTCACATGGTTGTCCAGAGGGAGCCGTTGTTTCCTGCCCCACAGAAGTCTTGTAACCAGTCTTTCCGGTCTGCTGACAACTGTGGTGGGAGAATTGGGGTAGTCAGGACGGTAGATTTGGGGTCACTGTGAGCAAAAGGAGGCATCTCTCTCCTTCTGGAGCACACAGTTTCCTGGGGGCCACAGATGTAATCAAATCCACAGGCAATTTATGTAAAACCACAGTCCTGGGTAACCTCTCTTGACCTTTATGAGCGTGCTTTTTCATCTGCAAAATGGAGAAACTATGCACTGAAGGGTGTTCCTGTGAGGTTGAGTAAGGTATGAAGCCTGTATGCTGCCGTTTTGTGACTCCTCAGAGGTACGTGCGGCTGTGATGACTTATCAGAGACGGACGGACTCAGTCATGTGGGAGACAAAGATTTCCTTGAGAAAGTGACTTCCATTGTGGAGGCTGAGTGGGTTTTAACTGAGCTGAACAAGGTTGGGAAGAGCATTCCTGGCAGAGGGAACAGCCTTTGCTAAGTCATTACAGTGTTAATGGTGGAGGCGTGCTGAGAACACGGGGCAAAAAGGAGTCTGGGCCAGAGATAATATGGGCCAGACATGGCAGACATGGTAGGTATGGGCCAGATGATATGGAGCCTTGAGAACCACGTGTGGAGAATTTTGGAAAGCCGCAGGATGAGGTATGACTTACGCATCTCTGTATAATAAATTACCCCCACACTTACACTTGCAACAACAAACACGTCTCATCTTGTGCAGTTTCTGAGGGTCCAGAGACAGGTACGGCTTAGCAGGCTGGCCTGGCTCACAGCCCCAAGCGAGGCTGCAGTCAAGCCGTCAGCTGGGGCTATGTCATAGGAGGCTTGATAGGGGCCTTCTAGAATCCACATCTAGGATCACTCGGAAAACTCCGTTGCTCTCTTTGTGAGTCTTCCTACAGGGCTGTACCACAGACAGCAGCTGCATCCCCCGGGCCACATGACAGGGAGTCTGACACAGCCCGGAATGGAAGCCAGTGTCTTATAACCTAACCTTGGAAGCGAAATTCCATCATGTCTGCCCAATGCAGTAGGTCACACAGACCGACTCTAATATAGTATCCGATAGGGGTATACAAGGTGTGAATACCAAGAGGCAGGGCTTATTGGGAGCTGTTTAAGGGGCCACAATGGGACATAATAATCCAGTAGGCTGTTGAAATGATCACTCATGCGACAACAGCGAGGAGGGGTAGGAGGAGCCCTGCAGGTGCACAGAGAACAGCAGGGAGCCTCCCGGGTGGGAGGTGATAGAAGCTTAGTGGACCTGGTTGTGTGGTCAGAGACAGGAAACGGTGGCTTTGAGAGATCTTAGCAGTTTAGATGACAGGACTTGGGAAGATAGAATGCGAGTGAAAGAGGAAAGGCCCATGATGACCTTAGGATTTCCGGCTGGCACAGCTGGGTTGATGCGGGTACCCTTCTAAGAAAAGAAGTGACGTGAGGACCTGGCTTGTATATTTTTTGTGCTGAGAAAAGATCATGTGCTTTTTTCGGGCATGTCGAGTTTGCGGTGCTCAAACCAGGTCTGCAAACAGGGCAGGGAGCTGGGTATGTGAGTCTCCAGTACATAGCACCAGGATGGTTTGGAAATTGAGGGTTTATGGCCCCCAAGTAGACACTGGATGCTAGGTCCTTGAAAGGAGGCAGTCACCTCTGCTGACCCCCCAGGAGGTGATGACGCATTTACTTTACTACCTGGCTGGGGGTTTGGCTGTTTCAGAGGATTCACTTTGCTTTCCCCACTTTAATATCGCCAATGCTGCAGGCACATGACCTTGGCAAGGTGGCTCTCTTCAGCAGAGGATACTTTCTGAGGACACTTGATATTTCAAAGAACTTTGAATTTCCAAGGACTCTGAAGAGTTTCTCCTGGCAGCAATCCCCACGGCTAAAATCTAAGTCCTCCCCTGAACGGTGATCTCGCTGGTGCAGAACTGACTTTGCCACCAATGAGACATATGTGAAGGAGACTTAAAGATATTATTATGCTCCTCTAGTAGGGTCGTGATGTCCTGTAAGCACTGACAGCTGGCAGATACGGGTTTCTGTCAGTGGCTCCTGGGGGCGTCTGAGACTAAGTTTTAACAGTGAATAGAGAAGCATATTATGGAGGTAACAGTGACAGACTGGCCAAAGGGGAACGCGGGAGTAACTGCTAATGGTCGCAGGGTTTATTTTGAGGGTGATGAAATGTTCTGAAATGAGATAGGAGTGAGGATACAACCGTGTGGTATTGAGATGTGCATTTTAAAGGAATGCTTATGGCATCTGAATTGCATCTCATTAAAAAAAAAAAAAAAAAAGTAAAACCAGTAAAGTATATCATCTTAACTCTGTCATTATGGTCTCTAGAAATGTGCCCCACCTTCCTCCATGTCTCCAAATTGGATTTAGTCACCCTCCTCTGTGATCCCACAATTTTGTACACGTGATTTTATAATTGTGGACAGTACATTCATTCTGCAACTGACAAAAGTTAAACAGTATCTGCGACATTAAGTAGCTTAGGAAACACTGTTTGAATGAATAAAGAGAATGTACTTTTCAAGAGAAAACAATTCTGTCTTGAGGATTCTTTCTGGTTTTAAATCAGGTTCCTTGGAAAAGCAGACTCTGAATAGAGATTTGCCTTTAAAATGTTTACTAGGTGGACAGGGGGAGTGAAGGAAGGAGAATGATGGAGGGGTAGGCGTTTACCTTCAATACAATCACAGCAAAGACCTTGGTCAATCCTCAGGGACCTGGATGACTTTTCAGTCATTCTGCTTTAGCACCAATGGCCCAGTGTTTATATCCTCCTGACCAAGAAGGCACTGGATGCACACTGTCTCGAGAGAAGGTCTGACCTGGGGGCAGAGCATCTCTGGTTGTCCGCCTCCAGCAGGCCGGTAGCTCAGGGAGTGAATGTGCACCTCAGTCCCAAAGAGAGGACTGGGCAACACAGCAGTTACCACACCGCTCAGTTCTGATACCTTTTGGCCCATATCACTGATTCAGTGTGGGAACTTCTGAGGAAAGTGTGATGAGAGCAAAGCATGGAGTGACATCATTTGATTTCCATCTGGAGTCTTTTTTCTGTTAACCGAATGGCTTAGTTCAGAGTTCATCCTCCCTAGGCCACTTTCTCCTTTCATGACAAGAGAGTTTTCTTATGTAACACTGGGTAAGTTGTTAATGTCCTGCTAATAACATAGAAGTGGTGTTAAAGTAGAATGAACTCTGTCCAGGAAGGAAATCCAATACCTATGTTACCTGGAAAGTCAGCCACCCTGTGCTCCTGCCACGTAACACACCCAGGATCTCTCATAGTTCTGGAAGGTACGGAAGTCTAGTTGTTTCTCCAGTGTCCTGGGAAACTGATCAACTGTGTTTTCTGTTAGTTGGTCCCTGACTAGGATTTTCTATCAGGTGGATAGTTGGTCAGTGAGACATCATACTGGAAATAGATGATACTACTCTTCTTCCTAGTTTTAAATCATGCATAGATTAGCTACTCGATAGGAAGACAAAATGAGTCAACAGTCTCTAGTAAATCACTGTGAGATTTACTACTTTTTACTATTTACTGGAATGAGATTTCTACTTTGGAGAAAGCTGAGAATCAGAGATGTAAAGAGTCTTGAGGGACATGATTCCAACCTGTACTTTCAAGTGAATAGATCTTCAAAGGGGAAAGACTGGAGGGGAAAATCTTAACAGAATCGCTGGGGGGAAGATGAGGCCCTTATAGTTCTAGATAGCAGATAGGATGACTTTGCACAAAATTCTTGTCTGTTGCAGACTGGAGAAAATAGTATGAGAATTTTCAGGGACAAAGTTTTAAAAAAATGTTTGAGAAATAGCTTTGGGAACAAATGGCTTTATGATTTTAAAGTTACTCCATCAGAAGATTTTATCTCTGTCTGTGGCATTTGGCATAAAATTACACACTGTTTCTTTACCTCCTGTTTTAAACAAGAGTTCCCAAACCACTGGTAGGGAGGCAGTCAACACCAAGGATGACAAAATGAAAACAGGCTCTGAAGAATGTTTGAGGTTTGCTCTTCAGTTAAAATTACCTAGGTTTTTGACAGCTCTCGTTGGACTTGCACATGTCACTGAGGGAGATGAATACTCGTCATCTCTCAGATGTCAACGATGGTCAGACTTCCCGCTATAGCCAAGAGTGAGGAACTAAATAAACAGCTCCTTTCAGAAGGACAGATTCCCCTCAGGTAGGTAGACAGCATCATTCCTAAGAACATTCTCTGAAGTTTCTGTGACTCAATGACAGTCTCACCTTGAATATCAATTGCTATGATGGACAGGCCCCAACAATGCCAGAGCTAACATTCCAAGCTGCACGGTGAAAGGAATCTGCAGATGAAAGCAAGTTCACTCAAATTCCCAGCAGCAGCATTTCTCAAGGTTTGTGGATTTGGAATATGAATGTAGACTATTTCCTGGGTGTCAGCAGTAACAAGTAGTATGGATTTCAGGAGCAATTAATAGTCTCCAGGTTAACTCTTTACTTCTGGACAAGGAACACTCAAAGAATTCCAATTGTTATCTGTTTATTCAGTATGTATGTGCTTATCACATGTGCAGATGTGTATAGACATTTATGTATATATGTGTATATCTATCCTCTTAATGAAATCTATCTTTTCTCCATCTATGAAATCTTTCTTGCCGTTCTGTTTTAACGAAGTGAATTTCATGTTACCAAATACATATTAAGGTATTTGTAATTAGTTTTCTTTCCAATAGCTAGGTTAGCATTTACCAGGCTTATCTCATGGCCTGCACCAGGGTTCAGCATCTATGGCCTGCCAATCAAGTCCCAGTCAACTAGCTGTTCTTCTATAGCCGGAGTATAGAAATGGTTGAAGAAAAATCAAAGAGTAAGAGTTCATGACACTTGACAACTGTATGAAACTCGATTTTCAGTTTCCACACATAAATTTGTATCAGACACAGCCACACCATTTGCTTGCAGATGGTCTATGACTGCTTTCCTGCAAAAAGGGCAGAGTTGAGAATAGTTGTAATAGACACCATATACCCACGAAGTCAAAAATACTATGTAGTTCTTTATAGAAAGAGCATCTCCCTATTTGTGACTGGTTGTGTTAGAGTCTCCTTAGGGGGCTGCCCTGCTAAATCTTAGAGCATTGCAATTGTGGTCTGAGAGAGCACGTAGAGAGGTTAACTCTGATAAGATAATCCAGATCTACTCTAATTCACATAGCACCCACTTATAGGTAAATAGCACTTTGCAATCACTACTTTATAATGAAAAATACTAAATGCTATTATTGCAAAGTGAATACTTACCATCTAATTTATTTGGGGGGACAGTCATAATTTATGCAAATGATTAAAGTAAGATTATACTATTGGCAGGAAAAACATCTTCTGAATGTTAAAAACTTGCTCTTTAATCAGTAAGTTAATTGTAGAAAACAAAGCAAGGAATAATACTAACTCCTGTATTTTATTTAATATAAAATATTGCCAGATCAACAGACAATGATGACCTTTAGATACTGGGATGGGGAGAAGTAATAAATTGATCACATCAACCCAGGAAAGGCACAGATATCCTAAATGATGACATTAACTTATAACATTATTCTTCACTGTGACTCTCTGAGATGTTTTCTGGGAAGGAGATGATTGTGGAAGCAGGAGGGACAGAGGGTGACCAGAGCAGTGAATTGACAGAGTTCTTTCTTTCAAAACTTTGAAAAAAGGGATACTCATTTAAACAATCAACCAAAAATTTCAATTAAACCTTTTATATTGAGATAATTGAACATTCACATATAGTTGTAAGAAACAGCATGGAGAGATCACATGTATTTCCTACAATGGTGACATCTTTTAAAATCATAGTACTATTTCACAACCAGGATTTTTACATCAACACAATTGTGTGCTCTTACTAAGATTTCCCTGGTTTTACTTGCGTGTGTCTGTGTCTGTGTGTTTATTCCTGTGCAGCTTTGTCACATGTCAGTTTATATACAACCAGAGGTAAGGACAGTCCAGTTACCACAAGGATACCTCTGGTTACCTGTTGATAATCACTCCTACCTTTCTCCCACTCCATCACCCACATCCCTAGTACAAGGCGACCATTAACAATGTTCTCTATTTCTAAAATTTTGTTATTTCAAGATTGTTACATAAATGGCATCATACAGTATGTAACCTTATGGGACGGTCTTTTGTTACTCAGCTTCATTCTCTGGAGATTCGGACAGGTTGATGTATCTATCCATAGTTCTTTCTTTTTATTCCAGAGTAGTATTCCACAGTAGGGGTGTTATCTTTAATGGTGAACAAACCCCACATAAATGGAATAAATTCCACTTGCTCATAGTGTGAAATTCTCTTTATCTATGATTTAGTTAATTAGTATTTTGTTTTGGATTTCTGCTGCTAAATTCATGAGCAATATTGATCTGTAGTTGTTCTTTTTTTAAAATTTTCTTTGTCTGGTTTCAGTAGCAGAATTATAAAATAAGTTGCTAGATGTTCTTTTCAATTTTGTGGAAGATATTGTGTAAATTGACATTAATTCTTCTTTATTCGTCTATCAGAATCATTGGTAATATTTCTACAGAAATGTAAATCTGAGATTTCCTTTTCAGTAAATTTGCAATTAAAAAGTTCAGCTTCTTTAATGACTATTCAGATTTTTTTTTTTTCTGGTGGAGGAGTGGTAGTATGTGGTTATTGAAGAATTGGTTCATTTCTTCTAAGGTGTTGACTCCATGAGTATAAATTTGTTCATAAGATTCCCTTATTATGATTTTTTTTTTCCCAAAGGGAAGGTGAGGCAGGAATGAAGGTGAGAAGGAAGGAAGGAAGTTGAGAGAGAAGGAAGGAGCACTTTATTTATTTTTATTTAGTTTTTCACATTGGTTGTTCCTCTGGCCCTAGGTCTTGAACCTGGGATCTTGGAATGTATGTGGGACTGCTTCCAGGAGTACTAGACCATTAGGCCATCAGGGCACAGCCTATTGTGCTTTTAATAGCATTAGGATCTGTAGCAAGATTCATTGTTTCATTCCTCATTTTGGTGATACATGCCTTCTCTCTTTCAGTTTCTGTAAGTCTCACCAGTTTTATTAATTTTCATGTTTTTTTTAATTACCAACTTTTTTCCCATTGAATTCTTTAGTAGAAGAAAATGATAGTTTTCTTGTCTATAATTATGTTCATTTCTGCTCTTTATTATTTTCTCCCTTCTGCTTGTTTTGTGCTTACTTTAATTTGCTTTTTTAAATGCCTTGAGATAATCACTGATTTGAGATTTCTCATTGGTAAGTATAAGCATTTAATATGATGAATTTCCTTCTCTGTGCTATTTTAGCTGCATCTCACAAATTTGTATACTGAATTTTCACTTTCATATACATCTATATATTTGTTATTTCCCTTTGAGGCCCCTATTCGATGCATGAACTTTATATAAGTGTGCTAATTTCCACATGTTTGGAGATTTTTTTGTTGTATTTCTCATACTGGTATCTAGTTTGATTCCATTATGATCATATAACAAGCTCTATGATTTCAAAGTGCTTAGATTTGTTCAACTTTGTTTTATGATCCAAGATATAGGCTATCTTGGTGCATGTTCTCTGAGTAGTTGAAATTAATGTACATTCTCCTGTGGTGTGGAGTGTCCCATATATGTCAATTACAGTCTGCTTATTGATTATGAAATTCAAATCTCTACATCCATCAGTGTCTGAGAGGATGGAAGTCCCCCAGTATAACTGGGATTTGCCTGTTTCTCTTCTCAGCTTTATCAGGCTTTGCTTCCTGAATTTTGAGTCTGTTGTTCGGAGTGCACATATTTAAAGTCACTACGTCTTCCTGGTGAGTTGATCTTTTTTTATTATTATTATTGTTCTCTAGTAACTTTCCCCCTCTTTTGTCCCTTTTTGTCTCCGGTAAATTTTCTCTGAAATCTAATTCATCTGATATCAATGCAGTAATTCTTGATTAAACGTGAGAGTTGACGATTAGATGCTCGGTCTTCCTGCCTTCAGGCTCCCCATGTCATCAAAGCTGAACTGAGTTTCTTGCAATCAGCATATAGTTTGGTCACTTTTCTTTTCCAAAGGAAAAGCCTGGGCAGGAGAGAAGGTGAGCAGACAGGCAGGAAGAAAGAGGAAGAAAGAGGAAGAAGAAGTATGTTTCTTCTTTATCTAGTTGTTCTTCTTGGTTGTCTCACCCGCACCCCAATTTTCGAACACATTTCATTGAAATGTGCATGGACCATGTCTGCTGGCCTCATTTCTCAGGCACCAGGGCACAACTAGTTTGGTCATGATTTAAAAATATACTCTTCTGATCTCTGTTATCTATTAACATTTAATCTAACAAAATTATTGATATAACTGCCATCTTACCATTTTTTTCTGTTTACTTTCTCTAGAGCTCATTTTTATTTCTCTTTTCTTGCCTTCCTGTAGGTTACTTGAATATTTTTGAGGATTCTCTTTTGATCCATTTATAATGTTTTTGAGTAATTT
Organism: Solenodon paradoxus; assembly: GCA_004363575.1. Classification (NCBI taxonomy): domain Eukaryota; kingdom Metazoa; phylum Chordata; class Mammalia; order Eulipotyphla; family Solenodontidae; genus Solenodon; species Solenodon paradoxus. Next base: position 274,161 of record RJWH01001300.1, on the reverse strand, counting down.
TGTGTGTGGTTTTTCTTATAAGTTGCTCTGGGCATTGTAATATACATAAATAACTTACCATTCTTTCCCTGTGTCACCATTTGACAATTCGAGTGATGTGTGGAAATCTTACTTCCATTTAGGCCTTCTCCTCTTTTAAATAGATGTATCTTTAGTATCTAATGGTATTATGATTTTTGCTTGAATAATAATATATGATTTAGGAAATTCATGAGAAAGACTGTTGCATGTTTCCCTAGTTGTGTTCTTTTCATTCTTTCTTCCTCCCTGATGCTTCAAGAGTCCTTTCTTTACTGTTTTCTTATGTTTGAAGAACTTTAGTCATTCTTTAAGGGTAGGTCAAGTAACAATGAACTAGTTCTTTTTCCTTTCAGCTGAGACTATGCTTATTTTCATGAAGGATAATTTTACCAGTTATAGAATTTGAAGTTGATAGTACTTTTTTTCAGCACTTAAAAATATATTGTGCTACTTTCCTCTGATCTCTGTAGTTTCAGCTAGGAAATCTGCTGTCAATCGAATTGGTGCTCTTCTATAGGTAATATGTCACTTCTCTCTGGCTGCTTTTAAAACTTTTTTTTAATCAGTTTTAATTATGATGTGCCTTGTCATATATTTCTCTGGGTTTATCATCTTTGAGATTGTCTCAGCTTCTTGATTTTTCCTTCATTTTATGCTTTTCACTGAATTGAAATGTTTTTAACCACTATTTGTTTTAACAATTTTTCAGTCACATACTTTTATTTTAGTCTTTTTTTGTGGTAACTTTGTTTTATCAATTAAAATAAGCTAATATGAATAGGTTCCCCATATGTGTAGTTTTCCCATTCCTCAGATATATGTCAACACACCCTGCCCTCCATCAACTCTTCACCATTGTCCAGTGGGCCCCACCACCATTTGTCTTCACCCCAATCCCATTCCCTATTGGTAACCTCAGTGTCCAAGGGTTGGTTTTAGTTCATCTGTTCTTTAGTTTTGTCTATTCACATTCCACCTGTGAGTGAGGTCATCTGGTGTCTATCTTCTTTTGATTTATTTCACTTAGCATAATCCCCTCTAATCCATCCATGTTGATTCAAACAATAGGATTTCATCTCTTCTAAGGGTTGTGTAGTATTGCATCTTGCATATATACCACATCTTCTTTATCTACTCATCGTACATTGGGCACTTAGGTAGTTTCCACTTTGCAGCTATTAAAGACGAGGGTGACTAAATCTTTGTGGATTAGTGTTTTTGTCTAGGTCTGTAGCTCTGGTACAATATGGTAGGAGGGGTTGGGGATGAAAGATTCCCTAGCTGCCTTCCAGTTATGGCACTTTCAGTGCAGATTTCTCTCTGGCACTCCTACTGAGTCCACCAGGCTGTTGGTCCTCCTTCCACACTGCACCAAGACCCTCTCCCCCACCTCAGTGGCCCTGGTCCTGCTGGGCAAGCTGTCTGCTGTCAAAGCAACCCTCTGGGAGGACCATTTTTTTCCTGAGGCTCCACCCCCCTGCCGGGGCCCTTTTTGCCTCCTGAGGCTGGGAATACCGAATCCACACTCTGAAGCAGAATTCTGGGTGGCTCTGAGCCCTGAAGTTTCACCTACCTTTGTGGTGGTGAGTACTGCTGTCTGTAGTTTCTGGACCTGTTTTTCCACAACATTTGTGTCTACAAAATAAGTGCTTCCTGGTTTTTCTTTGGGGAGGAGGTGAAACTCAGCATCTACTAGGTTGCCATCTTGGACTCCATCAAATGCTTTATATCCCTTCTCTCTTCCTGGGATACTGATGACATAATGTCAATTCTTCTTTTGTCCCATAGATCTCTAAAATCTGTTTACTTTTTTTTTTTTTTTTTTTGGTTTATTTTCTCTATGTTGTTTGGATGGGTAGGTTCTATTTGCATATCCTCAAGTACACTAAGCCCATCCTCTGTCATGTCTGCTATTGAGCCAGTCAATCAGTTTTTAATTTCTGTTATTGTATTTTTCAGCTGTGCAATATATATTTGACTTTTTGTTTTACTTCTAGTTCTTTGCTGAGTTTCTTTTTTAAAAATGTGTTTCAAGAGTATTTACCATTACTTGTTGAATAATTTCATGATAACTCTTTTAAATCTCATCTGATGATTTTACTGTCTGATTCATCTTGGTGTTGATATCTGTAGATTGTTTTTTCTGACTCAGGTGATGATTTCCTGGTTTATATCATAACAGGGGATTTTCTTTTGTGTACTGGCCATTTGGGCTATTATGTTAGGAGGCTCTGGATCCTATTTAAAGATTTCATTTTAGTACATAGTCACCTTTCTTACGTTTAGCATGTAATTCTGTTTCCATAGACGATTTAATTTGAAAAGTTCCAGTGAAAACTGATGCTAACATATTTTACCAGCCAGTTATTTAAAGTGAGTAAGAATTACATTATAGAAATTCATAACTACATAAATAAAAAAGTAATAAATATATTTAAAATAATATTTAAATCCCTGTCATGCTATTTTGGTCAGGTATGATTCCCACATTTCCCTGCTTTTCCTGCATGAAAGTGTAGGAAAAGCTTCCCCACAATGGCTCACTTGGTGTTTCTAGGTATAAAAATAGATTTTCCAGCACATGAGAATGAAGAATTCTGCTTATAACTCCACTGAGCCCAGTAGCACCAGAAAAGATTCACTGGGAGCCCAGATGATAGTAAGTGTCCAGGGGAAGTTTGCTCTCACCTTTCTGACCTCACATTCTGTTTCACTCACTGAGAGACACCAGACATCCGGTTTCACCAACCAGGGACTTCCATACAACAAAAAACCTTTATTCTTCTGAGCTTCAGACCACCCTCCCAAATGCATAGCAAGCATGCCTGGTACACAAACACTCAACCCAAGAATACCCTCTTTCTCCAGAAGATTTGACTCCCCTTGATGTACTATATGTAGGGAGAGATAGATAGATAGATTGATAGATACATAGATATAGATAGATAGATAGATAGATAGATAGATAGATAGATACACATGTACACACACACACATATATATATTAAAGACAGACTCATCTCTCTGGGATATTTTCCTTATGATTCTTACAAAAGCTTAGAATACGTTGGCATCAGATTTGAATCACTTCCACTTGGCCCACTGAATTTTTCAAATTCTTTCCCTTTCCTTTCTTTGTCCCAGGCTCCTACCCTGATCATTTCTAAATGCCCATATTACGCGCTTCCACAGGGGCTTGCTTCCTTTACCTTACAGCTCTTCCTGATGTACTTGGCTCTTGGAAAACCATGCTTTCTTTGGGTTCTGTCCTTCTTAATCACTTCTAAGGTCTCAGCAGTTAAAAACTCAGCTGCTTTCCTCCGTCAGCCTGGTCTTATGTGATACTTGGACTGTTCCAGCATCCAATCTAACAGATGCTTTTTCTCAGAGACCTTCACCTTGAGGTCTCAGAGAGACAGTGTGATGTGAGCGCTAAGAGCATACATTCTAATGAAGAGACTGTGTGGTTTCAAATCCCAACTTTTTCCCACTTGTTACCCATCTGACCTCAGACAAGTTATTTAATACCTTGCACCTCAGTTTTCTCATCCAAGAAGGGAAATAAGTAGTATATATGTTATAGGGCTGCTGAGAGTAGTAAATTAATTAAATATGTGTAAAGTCCTTACAAGGGTGCCTGGCCATCCTGGCATGATGTAAGTATGAGTTATCATTATCATTACTCTCTCTACTGCAGTTAACTTCTTCATCATCTTCTCTACTGCCTAGTCTGGTCTGTGCACATTCTCGTAAGGTTTCCACAACTTCTTCCACCTCCCTTCACAACACTACAATATCATCCCACAATTTCAGCTCAATTCTGGGTCTGTCTTCTCTAAGGAGGAATCCTACATACAGCAAATGAGTAATAGTCGTTCTTGCTATGAGCCTCAATCATATTTTATATTTACCTACATTGTTGGTCAGACTTCCACGATTTGACCTGTGAGATGTTGAGGCCGAGGCTGTGCTTGGGTTTCTCTATGCTTCTCAGGTCCTGTCCACTGTGCCACTGTGCTACCAGAGAAGCCAGTGGCACGTACTCATAGGCACTGCTTGCTTTCACTGCACACGCCACAATACTCTTTTGCATATACCAGCATGATGGATTGGGCCAATAGCTAGGACCTACCACATGGGGAAATCTGCTGGGTGATTGCCATGACTGCATGATGGAATGGTGAAACAAAAGATGATGTCTAATGAGCAATCCCATTAGAAGAATCTAGTCTTCTAAACAAATGAAACAAGCCCATGTTAAGCTGCTTACTAGGGTCTAAAATTCCAGGCCCTTTGCCAGAACACTTTATGGATCAAAGTACAAGAGGGAAATTTAATAAAACTACTGCCTCAGGTATGATTATTCTCAGAGTACCGCATTCACATCAGTTCACCAGAATTTCCCCTTTAGGTCACAATGTTTTAGTAATTTGGGTCTTTAGCAGGGGAGATAATATTTTTTGGCAGGCTCTAGGTTCTTTTCTATTTTAGGTATATTTTTTCTGCAGTCAACACCAAACCAAGAATGTTAACAGGCCATCAATTTAACTTTGATTTCATAAAGTGTGAGTAAAGTGGTGGCAGACTGCGGCACTTTGCCAGGGGGCAGCAATTAAGTAGTTGAGAAGAGACTTGAGTAAGGCAGGAACTCTCTCCGAAATGAAATTATGGGAATTTGCTCCGTTGGAACTGTGATTCATGCAGAGATCTGAGAGGCAAGCTTAAAGGCTAATGAAACTACCTACCTTCCTTTCACCTCCAAGCTAAGTAGCTAATAAGCCCCCTTTGCCTTGTTGGTGATGTCAGAATTTTTCCAGCTCTCATCAAACATGATCCCTGAATATTCCACTATGTCTAGAATATTCCATGTTGATAGACAGCCTCCATTTTCCACTTCCCCACATATTGATTTCATTATATCCCGTAGGGACTTTTAATGGCAGGGACTTGTAATGGCTTCTTTTGGTCTTTGCCTGGAGACATTGCCACAAGCGGGTGCTGTACCTTGACTGGGGTGCCCCTCCGGACTCCAGGCTTGTTGGCAGGTCACCAAGTTTCAAGACTAGTGTCTCAGTTCAGTAGAGAACTTAGTAGTCAAGAAGGTATAACACTTCCAACGTCAAAATATCAAGTTATTAACTAATGCTGCGAGATCTGCCCCTGAGCTGATACTGGTCATTTACCTGAAACATCACTGCCTTTCCAGGCAAGCAGTCCAAGAAGCAAATTAAATGTTGAATCAATATTTGCAGTGTGTGCAAAACAGTAAAACTATTTGGAAATCTCTGAAGAAATAGCTGTTCCAACAAATGATCTCCAAGACACAGTGTGTCAAACAGGGTATCTAATTCTGTCTCTGTCTTTCCTACTGTCGTGATATAAATCCACAGGTCATCGCCTGAGTCTTGCTTTATGTCCCTAGTGCCTAAAACAGAATAAGTATTCACTAGAGGTCTATTGCTGAAATCTAAATGCTGAATTTAAGAGAAAACCACTTGTTTTGACCTTGAAGAATAAGTCTGTTTGGGGGCATATATATTCTGTATGATATTATAATAGTGAAACATGTCATTATAGCCCATAGAATGTACGACACCAAGAGTGAACCCTACCTGAACTTTGGGAAATGATGAGGTGTCAATGCTGGTTCATCTACTGAGACAAATGTACCACTGCTGGGGGGTGAGGACTGTGGAGGAGGCTGGATATATGTGGGGGTAAAGGGTACATGGAAACTTTTCACTAAGTTTTACTTTGCGCCCTAAAACTGCTCTGAAGAATAAAGCCTCATTAAAGAAAGAAAAGAATTTGGATTTCAACGAAGAGTGATGGCCTTATTCAAGGCAGAGTGGAAGTTATTTAGGGCAGAGAGCTCGGGACGGGGGAAGCTATTGAGGAGGCGGTCGTGGTGGGATGAGGAGGAACATAGATTGACACTGGCGGCGTCTGCAAATCCTGGAAAATAGGTGACAATCCAGCTGGACTTGAGGAGTCAATAATGGCAAAAAAAGGTAAGAGATAAGAACAGAAAAACAGTTCAACAATAGGCGAGGGGCCTGAGATAATAAACATTTCAGCTTAACTGAGTAGGCAATGAGGAGTCACGGAGAGTTTCTCAGGTTGTGTTATAGCCAGGATTACAAGTGCAGTGAAATCTGGATCAAATTCCATTATTCCACTTAGATTAGCGTCTGTAAGTAAGACATTACTTACCTCCGTAAGTTGGAAATGACAGAGGCATCCCAAGTGTATTCGTCTAGAGTCATAATGCTTTCTATGTTCTTTTTCTATATTTAGATCATTTCAAAAGAAAACCTTACTTGATACACTCAGAGTGGTTTTCCTCCACTTACCTTTTCCTTTCAGTCTCAGCACAACATCTAAGATCTCCCTCCAGAGGGGTACAGCAGAGAAGGAAGAAAGAGTAGAGCTCTGGTTAAAGAAGGAGAGGCAGAGGCCAATGACACATGCCCAGGACAGATACAGCTCTTTAAAGGACAGCATGAAAACACTTAAAATTTTCTATATGCCAGCACTGAAGATCCCACTCCAAGAAACCTGGGGAAGCTAGTAAGTCTCCTGAAGTCATAAGAGGAGCTCACTACAGATAAACTTCACCAGAGAAAAGAACTCTGCGACATGCCCTTTGTGTTGCAGTCATTGACAAGGGTCACCTCGTCTGCTGCCAGTTCCCTCTCAGGGACTGAAGAAGTATACTGGGATGGATGAGACACTGAGATGCTGGGAAGACAAGTTAGCGGTGCGCAGCATTGACCTGGAGGTAGAGAGGAGGACGGTGAAAGGCACTGGATTTGGGGACACAGGGCACCAGAAGCAGCTTCTTCCACTTCTTCCCCTGGGATATTTCCTAATGTCCTCTCCGTGGGGTTTGGACCTTTGTGGGGACAGGAGAGGATACAGAGTAATTCAGACAGCCTTTACCAGGTCAGGAGTTGTGAGGAGGTACAGCATTTGAAATGATGCTAACACAAAGGCCAATACCTCAGGGGCTCCAGTGCTGTCCTTATTCTCAGGGCTGTCCCTGCAGCACTCTGTGTCACTTCATAAAGCTGCAAGGCAGACGCCAGAGTAAGTGCAGATGGAGACACTGCGTCAAAAGAGATTAAGTGACTCACAGATGTTTGCAAGGTCATAATGGCAGATCCTGTCTGTCTGTCTGTCTGTCTGTCTGTCTCCAGGAACTGGGTCACACACTCACACTGCAGAGGCGGGAGGTGATGGCACAGAAAGAAAAGTGAGCTGGAGAAATCCAGGCTCCCTTGGACACCTTCAAGAACGCGTTTAGGCAGCATCTGGTTTGGCAGTCTCCAAAAAGACTCTTTAGGTCAATTTATTTAAAAAAAAAACAAAAACAAACCCAACAACAACTCACTCATCTTCTTCACCTGCTCCCATTCCTGGTTCAAATTTCCACCGCCCCACGTGTACACACGTGTGAGGGTGAATTCCATGGGGACAGGGGGGTTACACCTCACCCTAGAGTTGGGACCAGTGTGTAGGTGGGGCATCCTGGCCAGTTAGACCTAGAAGGGTCTCCTGCTGGGTGCTGGTTTTCATTTTGGAAAATGTTAAGTTATTGGAACTTGATCCAGAATCACTAACAAAAAGGTTATGAAGGATTCCCCTTTGAATGCAGCCAGCAAACCCCTTTCAGCAAGTACAGTGTGCGGTACGTAGGTGCAGGAGTGGTGAGGGCCAGCTGCGAAACAGAGGGGTAAATGATCACAAGGCTATAAATGAAGCCTTCAGGTACGTGGCCTAGGACATCACCATTTCTCCCCCCACTACCGTCCAGGTTCAGATAGTCTATTCTTCTGTTTTCCTTTTTATTAGACTTATCAAGAAGATGCAGTGGTTTCAAAAGTGCTAAGGAGACTGCTCATGGGGAAAGAAACCTTTTGACCATCTTCAGACTGCCTGAGATATGGCAGGAATAAATGGTTTTATTCTTGGACTCCATCCTAACATTACCAATAAAAGACATCTAAAGGCACAGAAGTCACATGTGGCAAACTGACAAGATAGCTGAATAAAAACATTCTGAGTCAGCAAAAGGAATCAATGGACCACAGCACTCCCAGGGAGGAGGCAGCAAGAGGCTGTGTCTACACCGTGTGACCTGTTCTTCAAATATTCCCTCAGCCCCTTCCACTTAGGACACAGAATTTCCCTACTTACACCCCATCTTGAGTTAGAAGCCGGGTAGAGTAAGGACAGGCAAACATGAATCTCTATATCTGGGGGAGTCTGGGGGCTGCCATCTGTCATTTCTTCCCTCTCCCAGGACCATGAGTCTATGAAGGGGACACAGAACTCACAGATGAGCTGCCTGACTGTTGGCCTGAGTTCCCCCAAGAGTAGTACAAAACGCACACAGTCTAGATACAGAGAAGTCCATTTGTTACATCCTAAGGATGGTTAGGACCTAATTCTTTTCAGGGAACTCTGGCTCAGAAGCTGCCTTCTTTTGTAAGTGTTGGGAATATTAAGAAAAAAAAAAGTCAGCATTTCAAAACTCCAGGTGCCCAGTGGGGATGATGAACAGCAAGCTGAAGGAGGCCATTTCAAACCAATACGGTGTCCAATATGGAAGCAGATGTGTCTGGGAACAGATGAGGCCTCTTTCAGATTGAGATGAGTTGAGCTCCAGGCCCTCCTCTGCCCCTTTACCTCCCAGAACCATTGCCTCCTAAGATTTCCAAGGCTTCCAGAGCGATCACCTTTTTAAACACCTCTGGCCTGGCAGCCTGTTCCTCAGTATTTGCCATCTCCTTTGTCTCAGTTAGCTCTTTATTTCTACCCTGGTATCAAGCAAAATTCAGGATTTGCTAGAGTCTTTCCTTGAATCATTCCCCTGCCTTTGTGTAGAAAGCAAACTTACCTGGAGGGATTTAAGCAGCAGCAATGTAAGTAACTTAACATTAAATATTACGCCTCAGGAGTCTTCCACCTGCCTGCCAGTCATGTTCGCCATCTCCAGTCCCCTCACCCCACCCACCCCAGAACCTTCCCTTTCTTTTGTTTCATTTACATCTTACATTGCTAATGCCTGGGTCCCCAAATGCTCAGCACAGAGCCCTAAGTCACAAGGACTCTGTTCTGCTCAACCTTAGAAACCAGCTGGCAGGGCAATGATTACATTTTCAAAGGAGGCGCCTCCTTCCTCTTCAGGCAGTGATTAAGAATTGGGAGAAGTAATTTCTTTTCCAATAACATAAGATAGATAAGAGTATTTCTGTCTCTGAGAGTCTTAAATCCGGTTGGAAAATCATTTAATAATTAACAGAAGAGCATAGAAAGAGAGCAGGGTTGCACTTAGAAATGGCGCCTCCATTTCCCAGCTCCACTCTGACAAGTGGGGAGACCTCAGACAAGTTACTCACCTTCTTCGTTCCTCAGCTGCAGAGCAGGGACAAGGCCAAGCCACATGGAAAGTGGTGACGGGTGCGAGGTTGTCTGTTTAAAATGATTCACATAGTGCTCATCTCATGGCCGGCAGGAATAAAACACAAGGGATTTTAAATGGATTCTTGGAGAAGGAGAAACTCTGCCTAAGCAGTAGGCAAGTCCTGGAACACCCCTGCTGTGGAGCTCCCTGTCTGTTCTTCCATCCAGACCATGGAAATACCAGTCTGTGCCAGCGTGGGGTTGCTATTTTGTATTTGTTTTTCTGCTTTTGCTGCCAAATGTGAGCAATCCCACGGAGACTGTGAAGAGCCCCTCACCCCCAAGCTCTGTATCCGAGGAAGAAAATTATCCCGGCTTAGCTCTGCATTAAGTGGAGCTCAAAATATTTCCCCCAGATCCACCTGTTTAAGAGAGAAGCATATAAATAAATGCTATTGTTGCCTCTCCCGCCCACTTCCCAGCTCACATCCCTTTTTGGGGCACTGCCATCACAGATGTTGGAAATGCATAAAATGTCACTGAAGCATGAACGCCCATGTCAACTGGTTAAAGGGAAATGATTCCACGATTTCCTCATTCCTTAGGTGACTGAGTCCCGAGAGAAGTGCATGGGTGCATGTGTGTGATGTCCTCTGTGTCCTAGCACCTAGTCCAGTGCTTGGCACATGGGGGACTTGAGAAATGTGTACAGGAGGAAGGTAGGAGGAAAGCTGAGTGTCACCTGGGGTCTGGAATCCCACAGCTACACTGGCAGGACATAGGCTGCCAAGGTTAACCTTCTGTCTCAGCCTAGAATCTCTCGGCATGAGAAATATTCCTACTAGCTAAGGTCACAGGGGATTTATTGGTGGCTACCAGGGGTATGGGAACCCAAGGACAGGGGACACAGCAGGGTCCGTAGGGGATAGATCCAGGTTGGGAAGATTCAAGAGCATGTTTCTTAATGCACTTTCTCCAGGGCTGCTTAGCCCGTGTATGCACACCTCTGCTCATGTCTTCTTTCCGAGTTCTCTCTGCAAAGCAAGTGTCCTCACTTCTCTGTGTTTGGATCAAACACGGCTGCCCTAGACTCAGTGCTGAATTACTTCATGCTTAAAGACCCCAGGGGGAACGATGACAGTCCCTTGATTTTAATTCTGAATTCTAAGATGACACCATAGGCCATCGCAGTGGGAGCGGAGGACGCAGTGCCCAACCTGGGTCTGGCCAGCCGTGGCCTGCCGCAGATCTCCTCTTTCTGTCTGTCCATCCATTTGGGGAACAGAGGACTCCTTAAAGAGGTGTGACAGATTCTGTAAGCAGGGGGAGGCACTCAGAGGGTCACCTGCCTGAGAAAGCAAACAGTGTCTTACAAGTGTTCCTACGCAGGCATGACACCGAGTAGCTCCGGGGCTGACCCCAGCGCCTGCCCAGAGGCAGGCGGACTCTATACCGCAATCCTCACAAAAGTCACGATGCGTGTTTTTCGTAGAATCTATCGGTATCACCTTCCTCTTCCCTCTCCAGCTCTCTCCCCATCTGATTCCTACCCCTCTCCAAATGACTGCTTACTAACCTAAAATTCCCAGCGCGTTCAGAAGTGGGATCTGCAGCTTTTCCTACAGAATTTTTTTTTCAGTTCATAGACCACTGCTTTAGGACAAAGGTTTATCTGCTGTTCTCTCCTAGAATGAGACCCCATTGCATATTTTTATTTTCAAAGAAAGAAGGAACACTGTTTTGAAAATGCCAGTGAGAGCACACTGGTGGAGAAGAGGTTAGGTCCGCCATCTCCGGCTGAGCGAAGTCCACAAACATCCCAAGGACCTGAACTCTCATTTCCAGGCCAGGGAGAACGACCAAGATGAACAACTAAGAAAAATAAAATAAAATGCTTCTTCCCCCTCCCACCTCCCGCCTGCTTGCCTGCTTGACTTCCTGCCTACCTGCACCTTTCCTGTAAAAAAGAAAAGCATGTGGAACCTTGCCAAAGTGCCCATCCATGCACCACCAGCGAGTGCTTGCGTCTGCTCATTTCAGAGCCATTGGGTCAGCTCCTCTGGCGGGAATCCACACAGTTCAGACCCCACAGGAGAGTACGGGGGCGGATGAGTCAGGAATGAGTGGAGGTTGGGTTCCATCACACGCTCCGCTAAACAGAGCCTGTCCTGCCATTCAGTGTGCGCTCTGCTCCCTCCGTGTTTCGATATTTATGAATGGCACCTTCCAAGATTTGCTGGCTCACACTGGGACCGCCTGCCTCCCTGACATCCCGACGTGCTCCTGGGAAGGGCCCTGCCTGCTGCCAGGGTCCAGATGATGCTGGCTCTCCTGCACCTGCACCAGATCCTCGCCAAGCTAGACAAGCACAGGGCCCTGACCTCGCACAAGTGGGGTCAACCTGGTGTTTTATCTCCCCGCCTCCCTCTTGGCCAATGCCACGCTCAGCTGAGAGCTTGTTAACTAGAGCTCCCAGGTGCCAGCACTTCCCAGGGGTCACAGACCTTGTCCACCCTCCACCCCTCAGTCCCAGCTGGGTTATTCGGTGGAGGAAGAATGCCTTCTAGTGGGTGTGTGAACCTTGCTAAGCCTCTGAAACCACACACAATGGAAATGCACAACCTCTTAGGATGCTGCTGACAGGATGGACGGAATGTTGACTCTTGGTTTCCGAGAATCCTCTCCTGGAGCAGAAGTGCTCATTGACTCACCGGCCAAAATGCCCCTGTCCGTGAAGCGCATCTGACCCAGCATCTGGAGGCGACCTAGTGTGGAGTCCAGGGCATGTCTCCAAAGGGAGAGTGCCCATCTGGGGGGACACAGGACATCCCACTGAGGAGAGGGGAGAAATTTAGAAAGATATTCATTTTTTTAATCTCAATATATAACAAACACATCATACTTTCTGATAATGATGTGCATAGTGACCCTTGTGTTGGCTCTTTTTCATTTTCCCTGATGGGGTTCACAATTCAAAGCAACTGGAAGCCAGTGATTCAGAGTGGGGTCTGGGTCAGACCCAGTTTTCTGTGCGTCCTGATGATCTCTCTCCTATGTGCCCCTGAACAAGATATTCGTCTCTCAAAACCCCTCATTACAGAATGAGCTTGACAGAGACCCTCATGCACAGATCAGCGCGAGCCCAGCGCCTGGAACACAGGGCGCCTAGATTAGAAGTGGTTATTGTCATCACCATATCGGACAGGAAGAGCAGAAATCCTGTGTCGACTGCACCCACTTTCATTTCCAAATACAGGGCTCCTGAAGCAGCATGGGAATCTGGGGGACAGCTTCCCTTCTAGAAGGACCCCTACCTCTGCCTGATTCAAAGACACCAGATGTCTGATGCTCACACCCCATTGGAACTCCTTCCTGTCTGGAGATGGGGTTGGTATCAAAGCTCCAATGCAGGAAGATTCTGAGCCCAGGAGCAAGCCCAGGACTCAAGAGCTAGCCTGGGTCCGCCCCTTGATTCAGCCTCATTTGCCCTGTCATAATAGCACTCGATGCAGAGATAGACACAGCACCTGGTTGGGGCCACCGTTGAGTGTGTCTGCTGTCCCGAAGGCTTCCCCTCTGCCATGTCACCTCTCCCCTGGCCAGCCCTCATCATTGCCCCATCTGACTGTCCCATTTCCCATGATCTGATCCCTGGGTTTTGGGCATTCCCAGCACCCCCAACCTTACCTTTCATTCAGTCTAGACAGCAGTGCCCTCGAGGGACAGACTGTGTGACATGGTAGCCTGTGTATTGAACTGTCTGAATCCAATGCGAATTCAAATGTGAACCTTTTTTTTTTTTCCCCCTAATTACCCCCTCAACAATACCTTGCCCATCACATAATGACATTGGGGCAGATTTCAAAACATTCCTGTCACTTTCGGGAACCAAAACAGTCCATTCCAGTTTCAAAGACAATTTCACATCACCTCTCCCTCCCCAGGTCCCTATAACACACTCCAGTTGGAAGACCGATACACGGTCTGCTCGCCCTTCCTTCTTCCACTACCTTCTGGATATCCCATTTTCAGAGTTCCTTCCAGGAGGGATTGGGAAAAAGAATGAGCATCCTTTAACATGTCTGACAAAGGCCATCCTCTGTCTGGGGTGGCTTACCTGGATGACAAGGGGCAGGTGCTGACTTTCATGGACGTTGGTGAGTGAACCATATCAAAGACCTTTCGCAACAGCCATGGGGCCCAAGAGAATCTCATTCTTTGTCATGTCCACCTGACCAACCCATCCATCCCTCCTCGCTCTGACCTTTCCCTTGAGGCCCCATCTCCTCTTCACCAGCACACCTAGCAAATCTGTTCCCTACACAGATGTTCATCTGGCTAAAGAAATATCTACTATTTCAGCCTGTGTCAGGGTTTTCCTTGTGCATCCTTCCCTTGCGAGGGACTTGACTTCGCAAAGGACATGGTTAGATGAATGACCCAGGACAGGCCTGATAAAGTGATAGGAAGCAATGAAACTGCATCTTGGCATCCAGACCTCTTGGAAGAGGCTTGGATCATGCCCAGACCCCTGCTTGGCCCCGTGCTGACCTTTCCTGACCTTCACTCTGTCCTCCCAACCAGATTTCAGGACTTGCTCCAATTCCTTTAAGAAACAAGGGCAGACAGGCATGTGGACACCCTAGGTGGACGCAAACTTGGCACATCTTCAAGATAAAGCATTTTAAATATTTGTTCAATAAAAAATGTATTAGGGCCAAGGAGAAAATGACTTTCTGTTTATTGTTATTTTAAAAAAGTCAACAATTTGTTTAATCATTCATTTCCACTGGGTGAATAATTGATGCTCTAAAAAATTAAAAGGCCATTATCTAGTAAAACATGTGCTTTTCTATTAATTCTCTTTTTCTTTTCGGTCTTTCCAGTAGTTTGTGAAAGGAGGGCAACTTCTTAAGAGGCATAAACAAGAGCTTAAAATTTAAAGAAAAAATTAAATAACAAAGCAAAACTCATTTTTAATCCATAGCACACTCTATAATTTATTAGCTTTCAAAATTTCAACTGACTACTTCTCTCCACTTCCACATGAATGTAACAAACAAGCAGGGATCGAGTTCTGCCTGAGAAAATAGTATGTACTTTCTTCTTTAATTCTTGTTCTTTTTATCTTTTTTCTTCTTCTCTTTATGGTTGTTTTGTTTGCCTGCTTGTTTTAAAGGTCTACTTCAGCTTTACCTACTTAAGTCAGAGTGAGACTCATTTACACCCACAAGTTAGAAAAGGCAGAACGAGGGGTACATGGCTCAGCCCAGTTTACTACAGAGAAAACTGGTCTTGTGCATTGAGGTACTGCCCTGCTCTAGCTACATTATGGGGACCCCGAACCCTGCCCACAGGATCTCCTCTCCTCTCAATGTCCCCCACTCTGAACCAAGGGCTCTTTCTTTCCCTCAACTTCTGGGGTGGGACATACAGTCTAGGCACTTTTCCCATCGCATTTATGGATGGAATCCTGCCACTTCAATTGCTAAAGTAGGGATAAAACCTGTCGTACGCCTAGATTCAAACTGGCCTAAATTGAATCCAAGCCAAGCCTCCTACCAGCAGTGTGGCCTTGTCAAGGAATTAGCTTTTCTGAACTTGGACTTAGTCAGCTACAAGATGAAGTAATGTTCTGACCTTGCTAGATTTTCTAGAGGAGTCCAGTGACCATAAATTAGTCCCGTCTCTGAACAATACTGGTGCATGGATACTGCTTCTCTAAGGGTTAGTAGCTCCATGGCTGTCTTGCTTGAAAGTGATATCAAAGTTCCCCCTTTTTGATGCAAAGATCTCAGGCTGGTAACTTTGTGACTGAAAGAACACTCAGAACATTCAGATGTGAAAGATGTTTTCCCATCTTCCATGTCTTGTAAAAGCCAAGTCTTGATCCTGGTTGATGGGATGAATTCTAAAAGGTTTCTCATCGGTATGAAATTATTGATGTGGGTTCAGTTCTGTACACCTCTTCTGTACAGACCTCCTTCTCCTTCCCATGAGGATAGTACAGTGAAAGAGAGAAGATGGCATTGGTACAATCCCAGACTTTGGACATACGTATCCTGAGTCCTCTCACCAGCTGACTGATGTCAGATCAACAGAAGAGTGGCATCTTCATCACCGGGTTTTGTGAGGACTCAATGAGGGGATGGATCCAGAGTACATGCATGTGTCCAACAGGACAGTCCCTGTTGACTGACCAAGGAGTTCTGATCTTCTGGAGCAAATCACACCTCTCCCTTCCTGACTTCTCTACCAGGACAGACAGGAAAGAGAAACATTTCTTGGAACCAATCTGGTGGACTGAGAAGAGAGGGACATGGACAGGGGAGAAGAATGTAGGTGGCGGTGGCCCAGTCACACCTCTAGAGGCCTGTGGTGAAGGGAAGCCCCTCCTCCCTTGGAGGGATCAAGTCCAAGGACACCTGGAGTCAGGTCTGCCTTCTCTGTCAATCTAGAAGAAACGCCCTCTTATGATACATTCGCTTCTTGTTAGTTTTGTCTTCCCTACTCCCCATTTCCAATTTGGCAGTCATTTCAGTATCAGAATTTTCTCCCTTCCCTGGTCCTCCCAGCCAATCCAACCTGCTATTGATGGTTGGTTTGTTTATTTGCACTTACTCAGTTAAGTAAACAAGTTTCCGACACAGCTAGTGTTCGAAGCGGTGGGGTCAAGGACACTGCTACTCCTCTGAGAAGCATCTGTAGATGCTCAGAACCATTAGGTAGCATCACCCAGGCTTTGTCATCTTCTGCGAGAAGGCACCTCTCCACCCCCTCTGCTACCTTTAAATATCCATGGTGGCAGCGTAGAGACGGTTCCTGAGGGTATGATCTTGGGAGGTGTGCTTGTGGCACGTTGTAAGGTCCTGGGGGCCAACAGAATGCTAGACATGTGGGAGTAGGAGATGCCTGAAGAGGAAAAGGGGAAGCGTTGACATGTGGAGCTTATCTGTGTTTCTCTCAATTTCATCTTAGGAAGAGCCAATAAGATTGGATCCTTATACAATCATGGACCAGGGGACACATGTTGTCCAGGTCTTGTTTATTCCAGAGTTGAACGGAATGCACTTCAGGTCAGTGTCTCTGCCACAATTCCAACAAAAAGCAGAAATGTCTTCCCCGAGAGCACAGGTGGCAAAGGGCAGCATCACCAGCTCAACCACCTCCCAACAGAGGCAGTTTGATTAAATATGTGCGTTCCACATGCCAAATAAGCAAAGCAAGTCTCGTGAGAGAAGATCAAAACTCTCTATTGCAACAATTAAGTGTTAGAAAAATCACAATTCTACCAAGAAGAGAAAACACAAAAAATCTTGAAATATGTGGCATGACTTGGGGAATGATTCTCTATGAATTTCCTGATCAGGGAAATCCAAGCTGAGAATTAGAGGGAGGGAAAAGAACTCTGAACAGAATTGTACAATGTATGACTTGCAAGGAGCTTGTAAAGATAATGCTAAGCAAAAAGAGTTAAAGGAGCGGAAGAGCTTTTGACTAATGCATCAGGGGAGAAGAGATACTGAAGTGAAAATAGGCCCATTAATAAATCAGGCTGGGCATGAAGTGAATGATGGGTCTGAAATGGCCAGGATATTGAACTCATTCTTCAAAACCATCTTTAGCAATAGAAATGAAAAAGAAAATACAGACAATGAGGGGTTAACAGGAATCTTCTGGAAAGAGTCACTGGCAGAGCTGATAGAGGACCTTTAAAACATCTTAAGGGCAGCACTGAGCTATTGCACACATGCACTTGGGGGTTGTGGGGGAGTAATATCTACTGAATCATTAAAAACAGTGCTTGAAAACTGCTTTTGCTATCACAGTTTTCATATTAAATAAAGTGAGAGAAGGATCTAAAGAAGATGTCCAGTGTTCTGGTGGAAATGTTAAAAGGAGAGGAAAGGAAAGTGGCAGAGGAAATAATTGTGACCCTGTGTGACACTTCTGAGGTCAGTTATTTGGGGAATCATTTACATGCTCAAAAGTTTAAGCAGAGTGCGACCTGGTGGCCTAGCCGTCTAGTACACCTGGGAGCAGTCCCACATACACCCCAGGGTCCCAGGTTCAAGACCCAGAACCAGGGGGAATAACCAATGTGAACAACCAAATAAAAATAAATAAAGTGCTTCTTCCTCCTCTCTCTTCCCGTCTCCTTGCCTTCATTCCTGCCTGTACCTTTCCTTTAAAAAAAAAAAAAAAAAAAAAAGCTAGGCAATCATCGCATTTGTCTGAATCAAGTTTGTATTTTTTCAAAAAAGAAAGAAAAGTGGTTCATGCCCTTTTTCCCTCCCAAAAGCCAAACTGGTGAAGGAAAGCGCTGCTAACTGACTCTGTATTTTCAGTATGTCTGGATCTGCACAACTCACAGAACAGAGAGGTCAAAGAAAACCAGAACCATCCATGGAATCTAAGAGTCAAAAGGCCGCTGATCTCACCCACCTGCAGGTCCTGGGCATGGTGAAGGTTAGGGTTACGCAGAGTTCCTTTCCACCCCTTCTCCTCCCTATCACATCCTTGCAAAAGGCTGGGCTTTTTTCCAACCTTATCCTCGAGGGCTGAGTTGGCTGTGGGGTAACAAACTAAATTATGTAAAAACAGTGAGCAGCTTAATGTATCCATGCTATCAAGGACTATTAAATGACAAAGTCCTAATCTAGAGGAAATAACTCACAGTGCTAATTCAGGCTCAGTGGCAAGGTAATAGCACTGGCTCAGGGACAGTGAATCTGTTAGTAGAATCTTAAATCACATTAGAGACAGAGCTCATAGTAGGGTCGATCCTTCAGCAGCAGGCATTACTTATGACTGGATCAGGGCAAGAGTTGTGAGTCTCTAGTCAGGGGACATATGTCCATATGTTAGGGATACAAAGAGGAAACACCTCTCAATATATCCATTGAGTCCTTCTTGGCATCTCCATTATGAATAGAATATAGAATCATTCCCCAAATCATACTGAGAGGTGGCAGGAAAACAAACTCATGTGTGTGATTCCCTGCATATTATCACCAAAAATTACCATTTAGGTCATACAATCATTTGGCTATAAATTATGTAATTCATTTCACCAGAACCAGTAAGTGTACATGTAAAATCTATGCACTTACTAGAGTTTGTATACTGATTCAAATTATTATATGCTATATAGGTAGCCTTTGGAAAAATCATATATACATAGACATGTGTACCATTTTTAAATGCAGTAAGGGAAACTGATACTTAGAGACTATAATGCATATTCTTATAAAATTATTTATCACGTCTAAATTTAGACTCTTTAGGTTGTTATAGTTTACTTGAACATGTATGTATACGTAGATATATGTGTATGCATATGTAACATGTAATATGTGGTAGTTACATATACTACAACTGGAGGTAAATTTCTCCCCTCAGCCTTGCATTTTTTAAATTCTTGCCCAAATCCGCGGTGATGAGCCATCTAGATTCTACTAAAAGCCAGTATAGTTGGCCTATCAAACTTCACATAGAAAAAGATGATTCCTGGGGGTCAGGTCATGCAAACATACCAACATTGCACCCCATTGTAGATAAATATAAAGAAATAAGACTTTCTGGAAATCAAATATTTTTTTATTGAAGTAATATTGGTTTTCAACATTGTCTAAGTTTCAGCAGGTGTACAATATTATAATTTGTTTCATATCTGTGTGTCCATATATGTATATATGCACATACATATGCAAAATAACTACCACCAAAAATTTAGTTTCTATCCTCCACCACACATTTAGCCCTTTTTACCTGATTTGTCCTCCCCTTTTCCATCCCCTCTGGTAACCATCACTTTGTTCTTATAGTCTGAATTTGTTTTTTATTTGTTTGGCTTGTGTTTTATTTTTCATCTTCCACATGAGAGTAAAAACATTCACTAGTTGTCTTTTTCTATCTGACTTATTCTACTTAGAATAATACCCCCTAGTTCCATTCATGTTGCTGCAAATGATAAGATTTCATCTTTTATTTTATAGCTGAGTAGTAATCTATTATGTGTATCTATGTGTGTATGTACATATGTGTATATATATCACATCTTTATTCATCGATTGATGGGCATTTAGGCTGTTTCCATATACTGGCTGTTTCAGACAGGGCTGCAATGAATGGAGAGTGCACATATCTCTTTAAATTAGTGTTTTTGCATTGTTCAAATAAATAGCAAGAACTGAAATATCTCGATCATGTGAAATCTCTACTCATTAACTTTTTTGCAGATTGACACTTCTGTTTGCTGTAGTGAATGCAGAAGTTTATATTCCCAACAATATATATGGGGGTTCCCGTTTTCCATACACTGACCAATACTTACCTATTTTCTTTTTGGGAATAGCCATTTTCACAGGTGTGAAATCTCACCATGGTCTTGATTTCATTTCCCTAATAAGCGATGGTGAGCATCTTTTCATATGTCTGTTGGCCATCTGTATGCCTTTTTTGAAGAAGAATCTATTCAGATCTTCTGCCCATTTTTAAATTGGGCACGATACATTGTTTTGTTTTGATTTTTTTTTTTGTGGGATTGGTAGTGAGCTGTATGAGTTATTGTATATTTGAGATATTAACCCTTTATCAGATATGACTTGAGAATATTGTCTCCCATCCATTAGGTTACCTTTTGTTCAGATGTTTTCTTTTGCTATGCATAAGTTTTTTCATTTAATATAATATTTTTTTTCTTTTACTTCCCATACTACTGAAAACATTGCTATGGCCAATTTAAAGAGCTTATTGTCTATATTTTCTTCTATATATTTTATGGTTTCTGGTCTTACATTCAAATCTTCTATCCATTTTGAGTTAATTTTTGTGCGTGGTGTAACATTATGGTCTAAAGAAATTGAATATTTTTGTTATAATATTTCCTTCCTTGCAAATTATTTTTCTCGTTTTGTTCCTGATTTTGTCTTAGGCCAAGGAGACCTGATAGGCCATTTCAGATGAAAATGTTGCTGGTTCAGCTTGGTTGGGAAAAGTCAGAACCATAACTTCACAGAATTGACTGCAATTTCCTGCCAGTTTCCTGAACAGGGGCGTTCAGATTCTTTTAGCCCAGTTATTTATTTCCTGGGTTTACTGTATTTGTATGTCACTGACCATTACTTTATTCTATCACTGCTCCTATGAGCAAGCCCAAACACTTCCCTTCTTAAAATGTAAAACAATTATATCTGTAATTTCTGGGCTAGCTGTAACTGCCATATACAAATGTTTTAAGCACACTCAATATAGAATTTAAAATGTTTACATAAAATACTATATGACAATCACAAAGTCAGTGGAAGAAGGGAAAGAAATGGCTGCTTCTTTTCTTAAATATTTCATTTCATTTCTTTTTTGACTTACTGCGATATTTTGGCATTGCCCTTTAGATTTTTTTTCTAGACAGGGAGTCTCCAGACTCTTGAAAGCTAATCTCTTCCTAATAAATGACTCCTCCTCATATTGTTTCTTTTTGATTAGTAAGGAAGGACATCTTCAGTGATAGCAGCCATTGCTCCAAATACCTTCTTGCTCTTTCTTGCCTACCTACCTATACCCTCTACAATGGTATCACAACTTCGAACAGCCCACTTCCTAGTAGCTGCCAGAGATATGAAACCCAGGAAGCGTTTATGTCATATACTCTAGTTCAAGATTTGAAAAATATAATCATAATATTTATTAACAAAGAAACAACATTACAATAGAAGTGAGATAAGCAGAGGTGCACTCTGGAAAGAGATATGTAGAAACCTGGAATAACGTACTGTGGTGTCAGCTAGCTCTCTGACTTCACCAGAGAATGATCCCTAATGGCCAGCTCCAACAATCCTCCTAAACCAACACTGGGAACAAGCCTAGGGCTCTCTATGCTCACAGTCAGAAAGGAAATGCTGCATCTTCTGACTTGCACATCCAGAAAGATTCCCCAAGGGCTTCTAATCTAATGTCAGAATATGAGGATACAAAAACTAATCAGATCTTTGTTCATAAATTGTTGAGTTGGTGCATTTATTGCAAGATAAAGTTAAAATGTTAATGATATTCAAAATGGATACTATGTAATAATTTATAAATCATCTCATTCATATTTTATATGCATTGAATTTTAGTCCTTTCTTCTCAACTATCTCTCCTTGATCTAAAAAACCTACAATGTAGTAATAGTGGAAAATCCTAGTATTGTCACTGTTGTTTCCTTTTTTAGATAAATGTATTGATATACTCTAGTGAACACTGTCTCTTGGAGACTATGCGTAATTCTAATGAACTATGGTCATACGGTCGTAAGTGACAATCATGTGTTTACCTAGCCTCTTCACCAGGAACAATTACATTCTCATACCCCAAAACAATTCAGGATATAAAACATAACAGACTCAAACAAACTGACTTACAAGGCAAGAATCCCAGGTTTGAATCCTGGCCTCACCACTGACTAGCTCTGAGAGTGAACAAAGTCCTCTCGGTTTCCTCATCTGACGATTATGGGGACAGAACTATGTAGTTTCCAAGACACCTTGTATTCTTAGCACTTTATGTTCCTATGACACGTAAGTTCTAATAGTTGGGTACATGGAGAAAGCAATTGTAGCAAAATGTCCTTCGTGGAACTTGGGAGAAGTGAGTAAGCGAGTCCTCCCGTCAGAGTGGGGACGAGCTAAGACAGAAAGACTCATAAATAGAATGATCATCAAGGAAAGCCAAGATGGTGATGAGAAAATCACCGCTGAGCAGCAAATCAATACTGGCAGTGGTAAGGCAAACTTGGGTCATTGGTCAATAGCTGGGAGACTCCAAGCAGATGACTCACTCGAGAAAGGATTGAGAAAGCTTGGATCAGAACGAAACTGCACATGACGTATGTATTCCACGCACCCCGGCCCCTGCCCTGGCACCCCCAAGCACTTCTAAGTTGATTATCTTGGCATGAGCATTGCTTCTTAATATAACTGCAGATATTGCATGAAAATACATTTATTTTCTTTTTGAAATCCAAATGACAATGCCAATTAGGGCTTTCAAGAACTATTTTCAGAGTGGTGTTTCAGTATCATTGGCTGACCAAATCTACCTATTCAGACCACCCAGTTCTCCTTGGTAAAGGGCTCATATTTATTTAGCAGTTAGTCTTTCGATGGAAAGGTAGATTATTCAATAAGTTATGTGAAGATTAGGAGAGAAAAACCTAAGCATTTGTAAAAAATTAGATTCCCTACTTCATGTCATATGCTAAAATAAATTCCAAAAGAAATAAATATTTAAGTTCTAAAAGGTCAACAAGAGAAAAATTTTTGTGTTATTCTGGAGATAAGGGTTAATATCTTCAATATATGATGCCTACTTATAAATAAACTAATAAAAGAAAAATCACCTAATAAAAAAGGACTGAAGACGAAAAAGAGGCAACTCATAAAGAATATCATTGACCAATAAACTGATGAAAAATGTTCAGTCTCATAAAGCCTAGTAAACGCAAATTGAAATATTTGCAGTGACACTTCATCAAAAATTTCACTTTAAATGGTACTTGGGTGCACCCCAGTGGGCCAATGGTTAGGTAAATCTCCGAAGGAACAGACCACATACCCCTGGGTTCAAGTTCCAGGTCTGAGGGGAAGCAACCAATGTGAACAACTAAAATAAAAATTAAAAAATTAACATGCTTCTTTCTATTCACCTTCATTTCTGCCTCTACCTTTCCTGAAAAGGAAAAATGGTGCTCAGTGTCGGTGAAGGTTTGGTAGAAGCGTGAACGCAGTCTGGGCAGTATTCACATGGAACATGCTGGTCCCCTGGGACAGACACTAACTAATGTTTGCTAGACTCAGTTTCCTTTCTTCTGGGCTTACAGAGAGACTGTATTTCCCAGTCTTCCTTGAAAAGACATGGCCATGGAGATGTGGACAGAAGTGAAGCCACCACTGCTAGGTCCTGTGCTGATAGATGCCAGGCAGGATACATCCCCTTATCTGCTGACCAGAGACCAAAAACCTTCAAAGAATCTCAAGAACTTCAGATGCCTCAAGAAGGAGAAAGTCTGAATACAACAAGCTCTCTCTAGCACCCTAGTGCCACTGAAGATGGGGAGTCACTGTTACATGAGTTAGTGAGCATAGCTGCTAGAGATTGTTTTTGTTTTTTTAATGGTGCCTCAAAGTCAGGTCCTATAATAAAATACTTAAATATATATATATATCAAAGGCTTAGTGGTTGAGTGAGTGAAGAAGAAAACAGATGTAGAGTGTGGCTGGTTAGCAAGCTGTGTTAAGTTATGACAAATACTTGGTAAGTGTTTTGCCTGCAATGTCTTGGAAGGGAGACTGCAGGCCTTTCGAGCTTAGAACTCAAGGAAAAGTGGAAGTGGAAGAAGTTAAAGTGACCTACTAAATCTATTATTAGATGTCTTTAATAAGGTATTGCAAGAAAGAGATGACCTTTAGCAACCATTGACTGGTTTTCCAACAGAGATAGGACTGAGAAAGTCTCCGGATTAAAAGAACTTAAAGGTAGAAAAGTTGATTGCTCTGGACTCCAGATAATAAGAGCTAAGACTAGAAAGATCTAGTCAACTTTCTAAGCTAAGCATAGAGATTTGACTTATGTCCACAGTTCAATTACCCAAGGCTGTTTTTAAACATTACATCCAATCTAATCATAACCAGGGGGTAAAAAGGAAGCTCTCAAATCTGTCTTTCCTTTGTGTTTCCTCACCCCATTCCCTCTCTCATGTCTTATCTCTATTGTGGTTTCCACAGAAAGGAAAAGGCAGAAAAGATAAGCAGGTTTAGGGTCAGCTAATTGGAATCATTTCAGTGCATTCTGGGTGTAGAGACAATGACTCCAGGTCTCCCACCTCTGACTCTGGAAAGCCTGACAAGATGGTGGCATCTAGACAGGTTCGTTTGCATTTAGAAAACACACCCCCGAAGGGGATGAGCAGTCTTTCCAGAGTCTGCAAGGCCCCAGAGGTCAAAGCATCAGAATACGCAGCATAAAAGACAAGGTGATAACCAGAGGATTATATAAGTGACTGCCTAGCTTTGTGGTCCCCTTCCTGCTCAAGCAAATGCGGGGACCCAAGTGTAACTTTTGTCTCAGCAAATGAGAAATCATATAGTCTGGTCTTTTTGTTTCCATGACAGTCTAATTCCTTCAAACATTCAGTAGTTTCTTACTACCTCTTCCCAGTCAGTTTCATGAACAGCAGCCTAGGAAAGACCCTCAGTGAAAAAAACCTTTATAAAGGCTCTTGGCCATGATTCCTCTTGCTCCTTCTGATCCACCCTGGTGATTCCCGTGTCACTCACATGGCCCCTGCACGTCCCTCCTCTGGGGAACTGTGAGCAACAAGCTATCTTTTCAAAGATAATTGTCTCCTGATATTCTGGCTTTATTATCCCTCAAATTCTTTATTACATACTGTATATAATTTTTCAAAGCCCAGTAAGGCAAGCCTGAATACCATTTCAGATGTTGCCATTGAGAAAAAGACAAAATGAGTTCCTTCCAATGAATAGAGTCTGACCTGAGAAATCTCCCCTTTCTACAGGTAGAAATATCTTACAATGTCCACCCAGCAGGCTTTCGAAATTGCTTTGATCAAGTGGTTGCTCTGTGTTTCCTGTTCTTCCTTCTCCTAACTGGGACTTTCATTGTGTCATCCCTGATCCGCAATTAGTCTGGTCTAAGGAGGGACAGACAACTTGTGTTTTGAATGTATAGGTTAAGACCAGGAGTAGCTGCAGAGGGCCTGCCAGGAAGGAGGCTCATTACCCAGAGGTCCTGGACTTCAGTGAATAGGTAGGTCTTCTAGCGGCTCCTCTTGGAGAGTAGTTTGTTCTATGTACAAAACAAAAGGCAAGGGAAATTGGTGACCAGAGGGTGGACCAAGGCCTACACTACTACATTTTTTTCCAAGATTCTTCCCCTGCTTTCTGAGGTCAGAGTTAATCTGTATTTTCTGTCTCTACTGGCAACATGCGTGACTCCATGTTCTGAGTTAAGACAACAGAATGGGGTTGAAAAGATACATGTAGCTGCTAGTCCTGACCTAGCCTCTTACTCTCTTTCCCCCTAAGGAGAAGCTGCAGACAAAGAATCCAGCAAAGGGATATAAGGTCCTGGAGACACAGAACCAAAGGATGGAAGGAACATGAGTCCCTGAATAGCTGCCTGGAGGAAAGTGCTCTCTGCTGCAGACTGGACTTCATGTGAATGAAAACATTGTTTCCTTCTAGAGCTGTGACATATGGCAGTCCTGGAGAGGACAATCTGGAAACAGATCACAAACTGTAGCAGCTGAGATATTTGATACATAACCGTGACCAAGGGCCCAGAATCCACAGTCACATGTTCTGCGGTGTACTAGTTATGTGACCTTGAGTGAGTAACTCGATTATTTTATGCCCCGATTCCTCACTCATACAATAGATACTAATAGTATCTGTTTCAAAGGGTTATGGTGAAGATTAATATTTGTAAAATATTTAGGACAGAGTTAGGTTTCAAGGTACCACAAAGTTCATTTTTATTTGAATTAGCAATGAATACCATTTCTAGTATTACCCTAACATAGTAATCATAGAATTATGTTCTTATTCAACACACATGTGGGGAGCTCTGACCATCTGCCAGACATTCTGGTAGGCATGAAATAAATAGCATAAAAAGTGATATGACCAAGGAGTTGTGAACAGGAAAGTCATTGGTATAATTTTCATGTGCCAAGAAAAAACTGAGAACAACTTATATTTTTCAAATAAGAGTTTACTGAATAAACTATGCTATATCCATTCAGGGAAATGAAATGTTGACATTAAACAGATCAAGAAGGAAAACTTCTAAAAGCACAGGAATATGGAATGATATTCATAATGTAAATGTCTGCCTCAGAGTTTTGTATGTGCTGTTCTTTCTGCTTATAACACCTGACACAAAGAATTTGCTCAATAAGTAACTGTGAATGAATGAATTAACTGAAAAAGACAAATTGTGAGGAACAGGATGGGAGGTGGGGGTAAGTGGTGGTTGAGTCCAAAGGGCAGTGGTGAAGAACGTCTGCTGACTTGGTGGAGGACAGGGTGTACTGTCATATATTTGAGTAATGGGGAACCTGCACATATGGGCTTGTATTATTTTGCATATCAAATTTACCTCAATAAATATCAAATTAAAAGGCACAAGCTATGCAATATTTATTTTATAAATACATACACAACAGAGACTTGAAAATTTATACCAAATAGTATAATAAGGATGGTTGGTTGACAAAATTATAGATCATTTTAGCTCTTCTTTTTACTTACATATATTTTTTTCTATAGCAGTCACATTTTTATTTAAAAAAGGAAACTTATTTTTAAATGAAGTCTTTATGAAGAATGAAATACAGTTCACATCATAAATAAAAATAACTCCTATAGTACAGGCCTCAGAGCAACACCACGAGCTGATTTTATCAAATGCTGATCGTGTGTCAGTCGGTGTTCAGTGTTTCATGTACATTATTCCACTTAAATGCCACCCTGATCTTAGTTGGGTGTGGCTATTTTTCGGTGGCCTCTGACAGTCACCATACTGAGATGTCTAAGCATAAAATGACTTATTTTCCCCAGAACTACACTGAAACTTTAAATTTTTTAAAACTTGTGGTAAAATACACATAACATGAAATCTACCATGTAACCACTTCTTGAAAGAGAGAAAGGAAGGGAGAGGAGGAAGAAGCATTTTGAAGGAAGGCGAGAAGGGAGGGAGGGAAAGGAAGAAGAAGCACTTACATTTGCTTGATTACTTGGGTTGTTCCCTGGGGACCCAGGTCCCAAACGCAGATCCTCGGGCTTTGCCTGGTCCACGCCGCAGCTTAGTGCCTGAGCCACCAAGGTGCCCCAGTGTAGCCATTTTCAAGTGCACAACTGAGGGCCACTAGGAAAGTTTACACTGTTGGGCAGCTATCACCACCTTTCAACTCCAGAACTGTTTCGTCTTCCCAAACTGAAGCTCTATCCCCATTAAGTACTGTCTTCCCGATTCCTCCTTCCCCTCCCTCCTGGTCACCACCTTTCTAAATTCTGTCTCTAGGAATAGGGCGGCTCCACATGCCTCATGGAAGTGGAAAGCACAGTATGTATCCTTTTTTGTCTGGCTTATTTAACTTAACATAACGTCTTCAAGAGTCATCCATGTTGCAGCATGTTTAGAATTTCATTTGTTTTGAAAAAAATTTCATTATATTTATGTATTGCTCATTATTTTACTGTCATTTTCTTTTCTTTTTTTTTTTTTTTTTTTTAAGGAAAAGTACAGGCAGGATTGGACTGGTGTAAACAGGCAGGTAGGAAGAGAGAGAAGAAAAAAAATCTTTATTTTTATTTTGTTGTTCACATTGGTGGCTCCCCACCCACCCGCCCCATCAGGACTGACACCCGAGGGATATGGGACTTGCTCCTTGGGAGGTGATTGTCCTAACCACTGTTTCACCAGGGCATCATTTTCCATTCCTACGTTGATCAGCACTTGGATTATCACTACCTTTTGACTATTATGAATAATATTACAGTGAACATGGATATGAAAATATCTGCTCTTGCTTTCAGTTCTTTGGAGTATATATCCAGGAGTGGAATTCCTGGGTCATCTGGATCTACCATATTAACTCTGTGAGGAATAGTCATCTTGTTT
This sequence comes from Solenodon paradoxus, assembly GCA_004363575.1. Taxonomy (NCBI): domain Eukaryota; kingdom Metazoa; phylum Chordata; class Mammalia; order Eulipotyphla; family Solenodontidae; genus Solenodon; species Solenodon paradoxus. The sequence goes on along the minus strand of RJWH01001300.1, from coordinate 246,042 downwards.
CCAGAGTGGCTGAACCGAAACCCCAGGACTCAGAGGAAGTCAGTCTGGTGCTCTAACCTTAGTGCCTCTTTCTTCTTCGCTAGTCTCTCAGCACTCTGGTCTTAACTCTGTAGCATCTCACTGCTTTTTTTTCATCCTTGGAGAGAACCACAGAGAAGAAAATGATGTTAAATAATTACAGGAGTTGAATATCCAATTTAAAGTGAGATGTTTTCGCAACTACTTTCTCCCTACATCTGAGGGTTTCAGACGTTGGGCGTTCCCCAATTGTGTGAAAAAGTCAGGTTGAGATTCCAGGCCTGACTACACAGATTACTAACTGGAGAGCACCCCTGGGAAAAGTCAGAAGCTCAGTTTTCCTCTCTATAAAGTTTTTTTCTTTCTGGTTCTCAGAACGCAGCTCTGGCTTGATTAATCCAGACAGAAGCATGCTTACACAAGAATAAAGGTTATGCAAAAATATTTGGTTTTTACTGAAACACCATTGTGAGCAAAGAATATTATCTCACTGTTGGCATAATACTTCTGACCACAGATTGGATCCCTTAGGGGACAACTGGGGTTGTGACCCACCAGGTACTTCCTTCCTACCCTCACTGGCTATAGGGGAGCTGGTGGGCTGCAGATACTTTCTCCTTCTTCTGCAGGAGGGGTGACTCTCTCTATTCCATATCATCAGACTATTTATACTTAAAAGATGAAAACTGAGAAATGACACTTGTAACTGAATCAGAAAACAACAACAGAACTAGGAACTGAAAGGAAAACTCTGCCTCTTTTGTATCTAATGGGAGGCAGTTTATTTATGATCCATGCGTCTCTTCTTTCCCTGCTTCTCCTAAGAGATGAGGTTGCACTCCACCACCTAGAGACTGGCCATCCCAGCCAAGTGAACAGACAGCTAAACTTCTCCACTGTAGGAGACTCATGCATATGCATGAGGTTAGGGGAGGAGCTTGGCCTCAGATGATGGACCTGAGAGATTCCCCATGGATTGCACCAGCTCCATCCATGAAGGGATATAACTTGGCTTATGATTTATTTTTCAGATTTGTTTTACTTGCTCTTTGGAATATTCCATTGCCTGAACAATGAACACCTTCAAAGTCGGATATAAACCAGGCGAATTGTCTAATCCTTCACCTCTGATCTACACTAACAAATAGACAAACCAAGCAGTAACTGCCAACCTCAGTCCTACAGCCCTGTGTGTCATTGTTATGACTTCATGCCCATGCTTCCCCCAATCAGTTTTTTTATTGCGCCAGGAGCAGAACAAGTAAGAAGTTTGCAGTGATGGAAGCTAATGATCTACAAATTAGGCATTTCTAGGCACCTGCCCTTAAAACATCAGGACTGAAGACACTCCCTGACACTGATTTTTGCACATGAAAATGTCTTGCCGACTGAGCCCAGTCTTGAGGCTTTGTTGCATTTTGCTTGAATTTACATTTTAACTGTCACCCTCCTAAAATCCACACCACTTTCCCCTTTAACTTGACCTTGAGCTTCTTCATGGATAGTACTCCTGGGTATATCTTTGTAGCATTGTAATAGATTCCAAGCACATGGTTGTTGGGGGAAAAAATGAACACACACATACAGACACACACACATCCTGCCCCATGATCTCAAATTCAGTACACAGCAGCTTTTGGAGAAGACCTGGAAGTTGACTGTCCTTGGAATGATGAACTAGGACCTCAGATATCTGAACCCTGTTAAGCCACAGCTCCCCATCAGTTGTGTATGGAATCAAGTCCACGTTCTCTCAGATACTGATACTTTCATATTAGCCAAAGAGAAAAGGATCCGGCTTACTCCTGTTACTGCTTTCTCCCCACAAGTTCAGAAGCCCCGGCCAATCTCATTAAATTCAGCTTCAAGCTTCATAGCAACGAAGACTCCCAGTTTTGCAGGTGGTCTTGCTGCAGGCACAGATGAGGCTGTGCATTGAAATCCCATTCCATTTTCTCTACCTCCTTTCTGAGCACTAGAAAATTTACACTAATGTCACTGCCGTTTGTGTTTTCTAATGCTAATGCCAATATATGTCATACACGTTGTAAAACAAATGCATTTACCTGTGATAATGCATTTGTTTAATTTAGATGCTAAATACCAAATGAATAATGCAGTAAACATGGTGCCGAATGATTAAAATGAATCCTTAATTTCTCACAATTGTTCAAGAAGCGAATTACAAGGCCACATGAATTTTGATAATGATTACTTCACTTGGGATATGCAGAAAGCCACTATTTCCTCCTTAGATAACATCTGTCCCAATTCAATATCACAAATTCAATTAAAGTCACAAGTGCCATTTAAAAAATCATTATTTTATGCAGTTATAGAATATGGACAGTTTTTAAGCATTCATATAGATTCCTGGAATTTTAGAGTCAGAAATAACCCTTGAAGTCATGTAGCTCACTAGCTATTACAGATGAGGAAACAGAAGCCCCATCCATTAAAAACTTGTCTGGGGAAACCAGTGGTAGCAGAGAAATGTTATGGCACATTTTAGGAAAGATATTTGGAGAACAGATGTTCTCCAGTGGTGTGTCTGTCATGAAATTTCTCACAATCATCTAAGAAAATGTTTTCTCTGGTTAAACTTCAGCCAAATGAATGTCTTTAATACATACGACTTAGTGCTTCTCTTTTGCTTGCTTCTCACGGGTTAATTTCTCCACATGAAGTAACCAGATCTTTTTTTGATATTCAAAGAGTCGAAATTTGCGGGCTTCATGGGAAGGGCTCACTGGGAGGAGATCAGCACGCCTATAGGCATGTGTTGCAACTTCTTTCAGATCATGAGCCGCATAGATTGTTTTTTATGATACCCTGGGGCATGCCGAAAAGGCTGATCAGAATGGGGGTGGCTGATTCTGGGAAGCCAGAGGTTCCACCTTCCAGCCCCACGGGCTCAGAAGAACAATACCGCAGCACACCTGTACCTGCTCCTGAAACAACACTTGGCTAACTTGGGTTAGCCAATCAACATGCCCCAACAACTAAGGCTTAGTTCAGAGGGGTCACCCCCCAGATCCAGTTCCTTGAGGCGTGTATAGTAAGAATTCATTTCCTGTTCCCTCTGAGCTCATATGTAGCAATCAGAAATTGAATGAAGGCTTAAGTGTAATCTTGACTTAACCAGAGCTAAGCAGCTGAACACCCTATGAGGTCATGTACAGAACACCATTCTGAGGCTGAGTAAATTTAAATATTTCATTATTCAAGTGACCTTGGGTCTACGGAATTGACAGCCAGGTGAGAGCACAAAACATTAACCCTGTAGGGGAAGAGCTGGGCCAGAAGCTGCTGCAGAAAGCCTTATTTCATTACATCTTTCAGCATTTTCAGAGCTAAGTCTAGCCAACAGAGGTCAGTGAGGTATTGAGGATTCCATCTGCCCTTCCCTAAAACAGATAGCTTGAAAAAACATCCAGGAAGACATGTAGCTCCATGAAACATACACTAAATGCAACTTTTCCAGCCTTCGTTTCTGCTGCCTCTTTATCTAGTCGTTTTTCCCAAGAAAAACATATCTTTTTTTTTCAGAGTCCTCAATTATATGAGGAAGTGTATAACAGTGAAATAGGTCAAGTCAGTCACGTAGGAAAAATAGCACATTGAGAAAATTAGAATTTGCTGCTACACGCTAGCCTCTCTCCTAGGTACTACGCAACTACCTCACAGCAAATACTATAAATTGAGGTACTCAACATCCATTTCAAATTTGCTCTGTATTACGGAGGCTAGAAAATAAACTCTGTATTTTCCAAACTTCTTTGCAAGTAGGGTACTGTGTTTGAGCTGGGTTCTAATAAACAGATATGCTAGGTGAGTCTGGGAGATGGCCATTAATAATGCAAGCAAGGAAAGTGCTGGAGCAAGCAGACTCTTCAAGGCAGATACAGCAGGATTTCTCATGTGCATATGCCAAGTTTTCTGAGTGGAGGAGCTGATGGGAGTTGTTTTCTGCGACATGTTGGACATCTGCCCCAGCAAGTCTGGTTCGCTGGCACGCCCAGAAATTCTCAAAGCTAATAAATAACTCTAATTTCCCATTTGCCTATGGTAGCTAAAATTTACTCTGCTGTCCTTGGTTTGAAAGCCTTAACTTGCACTACGACTGATATCAGAAGAGGTTTAAGTAATATAGTCTTGAGAAAATCAAAATCTCAGGTTGGATATGCAAGGATCCAGTCGATATCAGAAGGCGGAGCAGTAAAAGTTCATGGGACTGTGCAGTGGTGAAACATTTGCTTAAATTATTGTCTTTGTTTATCTGAAATGAAGGATCACTGAAAGAAGGTTCTTGTTATGGCCCAATATGAAGGCCATGGGGAATATTAGAATTATGAAATAAGCTACTTCTAACTGCTGAAGAGTGTGATAAAAGAAAATAACAAACTTAAGGTTTCTAAGTCTAAATTCAAAGCACAGTGTGATAGACAGCCTCTAAGATAACTACGCTGGTCCCCATCTCCTTTCATTTATACGTTATGTGATCCCCACCTCTTGAATATAAGCTGATTTCATTGACTCAAGTCTAATGAATGGAATATGGCAAGAGTGATAGATGTCACTAATTCCAAGATTAGGTTATAAAGAGATGGTGGCATCCATTCTGGAGGCAAACTCTTGCTCTCTGTTGACTGGTTCACCTGGAGGAAGCTGCTGACATGACAGGAGGCCGCCCTTAGAGAGGCCCGGTGTTTAGAGAGCCAGGCCTATCAAAGCTACCAGAGTAAATCTGGAAGCCAACCCCCTCCCCTACTCCAGATGAGCCTTCAGATGAAACCAAGGTCTCAGTCCATAGATTGAGTGAAACTCCATGAAAGACCTTCACTCAGAGGCACCTGGCTAAGACACACTTGCATTCATGCATCACAGAAAACTCTGAGGTAATACATTTTTGTTCCTTTATGTCCTAAAGCTCTGGTTAATTTGTCACATAGCAATAGATAACTGATACAGATTTCTTTGAAAACCAAGGTGTTTCTTTGATGGTCTTAAAAGTACCCCTCACCTGGTTTAGCCACAGAGAAGACATAGTCGAAAATGAGATTCTGAATCTGATTTCGCAGGGTGAAGGATTACGAAAATCCTCCCCTGCAGAGGAACCATCGATAATTTGTTGTGCAAGACGAATGTCAGAGTCTCTTTTCCCAATTCTGTAGTGCTTGCTCAGTGGCTTCATGAATAAAGCAGTCAGACAGGCAGGGACAAGGGTTTCCACAGTTTTTAAAGAAAACCTAATTTCATCAAGTCTTTGCTAGCTACTTCCCAGCAGAAACAAAATTGAACCCCAACACAACACCATATGCCGAGGAGACCTAACTGAGTGAGAGGCAGGTTTTTATTTTTCACCTCTTCTGTTGTTGAGGAGCAAGGAATTATTTCTCATGGAAATGAAATACACACATACACACACACACACACATATTCTAGATTTAAATGTAGGTTTAAATGTGTGTTATCTGCCTGCCATGCTTCTGCAAGGCACACAATCTCTGCAGTTATTATTCACCATGACAGTATCTTACGCAATATTGCCTCTGCTCAAGGAACTAATTTTGCAGTGGGCAAATTAAGACAATGAGCTGATACGGATGATGTTTTAAAACATGTTCTGTTATTATTCAGGTGTGGTGAGGTCCACATATCAGAAGACAATGGCCATTGGAAAGATAGCTTTTTACTTGCAGCTCCCAGGTGGTGGGATGCTATGCCATGAGGTCATACAGGGAAGCACCAGGATCAGTTAGGAGGAAGAGAGAGTGAGGGAAAAGCACAGGTGAGAAACTCTATTGTGGGTTCAGCAGGGAGAAGCAAGCATGGAAGAGTAAGCAGGCTCGCGATTGCCTAGTTTGGATAGTTTCAACAGGCCCTGAGACAAAGGGGTTTCTCCAACAGTCTGGTACCTTGTTTTGCAATAACTAGGGCAGGGGGAGTGTAGCCTGCAGTGGAAAACCAGATAGAGTGGGTAGAGAGGCACAGAGGGCAGGAGTGGACTCTGGTTTACACATGAAAGGTGTGCTCATAGGCTAATTAATATCTCCAAGAACTGGGTAAGAGAGGGGCAGTCTCTTTAAGGTCAGCAAGGTCTCAGGTGATAAAGCATTTGAACTGAGAAAACAAACAAACAAAAAAAAGGCACAATTGATTACAGATAGGGTCTCTGCTCTAGAAAGCCAGAAAACCAGAAAGACATAAAAGTCAATGAATTAAATGAAAATGAAACACATTAAAATAAGAGGAAAATGAATGTATTAGAGACTCAACAATTACTTAGAAAGAGACAACTCATGCACTGGAAGGGTGGTTCTATAGGATGTAGTATTTGCTCCTTATCGCCAGTTTCATAGAAGAGTATAGAAATCAAGGTGTGGAAGCAGGAATGGTCTCTTGCACTATGACAAGTAATTGCCTTGCAAAATGTCTATTTCCTACCCCCTTGACTTGTAGGTATGCCTCAATTTGAGTGAAAAAGAAAGGATTCATATTCTACCATCACAATGTTGGTTCTATTGATCTAGAAGTCAAGGCTGTGGGTTTCAAGTCTTCTGGCCTTCCTCATGCCATGGAGTGAAGAACAGTAAAGGACAGGATGATGGATCCTGATTATGAAAGGAAATTAGGTTACTGATATGCAGTGAGGACATGGAATATGTGTAGGACCTGTGATGTTTTGGGATATCTCTCTATAGAGTCTTATTGAGTTGTAAAATGTAATAGATGACTACAACAATTCATACCATTAAGAAAACCAAGAAGCAAGACCACTCAAAAAGGAAAGTTTGGGTCTCTAGGTAAAAACCTCAGCTAATTGAGGTAATAACAGAAGGCAAAATGAAAATCAAACACAGAGTGGAAAAAGAATTTATAAATTGCAACTAGAGACTTGTGACCAGTTTCAAAAACAAGAATAGTAAAACTAATTCATCAAAGTGTGCCAGTAATGATTCAGTTATCAGTTTCATCCACAGTTATGAAGTAGAGGTCATGGTCACATTAGAGAACAAGTGATCATTACTCAGATAAGGAGGCAAAGAATGTTGAGACATCTGGCCCCCTTCTTGAAGGAAATGTTGAGAGAAAGCAAATAAACTCAAGGTTTTAAATTCTACATTCAAAACATAGTTTGAGAACCAGAGTATTCATTCTCCATCTGGACATCAATTTGGTAGTTAATTTATTGATGATATGAGTCATCCACATTTAGGAATAGTAGATATAATTAAATGTAGGGGTGTTTCTTATAAGGATTACATAAAACTAAGTTAAATGTTAAGGGAACTATTTTAATTAAGGCTTGTCTAAATATTTAAAGTATTTAGCACAGTTTGATCAACTCATACCATTATAAGTATATAAGGTAAATGTGAAGTTTTTTTCAACCAAATATTCAGAGTGAGGACTCAGCTCCTTTCACATTTAAGCCCATCTTAAGTATGCTCTAGTATCATGAATAATTCTCTAAGCTTTCTTATTGGCTCTTGGAGCTCTTTGTGTTTTCTATCATTGTTAAATGTTTAATTTTTTTAAAGGACATTCTTAAATTTATTAAACTGAACCTCAGAAAGTTCAGGAGATGGATTAACTTGATCCACCATCTCACAGTAGAAACATAAGTAGCTTTGTACTAGTATCATCAAGAAAATAAACATCCCCAGAATAGAAATATATTATCATTAAAATATCATGGTTACTGAAAATATGAATCAGGGAGATGTGTCGTTTAAAGGTATATCCAAGAAGCAGTCAAGATGGTGACCCAATAAATCAGATATCTCTCTCCACAGAACAACGAGAAATCACCTATTCTTCAGACATACATGGTGTGGAAGGGTTGGCCAATGGGCTGCAAACACAGCAGCAGCATCACCACCACAAGGGAAGGAGAAGGCATCAATATTCAGAATTGTATCAGGAATTTGGGGCTCCCAACCTCATGGGCAAAAAGTGGCAGAGGTGGTGGAACTGCAGGAAAAACCAAGCAACTCAGAAGTTGTTCCGAGGGCAGTAGGGAGCCTGCCCAATGGGACCGAGACAGGAAGCAGAGAAGGCCTTGGCACAAGGCAGAAAGAGGATCAGTGCATCAGTGGTTTGAGCAGGAGCCTCCTGAAGGAGATCACACAGGGCACCACCATAACCAGAAGGTAGCTAGGAGAATCCCCCACCCCTACCCCTACCCCCACCCCCTTCTACCATATTGCTCCAGAGCCACAGGACTCGTGCACAGGAAATCCCACTCCCAGGCTTAAAGGAAGAAGAGTCCCAGAAAGAAGGAAACTTTAAGGTTACCCACAGCACCCTGTGGATGGAGGCAGAATTGCAACCTGATAGCTGATTGTGGGCCAATGGCAAGGTGGTCATTATCATTCAGAGCTGGGACACTGGGAAAAAGCTCTACATCCCCCACACGAACTCCAATCCCATAGGCTAAGCTTTCAGGTTCCAACACAGAATCCATCTAAGAACATCAACAAAACTAACCAGTGGTGATGACATACAACTCAAGAATTCCCACTGCTCAAGCCAAGATCCAGGCTTCTCTGGTGCAAGTTGTTACCCTACACAGCACCATCACTGGAGGGAATTCTAACCCACAGAAGCATAAACAGACTGCCAGATAGAATGAAAACACGAGAAATATAAATGAAATGATAGATCCAATTAAAACCCCAGGGGGAAAATCTGAATAAAATAGACACATGCAGACTACCTGAGGATGAATTTAGGGCAACAGTGAATAGCATACTCAGGGAAATAAAGAAAACAATAGAAGAAGAGAAAGAGAACCAAAAAATGGGGAGAAAAGAAATTAAGCAAGATATCAAAGAAATGAACAACATGAGAGCTGACTTGCAGAAATCAAAAGAGGGGCTCAAGAGTAGGGTGGATGAAGCTTCCAACAGAATCAATGAGCTAGAGGATAGGGCAGGGAAATGCACTCAGGCAGACTAGAAACAGAGAAAAGAATGAAAAGAAATAAAGAAAGCATTCATGGCCTAAGGGATAATGTCAAAAGAAACAACATAGGCATCATAAGGGTCCCAGAAAGAGATGATAGAGAAAGGGGGCAGAAACTGAATGAAGAAATAATAGCTGAGAACTTCCCTAACTTAAGGAATGAAGTAAGCCTCCAGACCCAGGAAGCTCAAAAGTTCCTAATAAAAGAAACCCAAACAGACCTTCACCTAGATACATAATCATCAAAATGTCAAAAATACAGGATAAAGAATCTTAAAATCAACTAAAGAAACACAAGTCACATACAAAGACTCCCCATATGATTGTCAGCGAATTTCTCAACTAAAACTCTAGAGGCTAAAAGGGAATGGCATGATATACCCAAAGTGCTGAAAAATAAGGATTTTCAGCCTAGGATACTATACCATGCAAGATTATCATTCAGAACTGAAGGAATGATAAAAAAAAAAAAAAAAAAAAAACTTTTCCAATAATGAAACCAGTTCTACAAAAAATACTAAAAGATGTTATATAAAGCATAAATAAACACCAATTTAAAACTATAAAACAACAAATTTTAGAAGTGTGGAGGAGGAGAAGAGATCAAAAATGTGGATGGCTAGACTGAATGGAAGACTAATCTGCATTCAAATAAAAATAAGAAATGAAATAGAATTCTTAATGCCAAAATACATCTCCAGGGAAAAAGCAGAGAAGAAAACAAAAAGGGAAACCAAAACATAACTACACCCAACCCACGTAAAATGAGAAAGAATAATAACGGACAAAAAAACTCTTGTGAGATGCAATTTCAATGTCCTAAAATTAATGCAGCATTGTAAACAAAAGAAATCATAAAATTATTATTCAAAGTAAATTATTTAAAAAATACAAAAATAAAACTATATCCAATTTTTTGGTTGTATCTGTTTGGATTCTTATTATTAGTTATAATATATTGTTGTTTTTATTTTTCTCAACTCATTTCAGATTTGGCCATGGGAAGTGCCCTTCATTTGGGTCTATGCATTTTCATGTGACCCCATTGCTTTCTGGGATATTCCTTACTTGACGTCATCTCAATCTGTTCTAGACTCCTGTGGTACTTTCCCTGTCCCAGAGTTGGAATCAGAATGGGATATAGGGGTTTTGAGAGTCTAGGCCCTTTCCATAAACTAGGAGTATAGCTACCACGCCATACATAAGTGGATAGAGAAATCACTGGAGAAGGGGAATTCTTTGTTCGGTAGTTTTTAAACTAATACACATAGAAGAAATTAAGAAATGTGAAATCACTACCTGGCAAACACTGCAGACATAATTATTTCAAGCGGAAATCATCAATGGAAACTGAAATCAATGGTCAAAACTGTGAGAAATAGGGTATTTCCATAGTCTCAAGATATCTCCCTTGTGGGAACTTATTATTTATTAGACACTTACTATTTACAAAGAGAAAAATTACGGTGAAAGAAGCTGCAAAGTGAGCCAAATGACCATCTTTGGAGCAGGACAGGTAAATATATGCTGTGTGCTCCTTCAAGCCTTACAGGAAGTGCCTCTGGACTTTCACTGTCCATCTGCCCGAAGTTCGTGATCTGACTCTGAGCATGCAGATGCATCAGGCAAACCAAGATTGAGGAACGGAGTCCATGTTTACCCAACATTCTTGAAAAGTGTCCCAATCATGACAGACAGGGACTGAAGGACTCTTCCAGAGTCAAGGCAACAGAGGAAGCATGACAACTAAATTGGATCCTGGACTGGAAATGTCGCATAGGACAATTAGTGAAATTTCATTAAGCCTATAGATAACAATATTGGATTGGCCTCAACTTCCTGATGTCTAGAATTAACCTATGGTCAGGTAAGATATTGAAGGTATGCCCATTTTTTTTTTCTAAACTTAAAGTCATTTAAGTGAAAAGCGACACTATGCTTAAAACTCTATTCAGAAATGGCTGTACATGAGGGACCATATTTCTGACAATGAAGTGTTACGGCTGCTCTGGTAGAGAGCAGGGGGATCCAGTTTAGAACTGTGAACCATCAAAACCGACTGACCACTACTCTTTCCTGCAGGCCACATGCGTTAGCAGGGAAAGACCATGTCCTGCATGAACACAGCAGAGTCTTGAGTTTGATGTATCTATCTCCATAACTATCTATGTCTGTCTGTCTGTCTGTCTGTCTGTCTTCCTGAAGACGATGCAAAGGAAGATTCTTATATATCTCAAGGTCACCCTACAATGTATTCACATTAGTAAAAACAGTACTTTTTTCTCTGAAATGTGTTTTCAATATATTAAAAAACTTTACAAGGGGCAGGTTAACATAAATGGAACTGGAGGGAATTATACTTAATGAAATAAGTCAGAAGGAGAAGAACAACCATTGTGTGGTTTCACTCAGATGTGGTATATAGAGAAACCAGCCAAACAAATGAAATAAATTAAACAAAAATAGACTGTTATTCTATAGAATCAAATTAATGGTGACCAGAAAGAAAGGGGGTGAGGAGTCATAAAAGGAGGTACTTTTATGGGGAAAGGATAGAATTGGAATTTTGGTGATAAACAATGTATTGCATGTAGATGTTGATTTATGATGATGCATATAAACCTATGCAATGTTTTAAGGTAATGTTCCTTCAGAAACATTTTTTGATGTTTAAATAACATAGTCAGTTACCAGTAAACTACTCACATTATATAATTTGAAGTTTTTTGGAATGCATGGTCAATGCAGCTATTCTGAGGTGTTGTCCATTGTTCATTTATATTATTTTTTTTGTTTGGCAGCTTGGCTGCTATGGTCTCAATATTTGGTCATTTCTTTAGGAAGGGCTGTTTAGAAATCTAGCAGAGGTTAGATTTACATTAGAAAGAATAAACATTTTTTTCATCATGAGGAAATGTTTTCTGAGTTCAAATATTCATATTAAAAAGCAAGATGAGCGAAATAGTCATTTCTTTACTAAATCTCTGAATGGAAGGGACTATAATGGTTCCCACTTTACCAGTGGTGTCTAGTACACAGAATTAGAATTCTAATAGAATTTCAAATAAAAGATTTAATATTGGTTTATTCTCAAATTCATTCATTTTGAAAGAATGGCCTAGACATAGACTTCTCTGGTTTTGTTTTAGCTTTACATCTGCTTTGCTTTGTGCTGTCCCTTTGGGAATAAATATCTAATTTATCATCAGTAGGAGTTTGTCTTCTTTGAGCACTAGCTTATTTTTTGCTCTTGAGTCAAACAGTCTTATTTTTCATTCTTGAGAGTTTTCAGTTACTGCCACCTCCTGGACCCATGGTGGGGGCCTGCTTCTGTGACCTCGCCTTGAATTCTCCTGGATGGGGCCAGGAGTTCAGACAGTCCCCTTTTCTCCAGTATGTCTAAACACACTCAGCCCGTCATTTTTTACCTTGTAAAAGAGGGGCCCTCGCTCACTTGGAGTATACTTAAAAAGTTCTAAAGGCCAACTGTTAATCTGCAGGATACACAGAGGATGTTCAGATACTTCTTTATACTATAAACGATACAGCCGGCAGACCACTTGCATTCCTTTCTGCACATGTACACAACGCATGCATTTCTGGGTGCTTATGTGCATACAGCTGGGAATAAACTGGTTGAAGTTTTCATGGATGAAGCAGACACTTCACTGATATTACAGTGACTGTGTTAATAATATAAGTAGCAAGATCCCCGATTCTCACCAAAACTTCAATTAAAACAACAGCGCACAATACATTTAAGTGACTCATGGATTACAAATGTCGCAGATTGGTCCTGAAAAACAGTGGAAAGAACATGGAATTTGCCGTGAAAATATATAAATTTTACTCCCAACTCCACCACTTTTTAAAAAGTGAACTAACTTTTATGAATCTCAGTTTTCTTTATTTATAAACTAATTATGCCTATCTTGCACGACTGGGAGATTTAAATGGGAAATGAATATAACTACCCTGTGTCAAGATTAAATTTCTTTATTCACCACCCCTCAATATGTATTGAGTGCTTCTGCATTAAATGCTGAGGACACAGCTGTGAAGATCACCAAATATCCTGCTTTGATGGACTATGCTTTCTGGTAGAAGGCAGACATTGAACAACCAGTCCTTACCAAGGAGATCTAACCTCACCCAGGTCTTCAAAGTCAGAGAAAGTTCTCTTGGGTTTTTGGTGCTGAGATGAGTAGGAAATAGAGGTTGAAGTGGAGGAGGGAGGAGAGCATTCCAGACAATGGAAACAGAATGTCCAAGGACCCAGGGCTTTGCCCTTCATGGAGATGACAATGGCAATGCATTTATCCCCGATGCAAGAGAATACCATTGAGTATTCTTACCATTTCCATTGTCTTGATAGACTTTATTTTTTGAGCAAAAAATACAGTTTCCACATACTCCTCCACCTTGAAATTGGGGGGTTATTGGAGACGAGAAGAAACCAGGATAAATTAAGGCGACAAGACAGAGTTAAAATAAATGGGGAACAGAATTCAGCATGGACAGCAGGCAGTGGGGCTCAACTGGAAGACTGGAGTGTTCCAGACAGAGTCAGGCCTTCCCCCAAATGGAAGTTTCATGAGTCGTGTCCCCCGGAAAGTGCCCAGCTTCTTTTAGAAGGTAACCTGTATGTCTGGAACATTTATGAATCCATCATGCCTCTCATGACTTGTTTAATAATAATCACTGCTATTCACAAACATGTCTTCGTGTGTTTACTTTTTAAGACAGATGAAACATTTGGAAGGCTCCTCAGCTTTTCTTAGTTTTGACTTTTCCACCTCAACAGCCCCCCACCCCCACCCCGTCCAAGGTCAAAAGAAAACTGGCCTTAAGACTGTTTTTCTTCTTTGCACTTTAGTTTCCAGAGAAACCAATGAGGGTCTGTCACGTCCTCCATGAAAGAAGAAGGTTCATGTTTTACTAAGTGGGAGAGAGGCTACAGTCCCCAAACTGGGTCATTCTCATCTCAAATTTCAGATTCTGTAAGAAAGATCTCTAAATTGAACAAATGCAAATCTTTTAAATAATCAAAAGAATTGCCAAAATTATATACTTGTTAAAGATGTCTATTCATCTCCATAAAAACAGCACATTAAATTAGTAAATGGACAAAACTTGACTTTCAGAAAGGGTTCTTTGACAAGTAGTCATTGAGTGCTTACAGTTGGAAACTAGACAAAACCTTTCTTCAGTCTGCCCCTTATTAGCTTTTCTAAACTTGAAAAATACCCGTGACCTTCCTTCCTTCCGTCCTTCCTTCCCTCCCTCTCTCCCTCCCTTTCTCCCTCCCTCCCTCCTTTTCTTCTTAATTCTCTCTTTTTTCATCTTTCATTTGAAAATTGTTTTCAAGGGTATGATGTTTTAATGTTTTTATACTTGAAAATATTCAACTTCTTTTTTTTCCATCCAAAATATTCCAATAGTGAACCATAAGAGATTATGTAGAGAAGCCAAGAGGTCAAGTACAGAAATCTGAGAGTTCTTTGGATGGATACTATTTCTCAGTTTCTCTGACTTTATTGCTCTATTTCTATTGCTCCACTTCACCTCTAGAATGTTTATCACCTACCTGCTTTCTTCTTCCTTTATAATTATTTAGAAGAAAGGTGGGAAACATTTTAATGCAGGGAAGATAGAAGGGAAGGATAATACATTTCAAACCACCTGCTTTAACAGCAAATGTATAGGACACCATCTACAAAATAAATTCGGGTGTCCAACTATTTAGTTCAAATCCTGCCTCCTCCAATAGTTAATTCTGTGATCTCAAGGTCATGCTTTTGCTTCTCTGTTCCTCAGTTTATTCAAGATGCTTATATATAAGCATTCCTCTCTCACCTGCAAAGTGTGAGGATTAAAAGAGAGTAATGCATGCAAAGTACTTAGCATGGTTCCAGGCATATGAGCTAGCACATTTCCATCACCACTGAAGGAAGAGAAACAGACTGACCACTTGAGTTACTGACCAAGTTAGCAAACAGTAGAATCAGATCAAGTAGTTGTGACTTCTTTCTCCAAATCCAACCATTGCTCTGCATGATTGAGATCTTTGCCGAGAAAGTGGTTTGCATCCAAAACTCTGTGTATCTCCACAATTTACTTAGACTCATATCCATTTCTATTTCTCTCTGTCGGATCAACTTTTCCTTATCAGTTTTACTCCTCTGCATCCAAAATTGAAGTATGCTTTCTACCAAAATTCCACTCCATTAAAAATATCACACAGCACTTTTCCCTGGTAAGGAGTAATTTACTCAATTCAGAGAGTCAGAGAAATATGTGGGTAAAAGCTTTGAATGGCTCTGTAAACAGAGAGTGTTTGCTCATTAGACAAGCAGACACATCATCTGTAATTCCTTTTAAGAATGCATTCATTAATGACTGGCTCCAGCAACCCAAAGGAATTATGCTTTTGTTTGCATCTTAGAAACAATGTTAAAGAAAGAGTTGAAACCATGTCAGTTTGCCACTGACTCTAAGCTTAAACAATGTTAAAGAAAGAGTTGAAACCATGTCAGTTTGCCACTGACTCTAAGCTTAATGGGACATTAGATCACCCTGATATAATCACAAACTATGTATAGAGGGTAAAGCATAAAAAGATGCTCTACCAGCTCTCAAAGAGACAATTAGTACAATCAATTTAACCTCGCATTTATCTTGTCTTGCCAATTATTGAGTCATTCATCTTCTCAGGGTCAAGGCATTGTCATCACTGAACTCAACGAAAGGAGTATCCATGGCAATAAATAGAGAAGAGCACACATGGATGAGAAAGACTTTGGCAACAAAAGCACAGCAGACCTAGCAAATTCATAGGAAATGTAGAGGAAAACGGAGTGTGCAGAAAAGAGAAATAGAAATCTAGAGCGTTCTGACCTCATCGGCTCAGCCCACCTCATCAGTTTGGGCTGCTGTTTGCTCTCTTAAGTTACAATGTGATGAGAGGAACTGCTTCTGGATCAGCCATAAGCAGGCTAAGCAATTCAAGGCCACCAGAAAAAAAGTGAGCCAACCTTTTTGGGATACAATTTGATGCAAGATACTAAAGATAGACATCAATTCAAATTCACCAAATAATTAGAATTATGTTCAAATTTTTATACTATATTACAATTGGGAGGATAGAGAGACTTCTCATTTCATTTTCTGTGTGCAGAACTTACAGAGGCTTAACATGATCCCACAGAGAATGAAAGCAATGTCCAAAGTGAACAGAGTGGGCAGAGAAAATGCTGGTCAAGTGTTGGGCAAATAGGTCGGAAAGATACTTGTTAAGGCACTGAGAATTTTCGGTGTTCCTCTGGCTTCACAAGTAACGGGAAGACTCCCTTCAGATAATATTTTGGCTCTTGTTATGAGTTGGATCCTTTAAAGATTTGACATCTAGATAAGATCCTCCCAACATTCCTTTTAGGCCCCAAGAAGAGAGATTACTTATGAAACGCTGAGAAGTATAAATGATTTTCATGGCCATTCTCCCATCTCAGTACAAAATATTACAATTCTCTTTCCTAAGGTAGTATCTGTGGATACAGTCATATATCACTTAATGACGGGGATGCATTCTGAGAAATGAATCAATAGGTGATTCATCATTGTGCTAACATTGTAGAGGATAGTTATACAAACCTAGATGGTAAAGATTACTACACAACTAGGCTGTATGGTATAGACTTTTGAAGTCACATCATAGATAAGGTCTGTCATTGACTGAAACATTGTTAATTGACATTTGAATACTGATAAAGATTTTTCTTGTTCAAACCCTTGTCCAGTTCCTCTGAGCCCTCTTCTTGGTTAAGCCTCAATCTTGACCTATAAAGGCTTGAACGAACACTAGCATACTTTCTAACAGCTCAAGGTCAAATCTCTAGGATGACCCAAGATCCCCTAAGAGTGATTTTCTGAAAAACTCAGGCTTCCAAAACAACATACTGCTTGTTCTAGGGAACACCTAAAGACAGGGCCTCTGTCTTCCACACTCTGCGGGACAACAGGCACCTAACATGACAGCTGCCAGTTCTAACAGAAACCAAAACTGCTTCACAGGGACAACCTCCCCTTCCGGTTTCTTGTAATTTTTCCCTTCCCTAACTCTTCCCAGTCCCAGGTTCGTCCCTGCCATCCCTACTCCCTTATTCTCCCTTTAGAATGATGAATCACCTCCAGAAATCAAAGTTGAGTTTAGTTCCCTATTACAGTAGATTACTTACTGAAGCAGGTCCTTACCACTTTAGTGTCGGAGTTTGTTTTCTTTGACACATATAAGCCAAAAACAGGTTAACTGTAATAAATCACAACATAGAAAAACAAGTAAATTAATATGGGAAGTTGCTGAATCCCCCTGCAACTTCCAGGGAAAGATAATAACACAGGACAGATTGTATCAAGATGCCAATATTGATCTGCATATTAAATATAATTAAAGCTTAACTTCCTTCTTATGTTCATTAGGCTAAAAGATAAGTGTAAATGGATCTTCTAGAATTTTTCTTCTCCACTCCACTTGGCCATCTTGCCATTCACCCAGTGCATACACCAGGCTTTCAGGACCACAGCTCTAAAAAGCAAACTTCTGTGTAGGGAAATTGAATTAAAATTCATTCCTGACAGTTCACACCTCATAGAAAATGGCTTCCAAACAGGGTGATTCAGACTTTCCCCAGAGAGTTGTAGTCCAAAATGCCAGGCCCTTTCATGGGCATAGCATCATCGGGACAGATGGTCTTCCCATCTAACAAGCAGGGCTTTCTTGGACCCACTGGCACAGTGCCCAGTAGATGAAAAACGCAAGCAGGACAGATTCAAGCCACTCTTGTCTTCTTAAAATAAGCAATTCATTTTTTAGGGAGGGAGAACTATTTTTAATAGCATTAGTTATTTGGCAGCTGTTTCCAAAATGGCTTCCACAATTCTAAGAAGCTGTGATTCATCCTTTGGCCTGGTTAGGTCCTGGTCCATGGAAATTCCAGGGGGAGTTATAAATGTCACTTTTCATGCTCAGAGCTCACAGAGTCCTCTGTAAAGGCAAACGTGAGAGTCGGCAAATTCCACAACAATGGGAAACAAGTGCCATATTCAACTGATTGTTGATCAGACTCTCATGTGGTGCCCAATGTCCTGCTGGAATAAGAGACATTAGTGGTGGAAAGCCATGATTTTTTGAGTCTGTTTCCTGTGGTCTGGATAATATGATTTTCTCACGGGTTGTTTTCTGGCACACATTTGCCTTCACATTTGCTTCTGTTCCTTTTATTCTTTTCTTTTATTATGCACATGTATTTTAGAAAATAACAAAATATGTGTGCATTTTGGGGGTTTTCAGTGTTTTAATTATTTTTATTTGCTTTTCTTATTCAGTCACAAAATGTTTAAAAAAAAACAGAAGCATGAAAAATAGAAAGTCTAAGTCCCCCACTTAGCAACACCTTCCTCAGTCACATCTTTCAGAACTAATCACTCTTTGGTTTGCCTTCTTTCACTTTTTATATATGAGTGTAATATGTTATATTTTAAACAGACGAATCAACCCTATTACATTTTGCTCCAAGCACATGCCTCCATCTACATATATTTATATATGTATTTATTATTTATATTTATATATCACATATACAAATAGATAAAAGATAGCATGATTCATAAAAATATCAAAACACAAATACCTGTTGATGTCCATTATATAATTATATTTATTATATATATTTGTTTTTCTGTTTTTAATGCATTATCTCATTTATATTGATCTGCATTTTATTTTGCAGATTTAACTTTTTATGTCTTTCCACATTGACACAATTGTTTCATAAAAGCTGCACAGCATTTCATTTATGGAAGCCCCATCATTTGATTGCCTCAGATTAATGAAAATATGGGTTACCTCAGGTTTTTGTTATGATAATGTGATATGGTAAACATCCTCACACTTAGCAATCTTAGCAAAGTGGCAAATTTCTAGTAATGGGATCATTAATATGTGAATTGCAAGTCGACTAGGTATCAATCAAATGCACTTGGAGAAAATTTTACAACAATTCTACCCAGTCATTAACCTTGTCAGCAATGAAAATTATACTTAATGTACTTCTAGCATGTTGTAAATTGTGGTTAAATATACGTAACACAGAATTTACCACTTTAACCTCTTTTCCCATTCAATTCTGTGGCATTGAGCACATTGTCCTGCAATCATCACCATCATCCATCCAAGGGACTCTCATCTTGCAAATTCCGATTTCCCTTTTCCACAGCCCCTGGCAAACACCTTTCTGCTTTTTGTCTCTAAGAATTTGACTCCTTTGGGTACCCCCAGATAAGTGGAATCACCTGTTCTTTTGTGACTGGCTTATCTCACTTAGTTTTCCTCATGGTTCATCCACACTGGGTCAGAATTTCCTTCCTGCTCAAGGCTGAGTAATATTCCATTATGTGGATATACTACATTTATTTACCCACTCATGTATTCATCCATGGACACTTGTTTAATGTATCTTAATACTGTGTTGGAAATTTTCTGATACTTCAACTGGCTAAAAAGGAAAAATTTAAGGAAAAAAACATATAATCTAATTATAGGTCTACAGTCCCCCTGCCTCCCTTCATTGGTCAGGAGGCACCTGTGCTTTGCTCTTTGACCACCCAAGTACCTTTGGGAAACCCTTGTGCATGGGAGATGCCTTCATCACTCTTCTCACCAGACCCCCATGGTGGGCACAGCCTCTGTAACATCGCCAGGCAATAACTTAAGAAGAGGTCATTAAGCATCATATTATTATTGTTTGTATTGTATGTTTGTGCATTTCTTTTTTCATTTCCATGAAATGTGTGGAGAAATTTAAGACATGTAGTCAAAGTGTCTGCAATTCCATTTTAGCCCACTGCCTGTTTTCAAAGAGATGCTGTGGACTTAGGCGACCACGTGGCTTTTGTCAGGTTAGATTTGGGGAAATTATTTTGAAAAATTCCCTGCGCTATGTTGTCTGAGTAACTTTTAAATTAAACCTTCCCTCCTTAGTAATTATAAATCACAGAATCTTCATTCCTTCTTACATACTGGGCCCCAGTACCCTGCTTCCCCTCATGGTCAAACTAAGAACTGCCACACCATGAGACAGAAACAAATGATAAAGGTATTCCGACTGCTGCCTAGTAGAAACCACAAAATCTAATTTTTAAATAAAGAAAGCTCTTTTTTAGATACAGCTGCACAGAAAGAGAATACCAGCTAAATTATTTTTGGTGTCTTTAAAGCTCAGTGTGTTCTACAGCTACCGCCTCATAAGCATCCTGAAACAGAAAAGGTATGTTAGAGGGTATTTGAGTCTTTGAGCAGCACCTGGCATAGAGCAAGCAGGACCTAGAAAAGGATGACATGCGTAAGTCATGTCACAAGCCACCAAAGTCATTTAACTTGCCGCCCTGTAAGAAATTCCATATTTAAAGCCACAGGCTTTTCGACACATACATTTTGCCAAAACAGAACACTTCCAAGCAGTTACAGTATTTTATTAAAAACCAGCTTATAAAAGAAGTTTGGAATCGCCCAGCACATTAAAAACATTATTTATATCGTTTACAGACAACTTTTTTTCAGAAAAATACTATGTGCCAAAAATGATATAAAATTACAGTGCATTTCCTCAAGGCAGTTTCCTGTTCTTAGAAAAAAAATTGGTCACCATCTTAATCCTTTATTATAACGTTTTCTTAGAAAACCTGACAGCATTCTTTTGGAGCAATGAACAAAGGACAATTTGTTTTTAAGGGGAGGGGTTCAGACTAAAGGAAATGAAGAGCTTCCTGAGTGAATTTAAAAGCATTTATTTAGATACATGGAGAGAAAAGAATTCTAGAAATTATGAAGAAAGCGACTGTCATGCTCCACAAGTGTTCTGAGATTACCCAACACGAGTTAAGCAGAAAACACACAAAATGACTAGATACGAACCTGCCGAAGACCACGAACGAGACTTATCAGCAGATACTTTGCTCCTTCAGCGGAGTCTGATATAAGAGCACTTATATGCCCCCTCGATGAACTTGATACTGGTGACCTTTTTATAGAATAGTCCCAAAGACTGTGACCCTGGCAACTCTGAAGCAAGCTAGGAGGTGGGAGCAGGGCCCCAGATTCGGTGGGGTCAGTCCTGCAACTAGTGCCAACACAGAACTCTGAGGATGACACGCCCAGCTGCCTGCCTGGACGGCTGATTCTTTTTTATGGTAGCGGCTGGTCACCACAGCAGTGGAATGAAAGGAAAATTAGAAAGGTACCCCTGTCTCCTATCCCCATCTCAGTCTCCATTTTAGAGAAACTAACATTTTCTTGAATAAATAGTTAAAAGCAATTGTGAGCAATTAACTCATAGGCTTTTTGGGGGCGGGGGGGGGTTGTCGGCATCACAGATGGATTAAAGCATTGTTTAAGGGGGAAAAAATGAAGAAATAAAAGGAAACAGGTACATCTTTTCTGGATGGTAACACCCAAAAGACAACCAGAATCCATAATGAAAGCATGTAAGCCTTACTGAAAAGGGGAAACTTTAGAAAGGCTAGGGGCAGACAATGACGTGTGTGATTACTCTTCTCTCACTTTATAGGTCCTTTACCATCACTGTTCTAACCTTAGACTCTGTCCTGTTCTTCCAGCAGGAAGACTTCCACTACATCTTCACGGGAGGTGTTTGTTGTTTTAAACCCTCCAGCGACCTGGGTGGGCTCCTGCTCGGATATAGTTTGGCTTCCCTTACTTCATCGCTAGACTTTGCTGAGGATTTGTGCTCACCAGGAGATGGAGGAACAAAACTCAACAGAAGGCCTTCTCCCTTCCAGGCGAGTGGAAGGAAAAATAAACGTGGTGGCACTTCTGTGAAGCCAGTGATCAAATCATCGAGATGAGACACTGCTCTCAATGGCAAGAGCTGCAAAGAGCAGGTTTGAGATGCAAGAAGGCACACCAGAGGGAGAGAGGTGGGCCTGAAAGCGCAGCGTGGCGGCCCCAGTGATGGTGATCACGGCTCCATTCCTCGGAAGGAGAGGGTGACTAATAAAGGTTGCTGGCACAGCAAGTCATTCTCCTGCCTCCCCTTCCTCCTCCTTCTCCCCGGAAAATAAAAAGGGGCTTTATTCAGCTTTGGTGACACAGGTCTGCAAACAGGGCCTCTGCCTTCCTTGTAAATGCTTGCCAGCCAGTGGCAGCTCCGATTGGTTGAACAGAAAGAACGGAGGCACGACCATGCTGGGTCTTTTGGAGACCGCCCTTCGGAAAAATCACCGCCTAGTGAGGAGGGGAGCCCACAGGCCCTGGTGCAGTGCCTGACATCGTGAGGGGATGTTACCCCAAGTCTCAGAAAACTGTCCTCTCGGCGTGAATGAACAGGTGCCCGGGGAGGAGAATAAAGACCCTGTTAGTAGCGATGGTTGTTTCCTATGTCTTTCTTTCAGAATTTTATTGACCTCTTTGAGGACTATTATAATAGCCATGCCTTTTGGTTTTTGTATTCCGATGCTTTGACATCTGGGGCCTTGCTGACTTTGAACAGGCTGTCCCTCCCAGGGCTGGGAATTTCTGGAGACAGTTAGCAGCAGGTCTGGGAGGAAGGCTTTCAAGCATCAACTGCCAGTCCACAGCCACACCCAGACTCTTCTTTCTTGAGCTGTCGCACCAGGCTACCCACCTGTCCCAAATACTCCAGGTCAGCAACCAGAAAACTTCCACTACCCCAACCCCAAGTATTCTGAACTCTTCAAACTCGTCAATCCTAGGCATGGCACCCTGCCACGCTGATCTTTCCTACGGAAACCACAATGAAGTCTCTTTCCCATGTTGCCCCTCATTTCCTCTGTCTTTTGTCCAACCCTGCTGTTACCCCAAGTGGCCCCATAGGGCATAGGCTATACCCTCCTCTTGAAAATTGTCACTCTCTTTTCTTTTCATTTTAAAGGAAAAGTGCAAGCACAAATAAAGGTGAACAAACAGGCAGGAAGAGAAAGGAGGAAGAAGCATCTTTATTTTTATTCAGTTGTTCACCCTGGTTGTTCCCCTACCCCCAGGACTTGAACACAGGGCTATGAGGCTTACTCCTTCGGAGTCAACTGACCTAACCACTGGGCCACCAAGGAGCGCCAACTGTCTTTTCAATGGCAGTCATCTCCTTATCCGGGAGCCTTACTCGATCTCAAATTTATTGATAACTACTTGTGATTTAGAACAAAATCAGCCAACATGTGCCTCCAAGGACAACTGCAGTGTCTAGTCTTGCTGTGGCTTAGGTTTACAACCCAACTTTTCAGGTAGCCAGACTGGGAGAAGGAAACCAATAAATAAGTCCCAGCATCAGAAGGGGTCCAGGACCCAGGACAAGGTAGTCTGCACATCAGTGTTCAGTCCCGCAAGTGGTCTATCGTCCCCGCTGTAGGGCCTCAATTTGTTTATGTTACCCAACCCGTTCTCGATGACCCCAGGCTCCGAAGTAAAATATTCCAAAAGGCCTTTATGGTATTACTGAAGAGGCTTCTTTATTTTTAAATTATTTCCAAATGTATTGATATGTATGTACTAATGGGTCTGTTACTATTCCCTTGAATATGATTAAGTAAATTTAGGCAGCTGTGTACTATTTTCATGTCCACTCCATTTGATTTTTGGATTTACAAAACTAGTTCTATCCTCCTTCCTTCTCTGACTTTATAACTCTCTTTTAATTCTGAAAATTTAGAAAATTTCAAAAAGCATAGACAATTAGAATAAACCTATGTGGACATACTTCCCAGGTTAGCGATTATTATCTATCATGTTTGCTTTCTCTTTTCAAAACATTTACAAACTTCAGATTCCATCATCTTCTATTTCCAATCCAGTCACCAAATTTCTTCTTCTTTTTTTTTTTTTAAATAGGAAAGAAGGAGAGGAGGAAGAAGCTTTCTTATTTCCTTATTTATTTGTTCATTGTGGTTATTCTCTTGTCGTGGGTTGCAAACGTGTGTCCCTGGACTTTACTTGGTCTCTGCCCCAGTCACTGACTAAGTACCTGAGCCACCAGGGCACACCCATCAAACTTCTTTGAAAACTAACTCTGGTTATCAACTTGATACACTTTTCTAGTCTAGTTTATAACTTTGCATTGCATATACATGAATTCCTATACAAGACCAGGAGTGTGCTTTAAAAGTTTAAAGCACATCAATATTTTCATGTTATAAGCAGTAGTCTACTGCTTGCTTAGCTTTCAAAGACCTACCTGTCTGTATCTCTTTCAGTCATTTTTTAATGATCATGTTACACTCCATCTTATGAATTGCCATATTTATTTAGACAGTCTTTTGCTGATCCTGCAAAGAAGATTCATCCACATATCTGTCAGGAAGACATGGCACCGTGGCTGTTGGGTATATTCAGGAAACTTCAATTTTCTGGGTCTGAAAGTCTGCCCATTTTAAATATGCACAGATACTGTCAAACTTCTCTCCAAAGGACTTGTGCTGGTCATTTCTTTGTGCATGAAATTGTTACAAGGTAAGCGTTTATCTGATCAGGCTGTTGTGCCTCCAAAGTTTTTAGAAAAGTAAGAGTAAGCATATTAGTTTGTTAATCTCCAAAGCTTTATTAAATAATGATATACAATGCTATCACTGCTACCCTATATTGTATAAAACTATGTCTGGATGCAGTGCCCTGTGAGGTCTGACACTAAGCAATGTTTGGCACCGATGTCAATGCCGATTCTTACCCACAACGGTGTCCCTGAAGTTTGATTTTCCAACCTTTCTGCTTTAAGGTTAAATTGGAATCTTCATATGTTATTGATGGAAGAGTAACATAACATAGTTGTGGAAAACAGATTGATAGTCACTCAAAAAGTTAAACACGGAATATCATGTGACTCCACTCCACTCCTAGGTATAAACCCTAAAGAACTGAATACCAGTCTTCAAACATATACACATATGTTGCTGTCAGAATTATTCAAAATCACTAAAAAGTGGAAAGAGCCCAAATACTCATCAAGGGATGACGTAAGAAATAGTGATAGATACGTACAATGGAATATGATTTGGTCTTCAAAAGAAATGAAGTGACGTACCCTGGTGGCCTAGTGGTTAAGTCTACCACGCATAGTCCACATACATCCCAAGAACCCAAGTTTGAGACCTGGGACCAGGGAAAACAACCAAGATGAACACTGAATAAAAGAAGTAAGTGTTTTTTAAAAAAGGAATGAAGTATGGATATTTGCTACAACAAGGATGAATATTACACTAAGTCAAAGAAGCTAAACATAAAAGCACATATTATATGACTCCACTTATATGAAATATCCATAACAGATAAATCACCAATTCAGAGCGGTGGCTGCCAAGAGATGGGGAAATTACACGGGTTACTTTGGAATGATGGAGATGTTTTGGAAGTAGAGAGAGTTTGTGGCTGCACAATATTATCAATATATAAAATGCCATGGAATTATTCACTTTAAAATGATTAGTGTTATGCCATGAAAATTTTACCCCAATAAATTATTTTTAAGCATTTTTACTCTTCCCAATACCTCATTTTAAAAACGGCTGCACTTTTATGTCTATCTAATCTATACAAAGAAATCAACAATTTCACATTTACTAATGTGGACAGTTTGGGGCTTCCTCAAAAAGTTAAACATAGGATTTCCACATGACCCCAATGTCTTATTGCTACATATACATGCCAAGTGATCAAATATGAGTACTCAAACACGTGCCCGTATTTGTACTTGTGTTATGGACTTAGCCACTAAGGACTTTATCTGGTTATTTGCAGAATATAATTTCCAGGAGCTATCTGGGACCCCAGTTAATAATTTTGATTAACCAGATGACCCAGGTAGCGGTAAAGTTTTGCCATTAATCTAGCATCCCTGTATGTAAGAGGTTTTGCTGATACTTAGGGTGGCTTCACATTGTTATTTGGATAGCAAGTGTCCCATCATATCTTCTACTTATGTCATCATCTGTTAGGTCTGGGCCAGGCACAAAGTTAGAATAATATGTATCTCAAAACAGTTACCCAAAATCCAGCAAATGCACTAGCCAGGTGACTTTTCATTTCTGGTGAAGTCTTTTGTGAATTGAGCAATTGTTTCCATCTTGTATGCCCTCTCTAGACTTTATGGTATAAAAATGTTTGTTATATATAATCAACAGAGAGATGTTCTAACTTCATTGTAACTGGTATGACACAAATAAAATGAGCTATGTGAGGACACTCTATCACGTAAATGGGAACTCAAATCTTTGACATCACCTCATTCTGAACCCGTTCTGCTATGTATGTTGAGCGTTAAATTAATACAATTGTCAAGTAAGGCATGAATTAGATGCTTTGATCTGATACCTCTTTAATCTCTCTATAAAACAATTGTTCTTCTCTAATTGTTTCTCTATTTTAATAGGGAAAATCAAATTCAAGATAGTCAAAAAAAAAAAAAAAAAAAAAGGAGGCAACCTGACTCAGTAGCCAAGATGTTAAGTCCAAATTGTATTGTGAATGGATTTTAAATCAGGAATCAAAAGAGGAGAGTTTACTCAAAAGGTAGTGATGAATGAAAATGCTCAGCAGAGCACCTGAGCCCACCAACTTGCATTGGAATATCTGGGATTAGATAATAATAACAACAAGAATCGCTTATTAAAGTCTTATTATGTGCTGGCCTGGGCTAAATGATTCATTCCACATAATGCCATATTACAAAAAAAGAAAAAAGAAACAGAAAGATTAATTATTTTACTTCTTTGTGGTATATTCAGGATTTGAACTTGAATCAGTCTGATTCCTTAGTCTGAAGACTTCATTATCGCTATGTTTCAGAGTCTCTCAAACCATCATGTCTCTTTTAGTCCTCAGAGAAGTAGGGTGTGAAATGAAGTGACATTTTTTTTCTTTGGTCAATTTCAATTTTATTTAATGAAAAAGCATTAGTAACTCAGAGGGTACTCTGTGCAACAAAATAGAACTTTCAAAATATCTCTAAGATTTCTCCCAAGTTCCTGACAAGGTATGGATAAAGTTAAAAACAAAATTGTTAGCCTACACTGGTCATTAAGATTCAAATTCATCAAGCCATGAAAAGGGAGATCTAATTTTCAATTCAATTCCATTCCATTAGAAGTCAATTCAACTCAGTAAATATTCACTGTGTGCCGGCTGCAGTTTGATATCATGTGGGACACAGGCATAAAAAGAAAAATACCCTGCTCTCAGAAATTTCACAAGCAAGTTTCAAGACACTGAGTCAACATGCATCCCACTCTGGAAGACAGAGGCTGAGAGGATGAGCAGCAAATACCCAAAGGGAAAAATGGCTGGTGATTCAACCAGGATACAAGAAGGGATTCCCAGAGAAATTCCTTCAAGGGGCTGAGTTTTGTGGGACAGACACCACAGGTGAAAAAGAGACAATGTCCATCAGAGGAATGGCAGGGTCAGAGGCAACGGCAGAGTGCTGAACAAGGCAGGGCTGTTAAGGAAACTATAAATAGTTCTGGAACGGATCCAGTTTACATGGCCCTAACTTATCCCTGTGCCTTCAGTTTTGATCTGGCCTCTGCTAGCATCTGTCTCCACCCGCCTACAGTCCCTCCTTGGCACAGTTTACCCACACCAGTCATACCTACTCATGGCTTAGGAATGCACAAGTAAAGACCCAGGGTTTCCAGCGTGAGGCTGCAGAGATTGGAAAAAGCTCTATTATTCTATTTTTTTCTGATTAAGCTAAGATAAAAAGTCTTTCCCAGCAAGATACTATTATTGCTCTTGGATAGTTCTCTATTTTTAAAATTGAGGCCAGTTCATGCCTCTTACTTTGGAGTTAGGTCAGCTAAGATCGTTCTACTTCCCAATCCACTTTATTTTTAACATCCTCATCTGTATTGAAATTTGAAATTGAGCAGACTCTGTTTATGAGATTATCTTGTCACTATTGACAATGTGCTGATGCCCTTCCACTTTATATTGGTTAGTTTATAGGGTTTACTGGAGGGCTTAAACACTAACTTTTTGGCTTTTCATCTTTGCAAGTTCTTACAGCAAAACTTAGGGCAAAAAAAAAAAAAAAGGAATAGGATGTCCCTAGAGAGATTTTTTTTTTTAAAATAGAGGAACAGACTACTCATTTCAATATTCTTAGTCTGATATCAAATAAAGGCATATCTTCGAGGGAAAGAACTACACTATAAACAGAACATCTCAACCATCTGTCTAAAGCTCTTTCAACATAATTACATAAAAGTGGCTGATGGCTGGTTGCTGATCCAAATATTTGCAGAGAGGGTGATGCCCTCCTGGGTGTCACATTCCATCTACAGCTTCATTACCAATTACCAGTGTTACATCCGCAGTTAGGATCATCGTGACCAAAGTGCCAGAACCCCCACAAGAGCAGCCTTAGACCAGGGATTAAAGTTTACTATCAGGACAGTGAATTGCCTCTGGCTCCAGCACCCAGTCGTGGATGCATCTGGATCGATAAGGAAAGCTGATGGACAAGTTCCACATGTGAGACATGTAGTAAGTGACCAGGAGAGACCCTTCACCAAGAAACAAAAGAATGACATCAGTTGAAGAAGACCACCAATAACTTCAAAGGACAATGTCACCTTGTCCAGTCAGGAACTGAAACCTGGTCTGCAGACTCCTCTCTCCATCCCCCTTCCTCACCATGTGGGATTTTTCCTTAAACTCAGGCCTCAGGTAAGGCCTCAGGTCAGCCTCCCTTGGCTGGCTCCATCCTCACTGTCTCTCTGCTCCCCACTAATGGACCCCCAACTTGCTTAATAGCTGCGCCTGTCTGATACGAGGAGCGACCCTGAACCCACGGGGTCTGGACCTCCCTTGGTCAGCTCCATCCCTTTACCCTCTGATTAAACCTTTGTTTGATCACTTGCCTCACGCTGTGGTGGGTTCTTTGAGAGACCCAAAAACCCCCACACAAAGTTTACCGTGAAATAAACAGTCTCTGAGTTTGTAAGTTAACTTAGCAATTAACAGGATCTCAAACTAGCAGCCTTGCATGGTTTCATATCTTTCTTTCTTAAAGTAATGGAAAACAAATTCATACTGAAAAAAAAATAAATGACCAGGTAAAATTCAGAAGCATTTTCCATGCCAGCAAATATCCATCATCAAACTCAAGTATTCATAAATTGCAGGCCTCAGACAGCCACCTGTGTTTATTAACAATGGAAAGTCCTTGCTCTGCAATCAAATGAGGAGAAGAAACTTTGAGTTTTAATCCTGCGGGTTTATATCAAAGTGTTAGGATAGGAAGAGGGCCAGCCCCTTGTTTCCTGTGTCCTCCAGTTACAGGAAATGAAGCCCACTTTCTCTATTCACCATCACAATTGTTGAAGATCCTTCCTCCTGTTTAGTCTACTGGTCTAAACATTTTTGCTTTTCTTACAAAGAAAACAAAGTCATTTCTTAAACACTCTCCTTCCTCCACCTCCACGATCATCACCCATTCCAGCCTGACCTCCTATGCAGAACAGCTACATTTCTGTATCAGAACATCTTCACCTCTTTATCAACAACTGAAATGATCTGAAGTGTTCCTCCTAGGTGAAATTTCTTGGAGGGGTCAAAATTCATCTCCTTTCGAAGTCCCAGCCCCCAAATCATTAGGTCACCCTGAGTACTCTTGCTTATTTTCCGAGTTTTATAAACACAGACACAGCATGGTGCAGACTTGATGACAAAGAGTGTTTCCTTTCTCACCCGCCTGCTGATGGGCTGGCTCTGCAGCAGTGGATGGCAGTCGACTGGAGTGTTCACAGTGGGGAACTTGGGTTACAAATTGCTCAGAGGGCCAGGAGGTGCAGGTTTCCCAGACCTCCCATTCCCATTCTACTCCCCCTGCTCCACGCCTCTGGAGCGCCTTGCCTGTGTTCCTCCCCCGGTTGACAGTAGCACAGCAGAGTCAGCATTTACTGCAGATGGGTGACCACGCTGACCAACTGCTCAAGATACAGCTGCAAAGGGAGTAGCTGGCAAATGATGCTGAAAAGTATTGGCATGCTCCCCTGAGGAGAGGAAAGAGAATGGCATTGGTATTGGTGCCTGAGGGAGGAGGTGACCACCGTGGGCGCCATCCCCTACCCCAAGCCAAGTTAGTGGTTGCAGCAATGGTGACTCTTATTCAGTCCTGGGGCCAAGGTATTTCTGATGCTGGATTTCATGCTGGAGAACCAAACTGTGGGCATCCTTCTTTTAACCCATCTGGTGTCCAGATGTACTTAGCCAAAGGAATATTTCTCCCCTAGAGACTTTGGATGGATAGAAAGACTACTTCAGATTCCAGTATAGTATTATATACATTCTTGAGCACTCCAAGATAATGTGACGAGTGCCCTGGCGCTTGGGAGCAGAGTTTGTAAAGGAGATGAGCTAACTCAAGCCAAACAATGAAGAAAAAGAAATTTGGAGGATTTGACAAAGAAGCAAGGAAGAGCTAAAGGCTAAATATGATCTGACCTTAGTTTAGTCATCTGTCTATGTGACCAACTCAGTAGGAAGATGGGAAGGTTTTAATTGACTCAAGAGAACTTAATCAGCTTATAAGTGCCATCAGTCATCTTCTCTGAGCGCTGGACAAAGGCAACAGCAGTAATTCAAGAGTTAGGGCAATAACTTAAAACAATTTTCTTAGACCGCCTGCCTTCAAGGGGTCTTTTCTCCCTTTTTTCTAAAGACTTTTCATATGTACCAACTCATGTACCATCTTGAATTCTCATCTCCACCCCAAGACTCAGAAAGCAGCTTGGATTCAATAAAGGCATGGAAATTAAGGGCTGAGAATCAGATAGTCCTTGGGCCTGATCCCCACTTTGTCATCTATTGCCTATGTGGCTTAGAAAAAAATTACTTAATCCTAACTATCTTCACTTTGTTTCATTCATGAAATGGGGGTATTAGGGCTCTCTGAGATAAACCAAGTGGGCACTCTTTTGGAAGTGTTTTAGGCAGATTTATTATGTACAGGCTCAGCAGGGATCCTTCCCACAAAGGCTGAGCACAGGCTTCCAGTTACGGCACACTGATGTAGGTTAGAGCAAGTGCGGTAAGAGAGGGATGTAAATTAGGCGAGGGGGTTTTGAGCATGGAAAGTTCTTTGTTTGCTGGCAACATTCCAGCAAGCTTGAGTCACAGGATGTTTTTATGGCTTTGCAAGCTTGGCGGTTTTTATGGCTGTCTTCACGGCTGCTGGAAGAGGTGAGTAGGTCTTTTTCCCCCACAGGGGAAGACAATGTCCACCCATTGTTTTGCTGGAAGGCTTAAAAGAGGTATGCATTAACATGCAGCAAATGGTAGATATTCATTTCTAACTCCAATGTATGCATGAGAAAGTTTATCTAACATCACTTAGAACTCCATACTCCAAACTGTAATTACTCTTGAGATCTGTTGTCCCCAGATCTGCAAATTAAACCAAAACATGCTCAAAGAAACAATGCAGTATAATAGAAAGCACAACAGCATAGAGTGAAGAGCTCCTAATTTGTCCCCACTTTTAATTTTCTTAAACAAAATTAATTTAAGATAATAAAGGACCTACACAGTGTCTAGTATGTCAAACACACAATCTATAAGTGTTCTTTCTCCTTTGTTCCATGTTTAGTTGAATGGAAAACTGCCATCTCTATACATTCAGACACACCGTTTACAGTCACAGTTGCCCTAAGCCCTGCCACCACGTCCCCTGCTACTCTGATCTGGACCGTAGCCTCCTGACCAGGTTCTCTGCTGCCCTCTGCCCTCCTGTTGTCCCCACTCAACGTCACTGCCAGCAGAACACTTTATAACACTTTATAGCATAACTCAAACCATGCTATGCCACTGCCTTTGGGGACATCCCAAAGGCTCCCTTCTCCACTCAGAGAAATGCAAAAATTCTTAAGAAGGCCTACAAAGTCCAGTCTAATTCCACCTCCTGCTCTTCTCTAGGCCCGCCTGACCCCTAACACACTGTGGTAGAAGACCTTTTCCCTGACCCCATTGCAAAAGTTAGTCTGCCAGGAATTTTCCTCCATACTACATGATAACATACCTGTTATCATGACCAAGGACAAGCAAGCACAGCCTCTCTACTGTGCAGCTGTGCATAACTGATAAGAGTTGCCAGTAGAAACCACTTGTAGTCAAGGAGATGAATCTTTGCCTCAGATTATAAAAGGAGCTCCCCTAGAACCCTCCATTGCTCAGCTTTGGGTAACAATACCCCTGAGCCAGCATCAGTGTTTGCAATAAGTGTTTTTTCTCTAGCTTTCACATGCCCAGTTGTCAGTGTCTTCCCGCTGCTGTCTGGAGGTTTTGCCATAACAAACCTCTCATGCCTCTCCCTACACTTACTCTCAACTGTCCCTGAACCTTGGCTGACCCTCAGACCTAGCCCCATAGAGGGAGACACAGTGGCGGTCCCACTCCCAAGACATTCCACATTTAGTTGAAATGATGCTGACCCATCTGCATGGCTCATTCCCACATCTCCTCCATGACCTTGTTCAAATGGCGCTTTGTCCAGAGACCTACCCTGATCACCTTAAAATTGCATCTGCCCTAGCTCGCAGCATGCCTTACTGCTCCAAACCTGCTCTCCTTTTTCCCACTGCCCTCACCACTCACCTGAGTGACTTTCTGTGTCGTGTAATGTTCATCTTCCCTAATAAAATGTCAGCTCCATGAGGGCAGATGTTTTTGCCTTTGTTGTGTTCACCAGACACAGTGCCACCACATGAGAGGTTAAATACATATTTGCCAAATACATTGGCACATGCTCATCTTTTGAAAGTTTTCGCCTTTGAGAGTTTGTTGCTCTCCAGATTTACAAATGTGGAGGAAAAGAAAATGGATCAACACAACAATTTATTTAAGCTCTGGACACCAATTAAAATTCATGCAGGCCTCAATTCATTTGTTCATTAAAGAAATAGTGTGCATTTGCTGATATTATGAATCTGCCCAAAAAGTAAACGCAGTAGATTTTCTAATATCAAGAAATTCTTAGTTAATAAGAGAAGTTTTAAAAATCACCAAGTGCAGGACTCGAAAGTGTTTACGAATTCAGAGAATCAGGCAGCCAGTGATCATTCTAGAGCACTGTCTCTCCTAACCCGCTGCCCGATAGGGCTCCAGCCTGCAAACACTTTAGAAACTTCGCAAATACCTTTCAGAGTGATTCCCAGTTTTTCCTATAACACAGAGATGTGTCTAAAAGTAATGCAGACTAATGTCTGAAGCAGAAACCAAGAACTCAATGCCACACTTACAGGGAAAACATACTCTAACTTTAATACTCTGACTTCAGAACTCTAACTGAAGCTCAAGCTTAAGCTCCAAGGCCTTGATCCTCTGTCTCAGGAAGATGTGTGTGGGTGAGATCTAAACAAACACACTGGCTCAGCCAGACCACTGCTTCCTAACATCTCCTCCAGGCACCATGCCCAGTACACTCACTGCCCTCTCTGCTTGTCCAGCCCCTTAGCCACCCCTAAGTTGCTTTGTGATGAATTATTCCATCTGATCTCACTAGAAATCAAGGATTTGAAAACTGTAGCCAGACGATATCTTAACATGAGACGTGGGAGGGAAAAGGTCTATTTTCGTCTACTAAATATCAAGCAAGCAGCTTGACTGATGATTTCTACTAACTTGACTGGATCACTAGGTGGTTAAGTCATTGTGTTGACACTGAATCAACGCAGTCTGATTTGGAAGGAAGAAGGCAGAGTAGCAGCCAACAGGAAGCCACAAGTACTCTCGTGCCTCCTGTGTCCTGTATTCCCATGAATCATCAGATTCCCTTCCATCCTCGCATAACCCTGTGAGGCAGACATCTGTATTACCTTCATCTTACACATGAGTAAACTGGGGCTGATAAAGGGTATGCTTCCTATCCTGGTTTCCTATCCAGGTAGTGACCAGGTCAGAATGTGAGCCTAGAACTTAACCACTATATTCTGTGGCAGGACCCACCCTGCAACAGATGGAGCTTGCCTCCCCCACCCCCACCCTGTGCCCCAGGGGAGGCACATGGCCTTTGTCCCACCTGCCCTCCAGGTGAAGGGCAGAGAAGGGGTCAAGGAGTCTTCAGTCAACAGTAAATCATTAGTTAGGTCACATTTGCTGTGCTGTCTGGGTTTTCCTGTGTTACCTAGTGACAAAAGTGTCCTGAAAGTCACACACAGTCTACAGTGCATTTATTTATTTAAATTTTAATGCTTTGAGGTTGAAGGGGAGGAAGATAAGCGCTTAAGTCTCAGAAAACAAGCTCTGCTGGGTGCCTCCCCTGCATGCCTCAGCTCGGTGTGTGTATTTGGAGATATTTATTTCCTTGTCTGTGTGAGAATCATTTGAGTCCCTGCACTTTGTACTTGAAAGGATCTTCAAAGGGTGACATCCTCTCAGAAGTCTGAATTTCAAGCTTCTTTTCGACTGCTCTTTCTCTGGTGGCTTCATATCAGGGAAGGGTTAGGTGGAATATCTTTTCTCCCCCTGACTGTGACTCAATGTTTCTGCAGCCCTAAACAGTTTGTCAATTCAGCACCTGCCCCAGATCAAATGGTCCCCATGTCTGGCAAGCTCCAGCAGAACGAAAGAAAAAATGGGATTTCCAATGTTAAGTCATTTAAAAGTCTTTTTTGCTCATTATTTTCATTCATGGGGCAGGTGTAGCACAGCTGAGATCCCAGTTCCCTTTGGGATTTCTGATGTCCCCTGGTGATACTTGTCTCTCTTGCATCCCCCGTAAAGATATGTTCAAAAAGGAGGAGAGAAGGACAATGTTTCCAATAACAACAGAGTCATGATGCTACTTCTGCTAGTTAGTAAGTTCTCACATGGGCAGAGGGCAACACCATTTTACAATAAGGACAGTCATCTGAAGACTGAGAGCATTTTCCCCAAGGAAGTCTGTTTGGGAATAATGCAGTGGAAGGAGGAAAGCAACCCTGTCACCTGTGCAGGGACCATCACAACGGGGCACAGGCTTGCTGTGAGACCCAGAACCAAGTGAAGGAACAAAGGTACACACAAGTCCACCACTTGTGAAGGGTGAGCAGTGGTAGATCGCAGAAGGAATTTTGATGAACTAAGAGATACCCGGATTTTGGCAAGTGGTTATTCCTGTTTTGATTCAACCTATCTGCAAAGCAAATGATGCCGAGAAATGATAGGAGTTTGATGGTTGAAATTTCCAAAATAATAAAATAATACTAAAAGAATCAAAAGCATCGCCAGAGAAAAATGTTTTGTTTTGTTTTGTTTTTCATTTGTTTTGCAATTTGTTATGCTTCTTTTAGGTTCTATGTTGCTTTTACATGCTTGTGTTCTAGGAAGTTGAGTGCTAAGAGGTGGCACTCAAGCCTTCTGTTGGGAGAAAATCTAAAGGTCAGTCTCACCTAGACGTTATCCTGGGATCTGCCACCATCTGTGTGCCTCTGGGCAAGTCTATTCATCTCTCAAAGGCTCTGTTTTTTATCCTTGTTATTGGACAAGGTTTGATGGGGTTAGCAGGATGAGGCAGGAGGCAGATGAGTTTTAAACTGAAAAATATGGAACCCCAATTAAATTTGCCTTTTAATTGCTCCCTCCAAGAAAGAAAGATTGCTGATACACATTACAGGCTGTTAAGAGATCCATGTTCCAGAGGACTGGGCCAATTGATTAAGAATTCTTCTGAAATCAGTGAACCAGTCGTTTCAGACAGAGGAGGCCTGGCTGGAACTCAGTCTACCAACACATCAGAAGGGAACAGAGAGGATGTAACTTTGGGAACTCTTTCTCGATATTGCTTCACATCTTTCATTAGCGATATAGGAATGATATTTAGATATTTCCAATGACTAGAAAAGAAAGGAGTACTTGAAAACACAGACTCAACATTAATTTTCCCAAGCACTGCCGTCCTTATAGCTCAAGGCAAGACTCCGAGGAACTGGGTGTCCCAAAGCTTCACTCGCCAGATGGTGAGGGAGAGCCACACCTCCCCACTGCATCTTAGACAACTGACCAGAACCACGCCCCTGAGGGATGTTCTTCTCAAGGTCTTTATTCATGCACCTTAGGTGAAGACTGCTCAGTCTCCATTCCTTTAAAGTATGATTAAGTATTTCGCACACAAAAGAAAAAAAAGTATGCCAGTCCTTCTTTGCCTGGATATTTAACCTTGAGGCAAATTCACCTCCCCTCTCGTTTGTCCACCTAGTCAAGAAATCCCTGCAGTCAGCAAGAACCCACAAAGGGGTGTGCCCACGATTAGCTAAGATGCTAGTGTGCCGACAACATCCATGCGGGTTCCTGACCCGGGGAGGGCAAGAGGGTGAAAAATCAAAATGAACAACTAAATAGATAAAGATGTTTCTGCTAGGTAGCGAGTCAGTGGAAGCAGGGGAAAGGGATCAGAAGCAGTCCTCCAATCAAAAAGGCAAGAGACCATGAGTGGTGCCAATCTAATGTCGTCCTATAAAGGAACCACTAGGATGTCCCTGGCCGGGCTGCTAGACTCCTTAAAAACCTGGGCCTGAAGCTTTTC
Organism: Solenodon paradoxus; assembly: GCA_004363575.1. Taxonomy (NCBI): domain Eukaryota; kingdom Metazoa; phylum Chordata; class Mammalia; order Eulipotyphla; family Solenodontidae; genus Solenodon; species Solenodon paradoxus. The sequence continues at coordinate 209,476 of RJWH01001300.1, read as the reverse complement.
ATGGCTTGTTCCCTTCTTGGAATATGGCCCATCCTTATCCTATCTCTTAAGGGGTACACTACCTTTAATAAACACCATTTGCTTTTGCTTTCAAATGGCTTTGCTAACTTCTTTGTCCCTGAGCAGGTGGGCTCAATGAAATCTTCTCTTGGGCTCACAAGAACGCTGGAGTGTGACCCCAATATCCTCATGATAACATTTCTTCTTCCTCTTTCACCCGCCTCCTTCTATACTCCCTCCCTCCCTCCCTTCTTCCATGCTTTTTCCTCCTCTCCTTTTCTTCCTTCCTCTCTTAAAAAAACAACCCACAAGAACATTTAGTCAATACTAACAATGTTTTTGTTAGGCTGGCCCAGAAGGACAAAATGGCGGCCATACCCGGGAAAAAGGAAGCTGATGAAACCACACCTGGAATCACAGGACCAATCCCCAGTCGCGACTATGAGGCCCGCGAAATTCTTCTGCTTAAAGATCGCGCTTCCCTTCGTTGGGGCACAACTTCCCCGCCCCCGTTCTGCGGACCGGAGAACCTCGCCCGGGTGCACAAACCCCGATAAAGCCCTGGCTATTCGACTTTTTGTTTAATTGACTTTCTCTCCTCGCGGAGCCCAAAAAAACCTTTCAGTTTTATTATTATTTAGGAAGCTACCTGAAATACTTGTAACAGTTGCTCCCACTTACCATATCAGCCCTTCACTAAACATATACAATGTTGCAGTAGCAATGAAACAAGTCCTGCTATCTTTGTTTACTGTCTCTCTCCAAACTGAATGTGCCATCTTGAACAGTTATTGCCTTTTTTCATAAGGATAAACTTTATAGTCCCTAAAGCATGATTATCTTTGTGTTTTTCTGACTGACATAAAAATATGCACAATGTTTGGAATATAACAAATATCAGCTGAAGTAAAGAAATTACTTAGAGCTAGAAAGAGAAGGGAGAATTAAATTTATGGTGAATCATTTTGTAAATGATACCAAAGACAGAAAGTAGATGTGATACCATATTATTTAATGATTGCTATATGCGTGTAATTTGATCTTCCTTACTGGTTTGTAAGTTCCCTGAGGGTAGCTATTCTTCACACTGTTTCAGGTCCATCTACTAGGTTTATTCTACATTCACATAAGCACACAAGAAATATTTAAGACTATTCTAGACTTACCATAAAAATACCCTTGTTATAGCCTGGTAATTTAGAAAAGCACTCTTGAATTTACCAGCTCACTAAAAGAATGCAATCGGCTCTGCTTTTGACTATAAATGAAAGGACTCTCACTAACCCGTCTCTATTTGCAGCTTTACACCCTGACAGTTGCTTCTCTATTTGGGTCCTACTTTACTCACAGCTCTGTTTTGAATAATTGTAGGTATATTATAGCAAAATACAAATGAAGGAAATAGTATTGTGAGAAAAATCTATCAGCTTTGCAATGCACTTGGCCATATTTCTGCAGTCTGAACGGAAGACCCAGGGACAAAACTTCATCTACAGTGAAACCTTCACACAAGGTCCTGGGCAAGAAGCTTTGGAACGCTCCCCTTGCCTGTACTACAGGTATACAGAGAACAACTGCTGCCTTTATTATGGAAATATTTACTACTATGCTGTCTATTCTAAATGGTATGTTTTTATCCTTTCAAGACTACTGCCAAGTAGGTACTGTTCTTTCAGTTCTTGTTCACACTGCGATGTTGAATGCTGCCCAACTTGTTCCAGATCACAGGGTCAGTATGGGGGGGTACAGATGCTGCCCCTCACCTCCAGCACTCTCTCCAAAATCTTTTCTGCCCACTTCTCAAGTAACTTCTCCCACCTAAATCCACAGGAGTCTTCATACGTGCAGGTGGAAGGCAGCATGGTTCGATGTATATTCCAATGTCACAAAATCAGGAGCCCAGAGACCCACCTAAACATGCACGGCCACATGCAACAGGCTAAAGGTCACATTCAGATTTATTGATGAAGAATGAAGCTTCCAATAAAGGCAGTAAAGCACTTGGTCACCTCTGTGGACTGAAATGAGTTTCCATTTTCTATCTCACACCCTACAGTTTGAGATGTAGGAAAGACCAAACATAAACTATATAACTTGAAATTTTTGAAACAAGGAGATTTGATTACAACTGTGCAAAATTTTCTCCATGGCTTTTGTGTCGTTGTTTTCCAAGTGGGGAGGTGCAGAGTTCGGAAAGGATGACACCACGAGTGCTCACAGGTGACCTAGCCAACCACTTCAAGGAAGGCAGTAGGCTTCTCTGTGAGGTGCCTTTTCATTCTGTTTCCACTAAGTTTAGGGAAACAATGAAAGTATTGCCCCCTAGAAAGAGGGGGGACACTGGACTCTCAAGATCACAGCCATCTCATAAAGCTACCCATCCTGATGTAGTTCCTGCGGGTTCCTTCTGATCTGCATTCTGCCTTTAGGCTTACAACAGGAACGTCAGTGGTGGCAGGAAGGGCCTCCGTGTCCTGTGAGGGGCTGGGTAACTCAGACTCGCAACTTCCCAAACCCTCACGGGCTGTTCTTCTGTAGCTTTTACTCTCCTGACTGCTAGACTCCTTCTCGGCAGGTCGCCTTCACGTGAAACTTCTCAGCTTTGGTTTGGAACCTGAACTTCTGCTCAGCTTCTAACAAACAAGACTTCTGACTCAACTAGCGAAGACAGGTATTGAATAGAAAATGAGGTTTGGGAGGAAGAGAGGTTGACATCAGAGTAACGATGCTTCGGAAGAAATTCCTCCCCGCATCCTGGGCTCCTATCCTTGTGAAGGTTCATTCCCTAGTACTCAGCTCCATCTCCATCCATCTTGGACGTTCCTGTCTTCCCATATCCCTCTTGCTGCCCATTCGATTCCATCTATTTACTTAAAATATCCTTATTTTTAAAGAACATGTTTAGGCTCACAGCAAAATTAAGTGGAAAGTACAGAGTTCCCATATACTTCCTGCCACTACAGAGAGTCTCTTCCATTATCTTGAAAGTTCATTTTTTTCTAGTACTGATTAATATTCTAGTATCTGAATGTACCACAATATTTCTCCACTCACCTACTGAAGGACATTGTGGATGCTTCCAAGTTTTGGTAAATATCCCCAAAACTTTGGTAATTATTCCAAAACCAGCCACATAGTCTTTCAGGATCTCAAAAGTATGCATCCCAAGAGAACCACAAGAAAACTCTGGCCTCTTCTGACCTCATCTATTTTGTATCCTCACTCATCGTGTTTACTCAGTCAGAGAGCTCAGCCCTGACTTAAAGAGAAGGGACATAGATTCCTCTTTTATATGGGACAAATTCAGACCATTTGAAAAGATGCTTTAAAATCTGAAAAATTCACTTCCAGGTAATGATTATGTGCATTCCTCCAATGTACAAAAGTGACTCTTCCCAAAACTTTTCAGAAAGTCAAATCTATGTGGCACCAGGGTTAAAGTTGATACAAGGCAGCCTCTTACTTATAAGACTCCTCAAGGTGCGCTTCCCTGGGTTGAACTGCTCCAGTCAGATTTCTTTCAATCTGAAAACCTGTGAACCAAAAAGAGAAGCTACTGACCTGCACACCCCAAACATACAATGACTGGACAAGCACAGGATGTCCATTAGAGACACTCCTATTCAAAAACAGAGAAAGGGAAGCACATGGAAGTCACTGGTCCATAGTAATTCTGAAATCCTGATTGATTCATGTTGTCAGGTTCTTAACTGAAGACCAGTCCTTCTGTTGGGGAAGTTATTCACTCAGCTATTGATTCTGTCCCGAGTTAGTTTCTTTTTCCATAAGAAAACTGAATATGTAATCAAGTGGCTACCTCAGCCTGTTTGATGCCTGTATAAGTTTGGAGCTCTAAAGTTCTCTTTCATTTGCACTCTTTGAATAAACATATCTAACTCACATAATATGCAGCCAGAACTTGAAAAGACACACCGTCCAGCCTCAGAGAGTTTTCCAAACCCTCATTCTGGTCTACTGTTATATTTTCTCATTCTACTTTGCTCTCTGAGTCTCCTGGCTAAATATATATCCAAGACTCCTTCTCCTCCCATTCCCATACACACCTGGCTCTGAAGATCCTTTTGTGATGTGTCTCTGACTGTGACACTGGATAGTGTCCTTTGTCCCTAGTTTGGCAGTTTGCTGCCATTCCCTACACAGAAGTTTGGGTAAGAGTTATTTTTCTCTTTGACATGACTCTGAAACTCATGTTGGTCAGTACATTCACCGGGCATTGACAAGCAGACACAGGACTCCGGTTAGCGATGACTCATTTCTGCCATTTCAACAAGATGTGTAGACAAAGCAATGGAAGTTGATGGCTTGACAGGCCATTCCTAGTGGGGAAAAAAAGGTCATTCAGAGTAGAACAGCTAGTAAGCTTGGCCAAATCTAAGCTACCACTGGCCCCATGCAGGAGGAGCAGGTATTGTACAAGACCCCATCTTCACAGCTGTTGTCAGTCAGAATTACTGATTATGCATTTGACTTACATTTTCATAAATATTAGTCCATTATCTCACTTGGTATCTACCACCAGTGTCTCAAAGCCCTCATAGACCAGAAAATAGTGAAAAAGTTTAACGCCAGAATAACTCATCATCACTGTCAGATCATCTATTAACCTATGACTATGGCTCCCCCTTTTTCACAGTTTTCCAGGGCTGTTGCAACAAGGTGCCACAGATTGGGTGACCCAAAGAATAAAAACTTACTTCCTCACAGTTCGGATAACCAGAAGTCTGAGGTTCAGGTTGGTCTGAGATCAAGGCAGGATTGGCTTCGACTCAGGCCTCTCTGCTTGGATCATAAATGGCCATCTTCTCCCTGTGTCCTCACATGGTCTTCCCTCTCTGTGTCTGTGTCCTAATCACCTCTTCTTATAAGAACACCAATCCTAGATTAGGAAAACCCTAAAACCTCAATCTAATTTAATCACCTCTTTCTGTAAACATGGTTGCCTTCTGGGATACTGACAGGACTTTAACATGATTTTGGGAGGAGACGTAATTCAGTCCATAACATCTCCCTTGACCCGCCTCATGGATGGATATGGAACCCAATATATCTGTGTATCCATGGGTCTGCACAGAGCACACTCATGCTGATTCTTGATGAATATTTGCTGAATTGAAACCTGTCATTATGATATTCCGTATGTTTTTTCCTTTGGACAGAGTGATACTACTTTTATTCTTTCCTATTGAGTTTCTCTTTAACCATTTGGCTTCTCTGAGTCAAGATCTTACAATCTGTTGCTTGCAGGGATGAAATCGAAAACCAGAAAACTAATATTGCAAAAATCCAAAAATGTGTGCTATTTAACGGAAATGCAAAATTGCATAAGTAAAATGCTAAATTACAAGTAATTTTGAAGCTTCGTTTACTTCGATTTTTTCAATAATAATTATAGTTTAGTTATAAGATGTTGCAAACCTTTGATACCTGCTTTAATGAAAAGTAAAAATACCAGGTAATTAGCCTAACCTTGTTTGTGTAAGGATTTAAAAATTCTGGTTCTCCTAATACTCCTTAAACTCATTAATGTTATGTTGTTTAACAAAGCTTTGTTTTGCTGTCTTTGGAGTTTTAAATAGGATCATGTTAGAATTATTTCATACCTAGTCCTACAGTAGGAATAAAGATAATTATCAAAATAAAACACTATTCCATTATTTAGAGCCTACCTCTTGTGAAATCTAGCAATCCTAGGTTCTTATGGGTGGTCTCTCAGACTTTGACAGAGGATTTTTTTAAAAAAGAGAATGACAAATACGAAGACAATTGAAAATAGAATTACATGAAAGAATGGAGGGAAAGATAATTGATAAAGATAGAATAAAAGGAAAGAATGGAGAAAGTGGTAAGGAGGGAAAAGAAAAGCAGATAATTGAAAATGGCAATAAAGTGTCACAGTGTCTCTGGCCTTAGGGTCTTGATCTGTCTCCAGGTGACAGAATGCATTTTGCAGAATGCTCTTTGTATTAAAATTAAAACATGATAGCATGCCACTGCGATGCCCCATCAGAAACACGCTTTAGAGATAACAGTATTTTGGACTAGAGAACTCCAGTAATCCCTTCATGTCCACAAAGCATTTGGTGAAAAAGAGCCTCAAAAAGAAAGTCAGCTCACTGATATTTCTATATTAGCTCCATGAAAAGAGAGTCTTTCAATTAGCAACAGGAAATACACTTGTATTACTGGGGATTGTGTTCACAGTATGGAAGTGATTACAATGCAATATATGTCCTTTCAAGCCAAATGATGTGCTCTTTTTAGTTGCTGGTATTAGAAAAAATAGCAAAACTGTTTGACAGATAATCCCCAAATCATGACAAGTAATAAATCTGCCTGCTGAAAAATCTTTAAGAAAACTTCCTCTGGAGGAAAGGAAAGACGTGGGAGTTTAAGCCACATGTGCAGAGTAGCTGATATCAAATTGTAATATTGCTCCCAGCTCAAACTTCATATTTTATCCTTGTTAAGATATGGAGACAGGACAATGCTAGGAAGCCATCTTTATCGAACTTGAATTTTTAATGCAGTGTGGCCGGTCAACCACACTGAAAGAGAACAGCTGGAAACCAGCACATTTCTGGACAATTGTTATTTTTGAAAAATAGTGAAAGTAATAAGATATCCAAATGGTCTTTTAAATTTTGTTTTCAGCATGAAACTTCTACCCTGGGGTGGGGAAATATAAAATTCCAACTGACTTTGTTGATTAATGGAAATTTATAATGGTACATTGTCACCCTTAGGAAGAATGGGCCCTGTTTTACATAGCAAAGATGGAAGCTCAGTAAACCAAAAGGAGACAGCTTCCTGCTACTCAGCTGGAGGAGGGAGTGGGGCGCGGGGACGGGGTGGGGGGGGGTGTTTTCACAGGGTCTGGGGTCAGTGGGTGCTTAGTTTATGGATACAAAACATGATCTCCACCCTTTTGTGATTCCATCTCTGGTATTTCCTGACACAAATTTGAGACTGGATAAAGAAAAGGGAATCCAGTACACTATACATTATGTGAACTTTCTAGATCTTCTTCTAAGACCAATGTTTATGTTGAAATTCTATAGGTAATTCTTTAGGTAATTCTTATGTGTCCCCTTCTTAGGTAGTTCTTAATTTCCTAAATGTCTTTAGATTCAGTCTACAACTCTATCCACACTAACCTGCAAATCTCAAACGTCAAGGAAAAGACAACTCAAAATATAATTTTGTTCTTCAAACCCACTTATCCTCACCACCACTCCTCCCCCGACCCCAAACACATTTAAAACCTGAAGATTCTCTTGAAGTTCTTTCCTCAAACTTTCATACCATTAATCTCCTCATTGGAAGTTGCCAGAGAGACATGTCTTTAAAATGCCATCCCCCCTCACATGTTATAACAAAATTGAATCCCCAAGAGGATGCAGTATATGCCGGCTGCTAATTTGATTTTCCCAGGCACTCTGGCAGATTCCTCTCAAGCCTCTATACAATGGTTTGAAAACGTAGATTTAGATGATCTTTTGTTCTAAATGCTACTAAAAGAACTAGGCCAAGATCCAATTAACAATCAAATCTCCCATTTTTCTGTTAACATTCAAATAAAAGTTCCTTAATTAAGTGAAATGAGAGTCTTTAAAGTTTATAAAGGTTTCTAAGGGTGGCTGTGGGTCCAGCTTTAAACTGGGAAACCGCTCACTCTGAATCCAGTTGGAAGTGGCTCAACAAGGAGGAATGCTTATCAATGAGGAAAAACAGAAGGAAGGAATTGTTTTTATTTGTTAATTTTCTTCTATATTACTCAATCATATCTATTAAATAAGATCTATTACTTGCCAGACACAAAAAGTTTCTATATTTCGAGGAAATATTATGATTGCTTGATATTTTGCTGAGAAAAATAAAAAATTTATATCAATTTTATAAATTTATAAATTTTAAATACACAACATAAAGAGCGGTCTTCAAATTAAATTCACAAACATAGATTTCTGTATCCCATCTCCGTGCATGCAAGTCTGCACGCATGCGCACACGCACGCACGCACACACATTCACACACCTATACTCTACTATTAGTTATTCTCTTTTATGGAAAAAGTAAGTAGGATAAGATCCTTGATGACACACGTTGTCAGAAATGACATCTGCCCTGGGGAAAGACGAAAAGTATGTCCACAAACAGGCAGCCTTTGGGCTCTGCTCTAGAGCAGCCAAGGAATCTGCCACCAGCCTAGAAGATGTGTCCCATGGTCCTGGGAGCTGACCCTGAGTCAGTGTGGGGCACTGCAAGTCCTGCTTTGGTGGGAGAGTTGGTGACTCTGAGTCTCCCAGCCCAGCGAAGCAGTGCAAGGGCCTGCTCAGAAGCTCCGCATGCTGATAATCTCTTGTCCAGGAGGAAAAGAAGGAAGAGGATTCTGAGACACCTGGTGGCAGCACTCGTTCTGCTGTGGCACAGCACTTGCCCAGATTCCAGAGACCTCCTGGGACTGAGCGAGGACACCAGAACTTGTCTGAAGATGGGTCAGGGACAAGTTGGGGGTCAGAAAGCGGGAGTGTCAGCAGGGCTTCCTGTGACCTCAGCCTCTTTCCAGGATGAGCTACAGCTGAAGAGACTTGAGTTAACAATTAGAAAGAACTTTCTGGTTCAGAAGTCAAAAGACATTACAAGTGGCTATGGAGTATCCTTTCTAAGAGATCTAGGGAAAACAGAAAAAATATAGGTTGTGTCTCTGAAGAATAATATAAATTGTAACTTGGTCCTAAATACTGGTAGTGAACTTAAAATCTCTTCCACCTTTTTATTTCTTCCCTTAGTGTCTTAGCTAGGAGCACATAGAAACAGATCTGACATTGCCCAGGGCTCTGTGCCAATTCCAAGGGATTGGCATTTTTCTGGGAAGCAATGAATCACCACCATTTTGAAATTAAGAGAATTCTCATTTATCATAAATTATGGAACAATTAAGAGTTATAGAAAGGCTATAGACTTGAAGAGTTCTGAAAGAGAAGGAAGTTAAGAGATGAGATTGCAGAAGGATGCCCCCTCCCACCACCACCCACCTCCTTCCAGAGGCTGGATTTATGAGGGCTATGATAACAAAGAGAGGGCAAGTATTACTGGTTTGTGGCACCAGGAGATGAAGAGAAGAGGCTTGATTTGAGATAGAGCATTCACGAGCTACTAATGCATGGATGGACATGGAATGCCCATTCCCCTGAGATGGGAAAGACAATAGGAAGAATAGGTTTATTCCGTGTGTGTACATATATATCGAGGTTGGGTTAATACATTCAAGATGTCAAGTATCAAATGTATTTTCTGACCTGAAGTTAAAGGTAGAAATTTAAGCTGCAACTAAAGATAGGGGTACACTTAACTGATATGTCACGGCTGAAACCCAAAGAATTAATCGAATTGTCTCAGAAGAGACTGAAGAGTGAAAAAAAGAAATGGCAGAAGGGTTTGATCAGAATCCTAAAGAAAAATATCTAAGGGATGGCAGAACAGAAGACCCTATATGATACTAAGAAGAAGCGGTCAGAGCAGAAGGAAGAAAATCAACTGTGGTGCTGACTGAGCAAACCAGAGCCAGTGTCAAGAAGGAAGGATAATTAAACATGGCAACACCGGGAAACACTAAGCAAGGTAGTTCCAAACGACAACTCACTGAAGCTGAAGATCTGATACTTAGGACCCATCTCAAAGCTTTATCTTTGTGTCAATTCAATTTGTTTTCTCATTACTGAAACAAAGCTACTTTTACGTCTCTATTTTTTTATTCTCTTTATATACAAAAATGACAAAATGTAAAAAAAAAAATTACATAATTGCATGAACCAAGGTCAGTGAGCAAAGCGGACAAAGTTGCCCCAGATGGAGCCGCTGACTGGCAGAGACCAGCCGACAGCTCCCCACCTCGCGGGTCCCATTTTACACAGGTGTCATTTAGGGCCGTTGAAGATACGCGCTTTAGATGGCTTAATGATTGACTAAACTGTTTAAAGCCCCTCCGTAATTACATGCTGCCTCTTAAACAGTGTTATCTTTATTTGATATGTAGATATAAATAGATATATGCATATAAGAGAGGCATGGGAATTTCATCCATCAAATATAAGTTAAAATCAAAGTTATTAGTAAAAAAGAATTACTGGAAGCGAAGAGGCAGGAAAAAGAATGTGCCAGTGAATTAATTCTCAGATTACCCGGAGGAAGCAATATAATTCAGCTGCAATTTAAAAGTAGAGAAGATTTTGGCAAATTATCTCTCTATATTTATGCATCTATATGTACAGAGATATAATTATGGGCAGGTGTTGTATGTGCCTATAAACACAAATATAAATATACAAACATACACATACACACATATTATGACATGAGAGAGAAGGAAAAACTGGTTTCTCCATAGTTTCTTTATAAGTCTTTGTACCAGAAATGTTAACAATATGCCTGGATAATAGGAATTCAGGCTTTCTTCTTTACTGTGCTATGAACTCCCTTAATTATATATGAACATGTATTATATACATAATAAGGGAAATATATCAATCGAATTATAAAATTTTCTTCAGGGCTGATGTATTTCCAAGTATGGAGACTACAGCATTAGGGGTAGAAGGACTTTCTCTGTGAGTGGGCCCCAGAGGAAGTTTCCATGGGAAAGTCTCTCTGCAGAAAAGTTTGGCTCTCACAAGATGCCAAGAGATCCATATCAGCCTGTTACTCTTTTTTCCATTGAATCAAGTTGTAACTGTCTCTAAACCCTCAATGGATCAACTTTGTTAAAAGATTTGAACATTTTTCAGGGGTCCCTCATCTCTGTTTCTGGCGTTAGATGGTATGAAATCCGCATGGCTCACACAGCCCAGGGTGTTGGAGAATGTTTTCTGGCCTTCAGCCCATGAGCCTGCACTCCCAGGCTCCTGCTGGCTGGGTGACATGAAGGTGGAAGGGAGATACCCTTGATGGCCTTCTCTCTCTCTCCCCCTCCCCACCCCCCCCCAACCAATATCTTGATCTCCAAATAATAAAGCCGTTTCCTTACAGACTTTGCAAGGTGACTGTGAATATCAAATGGATCAAGACCTGTTAAAGAAAGCTCAATGCATAACACATTGTAAATAATTGGGAAACACCTGGTGGAAGAAGACAAAAGACTGGCCTTGGGAAAAACTGGAGAATACCTTCCTGACTGGGCTGCAGGCATTCTCATTGGTCAGAGTCACTGTTTGCTTCTATTTCCAAGAACTGCTGTGACAGTGACCACCACCAGTCCACGCAGCTGGACAGGAAAAGGACATTCTCCTTCCAGTAGTTTGGAGGAAGTTAGGAGCCCTGCACAGAAGCAAACACAGAGTGATCTGTGGGTCGTATTCCCAGAAAGAGCAACACCGTTCTGTGCAGCAGCATCACACTTTATGGTTGGGAACAGTCATTTCTAGCAGTCTCATCTCACTACAGGAAGATCCATCAGGCAGGGTATGTTCATTCTAGAGTGGCGTGCACAGTACAGGGAGATGTGGCCCCTGTGTCCACTGATCAGCTCTTAGACAGGTAAATGGAATGGAACGGAGGAAATTATGAAAAGAGATTCCAAGCAGCAAGTGCACAGACACCCTGCGTGTTCCCATTCTTCTTTGCTGTTCTGCTAACATTATTTATTCATGATACCAGGTAATTAGAATGTATCCTTCAGGGGCAGCTCAACAGACGTGAAGTGAGGAAAATATGACTCTGTGTGTATATGTGTAAATGTACATGAAATATGCATGGTGGTCTGTAAAAGCTTCACAAATCACACCAAGAAAAGTGTATGTGTTTTACAACTTTTAAAGCATTTTTCTTAGGTGTTTCTTCATAAAATATGCATTTTGATGTACATCCCACATCTGTCAGGTTGGTCAAGGGACACACAGATATCTGAGGTCACGCAAATACTAAATGACTTGTCTCACTTGAAATGGCCATCAGTTTCAAAGGTTTTCCACCCTCTGCTGCTGCTTCTACCAATTCACTGCACTCTAGAGCTTCCTCTGAGAGGAATGGCTGCCGGGAATGGGGCACCATTCTCAGATGGTGCCAGGAGGAGCAGAGCAGGCCAAAGGAAGCCACCGACATCAGAAGAGGTACAAAGAGTGCCACATGGAACAATAGCCCAGAAGGGAGCAGGTAGCAGATGTCATATTGCTTCTTGCAAGGACTGATATGAATGGCACTTGTTAGATATCTGTGATTTGCAAAAATATAGTTTATGCAAACTAGGTCAACAGAAGCCACGTTGTACCTTCTTTCTCATTTCAATCCCTTCCACAAGTACATCCCCCACATAGACACATGCACAGATACATATACACGTCAACACTTTGAGTCCCAGTGTCCTCCCAAAGCCTCACCTGGTGTGGACAGCTGGCTAGCTCTTAGGAGGGAGAGTCAGAATAGAACAGAGCAGATGCTATCCCTGGGAAAATGCTGAAGGAGAAACATAGAAGGACATGCCGAGTCAGAGAGGGAGGAGGAAAGGTGCTTTAGAAACTTCAGTAACAATCACGAAGTGCTAGCTGGATTCGATTGTGGGCCTATTTGCAGCCCGAGACCTCAGAAGGCTACTCACATCATTAGACAGGAACTGTCACTTCTATTTTGGTCATGAGAATGCACAATGGGAAAAAATATTAGATTCAATTGGTCAAGGGCAATAAGCAATCCTGATGGGGAAAGTGCCCAGGGTCTTTGCTGAGTCCTCTCCATTAGATCAGTGTTAATGGCTGGGAGTCCAGCCTATGAAACGACCCCAAGCACCTCTACAATGGACACCATTAGTGACTCCAGGTTGCAGAACTTGCCTTTTATTAAAAATGAGTCACATACTATAGGAAGGAAGGTCCCTAGTCAAGGGTTGTGTCTTCTATCCTATTCTGTTAAATATTTCTAAAAATTCTAGTAAAACAAAACTAATCTGATAAGCAAATCTGTAGTTGCCAACAGCGTGGGGAGGTAACAGAACTGTTTTGTAAGAAAGCTATTTTAAAGCTGAGATAATGGACCCCAAAATGAATGTGAAAAAAAGGAAAAGAGAATCCATGTGAAGTCCTAAACTCAGGTACAGAATGTCAACCCACTGGCACATGATGTAAGAGTCCATCAGTAGGAATCAATACAAAAAGCACCAGAAATGTTTCGTTGACTCCAGTGCTTATAGATAATCTTCTAAGAAAGTGAATGTGACTACAGTAACATTCATGAACATACATGGCCATGTAGCCATGAAAAATTATTACTACATCAGCGCTTATCTGACCCACCTTCTTCACTATGTAATGGAATTCAAGTCTTTAGAGGTTACCTAGAACAGTGAGTAGAAAGGTTCTAAGTTGGTATCCATCTTGACTATCAGTTACAATCACTGAAAGTTGCTTCTTGGAGAAGAGGTCTTGAGAGGGATTCTGAATTCTTGTGTAGGTTGAGCAGCAAGGAGGGCTGGAATGTCTGAGTGATTCTGCCATGGTCTGGAGAGGGAACCCAAGGGCTACTGATGCAAACACAGGTGGTGCCTGCAGCTCATGCTCAGCCCCGCAGGGCTCACTCTTCCAGCGTGTGCTGCATCGTGTCCTGCTCTAAGCACTTGCAATCTGTCTGGTCACTTTCTCTTGATCTGCACCTGGGGCAGATGGGAGTGCAGCAGAGTAAATCCCTTGATAAATGAGAACTGAAGGACACATATCTCTAATTTTTGAGCCCCTTGGACAGGAAAATTCTGAGATGTACTCTACACTTGCTCACAGGTTTGGCCAGCAGTTTCAAAACTCAGTTGCCCACCACAGTAATCTGCTCAGTATTGTATCTTTTAGCAGATTCTTTTCTTGACTGAATTACCCTCCCATCTCTCTACAGATGCTTCCTGGAATCACCTCCCACATAAACAACTTACACTCAAATACTTACCGCAAAATATGCTTCCAGGGGACTTACGTAAGAAAGCTATTTACCATTCTGATAGGACAAAGGGATAATGCCCACCCCAGCATTGTTGGGCGATTCAGTAGAGTGTTAAGCACCAGATTACTGACAAATCAGGGAGAAAGCCCAGGACAGAGATCAAGATTGTGAAGGGCTTGGTGTCTCTCCATCAATAAGGAAGGACTCAGATTAAAAGGGCATTAGGTCTGGGAAAAAAAGAGGGCATATCTTCAATGATATGGAGATAATTTAACTTTGAAGTTATACATATTTACTTTGGTTTCACAGTCTTTAGTGTACATCTCTAGATGTGTGATCTTTCTTATTTTAAAAAAATTTTAACTTCTCTAAACCTTAATATACTCATCCATAATATGGAAGTCGTGATAATGTCTACTTCTTAGTGTGACTTTGCGAATTAAATGTGATAATGCCTGACTTATACATAGTAAGTACAAAATAAACATTAGCTATATATAAGAAAAAGAAGATGTCTATTTTGGCTCTTCAAGGCATTGTTAGAGTCAGAGCTTTAATATTAAAGGCAGAGTGGTATATAAATTAATCACATGTAATCATCATTTTTAAATCACACTAATAATTTTGTTGTCTGGTGATGAGATCGATTTCCTTACACAAGAGCAGGAGGAGATGAAAATCTGTGGGAGGGGTTGGGATAGCTGATCTCTACTGGCCAAGATTCTAACTGTCCCACCTGCCTCCTCTCCTGGCCCCTTGGCCTTTCTCCAGCTCCCATCTGCCAGCTTGCTTCCTTACCTCACCCATTTCTCATCCAAGGTCCTAGGTTGTTTAACATCCCCAGGGACTCCTTTGTTTTCCTTCCTTATCAGCACATTCCCTGCCAATGGCATTCTCAAGAGGCTAATTTGGTGCCATCTGGAAAGAGCGCCTCCGCAGCACTCTACTTTGGAGGTGATTTGCCCCAAGCCCCAAGGCAAGTCATTGCACAGCACAGTTGCATATGAACATATGGTGGAGGGAGCCACCCACAGGGATGCTGGAGAGGAATTGAGAGAGGACTTCCTCTCTCCACTAATCTAGGTTGTGAACAAGGGCTCCTGAACAACCTATATGGCAGGTTCAAACAAAACCAGCGTCAGGGCCTCACCCTGGAGTGGGACACAGTCCATCAGGACCAGGCAGCTCAGATTTGCTGGATTGCAATGTCAGCAATGCCTCCCTTCCATGTCCTCCACACACTCTACCTTTGCTTCTCTACATCAAACTGTATCATTAGACTCTTTACACACATGACAAATTGTCACCTTATAAAGGTATCTAAAATATGAAAATAATTGGCTGCAGATTATAAAATACTACCAACAGCATCAATGTTATCAAAAACTGATCCACAATTCCCTTACGCATTTAGGTGATTATTCGTGAAATATCACTACATTTGAAAATAGTGTTCAGGTTAGAATTTCTAACTTGACAAGTTTCTGATAGGCTCAATGAGACTAAATAAAACACAATCAAACCATGAATGAAAGACATCGCTGATAGCCAGCCACCATTTCATTCAACAAGCAATGACTGATCATCTATACACCAGGCATGTTTTAAGTGCTAGGAATTCAACCTTGAACAGAAAAGACAAAGTCCTTGGCCCTATGAGAAAATTCTTTCAAACATAAAATAATTCCTAAGGTGACGTATAATTGTTTCGAGACGTGGCAGAGTCTATCAAAATCAGAGTGCCAAGTATCTGGGTCTACAGAGGTCTAGACACACCAGCCCTGAGCACCCCTTTGACCATCTTGTAAATTCTTAACTCATAGCTCAGGAGATATGATGAATTATGAAAGGACTATTTTATGGTGTGGATCTGTACTTCTTTTTCTATGAAACCATCTCAGGAAAAGAGTGGAGACCTCAGAGATAGTCCACCATGTCATAATTCTCTGGAAGCCAAGATACTGTCTTAACTATGTTTATATCTCTGGCACCTGGCATGTCATAGAAAGTCAACAGATGGCTGTTAAACTGGAAAATCTAAAATATAGGACTAGTATTACAGCTAATTTTCAGTCCTCAGAATGTTGTTGTTGAATGGTGTTCAATGTATTGGTTTTCACAAATGTCTTGATTGTAATTGTGATTAGACATGAGCTATTTTTATACTGAGGCATCTCTCTTTTCTTTAATTCTTCCTTGTTTTACCTGTTTAAAACTTATTATAATCATAAGTCCCTTGCAGAAAATATCAACCAAAAAAAAAAAAAAAAGAAAAGAAAAGAAAAACTGTTTCTTTTTCCTGCCACCCAGCAACAGCCAATATAAATATTTTGATGCATCGACTTCTGTACCTTTTGTGATATGTAACTGGAGGAATGAAAAATTTCTGACTCAGGCTATAGGGCGTATATATAGATCTATGTTCACCAATAGTAAGGGATTCTATGTTTACATTAGTTATTGTCGATGTGCAGAGATGAGTGGAGAACTGTACCCTACCAAGAATTTATCTAGCTCAGCATCTTTTCTAAGTTTGGCCTGATCTACATGTGGCCCAAGGTCAGCCACCGAAAGTAGATGGCCCCGTTGTGAGCAGACATTGTGTTGGATATTTTGTTTCTCATGTATTCAGAGAGTGTTGGCAGAGTCTGAAAGCAAGAGGCTGAACCAGCTGGAAGTGATATTCCCCAGAGCGAGCATTATCTTTCTATGGGCAAGAGAACTTTCCCAGATCATTCCGTCTTCGTAGTGTTTCTTTCCCTTCTTGTGGATTTAAATTGTGGACTCTGAGATGCAAGCCTGTATGTTTTGCCCAATGGAGGGTCACTGGAGGTGGAAGAACAAGATAGCAGGTGAGAGACGTCATCAGAGGCAGTGTTGAACATGAACGGACAAAGCCCTAGTCTTTTTCCTCACACTCCTGCCATCCCAGCTCACCTGCAACCAGAGTATCTACACTGAAGAGTTCAGATCTGAGAGCAGATTCATGATAGCCCTGGTGGTAAAAGGCTGTAGTGTCCCAATCCTGTGAAAAAGTAGTGGGATTTTTCCAAAAGAAGGACACAATTTTCATCACTTAAGATCGAGGAAAGTGTCTCTCTTTCTCAGGAAAGAAAACAGATTTTAATATAGGGGACACCCCAACAAAAGATTGATTTCTTCTTTATGTTCTAAGAATTTTCATATTTAGCATCCAGAATAATTTTTAGCTAGCATTCCCATTCATTATCCTTAACATGCAGACTTGCACTGATGAGGCCACAGGACTTAATGAAAGGCAGTAAAGGAAACGTGTCCTCCCTCATCACTGCTTTGCAGAGTTGGTCTCTACTCCCAGAGTTCTGGTCATGTCAAGTCTATCCAAGAATACAGTGGGGTTTTCCATTTGTTTCATCCTGTCTTCATTTCCTTCAAGAGTGCTTCCAACTTTTCTTCACATAGATATGATCATTTCTTATGAAAATATACCTAAGTATTTTATATATGTCATCATTGTTATTGGTGAAGTTTTTGTTTTCATTATAGCTTCTAATTGTATCTTCTCCTGTTCTACTCCAGTCCATTTGATTCAATTCTAATCTATTTACTTCTGTTCTATTCCTGTGCGACCTATTTCTGTGTATAAAGACTATTAGATTTCTGTATGTCAAATGTTTACTAATACTTAAAATACAATATGAAACAGTAATAACTTTAGAAGGAATGCCAGAACTTCCCCATCAAATATTAGATGTTAGTATGGGGACTGAGATAGATTTATACTGTGATAATTGTATGTTTTTTATATTTAGGACTTCCATATTTTCAGTGTTTTCCATCATAAATGAACATGAATTTTGCTAAATGCCTTTTCAGCTTCTCTGGAGAAGTCATATGATTTTCCCTTAGATCTTGTAATATGTTTAATTACATTAATAAATTTAAAGATATTTAACCATCTTCCCATTCTTATAATGAGTCCCACTTGGTCATAATATATTATTATGCATTCTTGGAATGATTTCATAACTATGTATTTTTCTGGGACTAAACATTAAGAACAGTTTGCTGTGTGAATTTATCCATAACACTGAAGTAAATAAAGAGGAAAATAAATGATAATGCATAATATTTTTCTTCTTCATGTGCTAGTCATTTATAATTTTAGAAAGGTTATTTCTAGCAGTTTCTGGATAACTTCAGTGAGTCCCTTGAGCAAACTAGGAAAATTGAGGTTTGCAGTTTTTTCTCATATTTAATCAATCTGAGCAATCTTTAACTATATTCCTCCTTATTCTATATGTAAGGTAAAAATACAGTTATTTTTTACATTGATTAGGTTTTAACATCCAAGAGAATCTCTGGAGACTTATGTATCTTCAGTATTCTCTCTTTTTAGTTAAGTTAAGTCCTTTCCTTTTAAACTTTTCATTAGTCTAATGCATGAACCAATGTATTTCAATTTCCTTTACATCTTTTGGAAAATGCATTTTATTCTTCAATTTTTCTGTTATAAAGTTGTTGTTAGGTTAGCTTGTTTTCCCCTTCCCTTCTCTTCTTTCTTCTTTATAAGCAACCATGGTATATTATTTCATTTTTACCTCAAATAATGACTTTCCTGTTTCCTAGTATGCCCACTAATATAGGGACTTGTATACCACCGATGATGGGAGCATGGCTCCTACCCCACTGATGTTGGGCTTGGTCATGGGCTATGCTTTGCCCAATGGGATGAAGACATAGGAGATAGATGCCATATGTAAGTAAAAGTTTTAGGAGTCATTGCAAGTTTCATAATTTATAAAACCACCAAAATGGTGGTGACTTCTTGGAAAGCATTGTTTTATTTTTTTTAGTGATACTACTATATCGAAAACATTTTTGAAACTTTTGTTTTGGAATTGTCTTCAGAGTCATTTTGGAAATATTTTAATACTTTCAGATCTTCATTTTTTGAAGGCCTGTTTGTTCTTTGAGAATGAACTGAAGTCAACCACAGCCAAGCACACTGCAATGGTTAAGAATATAAGCCTAGATTAGCATAGACCTGAATTCAAATCCTAGGTCTACTCTTCAGTGTCTATGGTAGTTTAGCCAGGGCTATCACCTGTAAGAGAAAGCAACAACAGTGCTGGATATTTCTGGTGTCAGGTATCCTTTCCCGCCCTCTTCATTATTTCGATGCAATCTATTATATCACAGAACAAAATTCGATTTCCAGACTACCTTGCCCCCCGGTATCTGAATGGAATGGAATCTCATGCGAAATTTGGAAATGTCTTCTCTGGTGTTGAGCAACAGTGCGTGAATTTGAGTGCCCAGGTGTCGGGAGCATCTGCAGCCACCTCCAGGCACTCCGTCTGGACTCACTCACCTTCCTGAGGGTTGGTTATGGCACTGAGGGTGGTTTCTTACAGTTTACGAACATGGAGTCTAGCAACAATTTCCTGGTTTTCTGAACCATAACAGTAAACTTGAAAGCTAGAGATGAACTTCCCTAACTTTTTCTCCTCTAGCCTTTCTCCTGGCTAATTCCTTCTATTAAATCCCAAATTGCTTAGAATACTTTTCCAGGCTTCTGGTATTCTTACTGAACTCTGATTTGTCATAGGTTTGCTTAGTAAATTAAATAAGATAATTTATTTAAAATGCTTACAATGGTACCCCCAAATATGCCATCAGTATTACTACTATTATGACAGTCATCAAAATGAGTGATATGCTTTTAAGTGAGAAAACTGATCTTCACCCCACATAGGATAGAAATTGGATCTGAAGAAAATTTCAAAAGAAGAATTAGGGTGACTACAAAATAGCACCTCCTGGAAACCCTACTTTTCAAAAAACAATAGCCACTTGGATGGATAAGTTTTGATGCATTGATTATTATGTAATTCACTAATTTTTAATAGTGCTTTGGAGTATTCTGCTACCATTTCCCTGCTATAGTCAGGAACATAACAACTGTGAACTAGGGAAAGAAAAGCATTTCCCACCAGCACCACTTCTACCACGTCTCCTACTACAGGAACAGGGGAGAAGTGAATTAACTAACACCTTCTTTGATGTTTTATGATTATTGTCCTTAGACTCAACATCACACAACAGAAATCCAACCATCACTTCTAATTTGGGAAGGAATTTACTTTATTCACATTTGATGTGAGTATCAGTATCCAGGATTCCTAGACAATAAGGGCAGACTTGGCTCATTAAGGGCATATTGGGCTATCATAGACCTATTAACGTAGAGAACCAGAGAAGTCTGACCACAGCAAAGGACTGAGCATCTGGGTTGAGGAATGGAGTTGCCTAAAGGGAGAGAAAATAACATAGAAAGAAGGAGGAGCCTGAATATAAACTTTGAACAAGTTTGCTGTCTTATTGAATATAGACTCTGCTGCCAAGTACCAATTAAACATTTTTCAAATTAACAGTGGGGCACTCATCAGCATCTAGTGTGTCAAGGATTGCCCGAGATAATTCAGTCATGTAAATCACTAGCTGTTGATGTATTATTTCTACGTCTACTTAAATACTGGATAATGTGCAACAAAAGAACATATTGGCCTACACATTAGCTAAAAGTTACTCTTTTTTAAGCATAAAACATGAAAAGGGAAAAAAGGTATTTTTGTTTTTTGTTAACATCGCTTTGCTTGATATCTGGGGTGAGGGAATCTAGTATCTCTTCCTTAGATGTAGTGACCTAAAAGTATAAGTTTATCATCTAGAGAGGAGGGGGTAATAGTAGCTCTCTTGTAGGGTTATTGCTAAAATTAAGATTATTAATGTAAATCATTTAAAAGATTACTGATTTTAAACACTCAGTCATCAGTGGCATTATGTCTCTGCTATTCTTCACATCGAAAGCCCTTCGGAGAGCTCTCGCAGTCTCTCAAGAAGTGTTCTTGCACATATCTCTCTCTTAGATATTTCCTACTTGGTCTATCACATTACTGTGGCTTTAAATGCCATCATTGTGATATGACTTCCCAATCCAATTTAAACTCATACTCAGTATTTCCACTTTCATGTCTAAGAGACATTTCGATTCAGCACGGCCAAATTACTAATCTCCTGCCTCCTTTCCTACATCCACTTCAGCATAGCCTCTTTTCCCCAAGGCCTTCTCTGTCTCAGTAAATATTACTTTTTACCCATTTTCTTAAGCCCAAAAGCTAGGGCTCATGTATAATTACTTTACTTTCCTCATACTCTTGACAAATAAGCATGTTAGATAAGCGAAGACCAGGATTCAAGGTTAAGTGCATAGCCATGAGCAAAGACTCAAGTGAAAATAGACAGACACGAGAAATTGTAAGTAACCCAGAGTAACTGGAAAGAGTTACTTCAAGATGAATTTGAAAGACTATTTTGGTGACAGACAATGATCATCTTTATACAAAAACTTGATTATTTGGATAGCAGTGAATTATTGAAGGATTATGAGTCTGATCTGATAATTGGTTGAATAGTAAAAATTTGGATGCACCTTTGTAGATCAGCAATTAGGTCAATCTGAAGAAGCACAGGCCACATACCTCTGGGTTTGAGTCGCAGGTCCGGGGGAAACAAGTAGTATGAACAACTAAATGAAAAATGAAATGAGGTGTTTCTTCCTCCCCTTATTTCCTGCCTGCATACCTGCCTTCATTCCTGCCTGTAAAAAATAATGCCACTGTAAAATGCCTGCCTTTAAAAAATAAAATTTTGATCATGAATCTAAATTGAGAAATTAGAGATAGAGTAACCAACTATAAATTTGCAGCAATAGTTCAAGTAAGTGTGATGAGAATCTGAAATAAATTGTAGCTAGAGAATGAGGTGATGTGAAAGGTCATAATGCTAAAAGCTATAGGACTTGCCTGTTTGGATGTGGGTTTAGGAAGAAGGGGAAGCAAAAGATAATTGTGAAAGTTTCAGCTGGTGTCCTTCTAAGAGGCAACTGCCAGGAACTGAGAAAAATGAAGTGGGTTCTACACATGTTGAGTTAGAGATTCCTGGACTATAGTGAGGGAAATGGCCAACAGAATTTAAAGTTCAGGAAATAGAGAAAAAAGCAGAGAATCATTTGAGGGAACTGAACCACACACAATTTTTTAATTTGGTGCCCACCTCCATACCTAACATCCAAGAAATGTCCAGTAAATATTGTCGATTGAATCTCATATCTTTGAGAATAATCATTATAAAGATGTTAAAATTGTTGGAGTAAATGGAATTGCCCAGGGAAAACATATCTAAGGACAGGGCCTTGGGGCATTCATTTTTTATGCACAAGGAAGGGCAATCATGTAGGAAGACTGATGCAGGACGATTCCACTGGAGAAGACAGTGTCATAGAATGCACGAGAGAAGGAATGTTCAACAGGAAGAGGTTCATTTCAATGCTAGATACTGCTAAAAACATGGAGAGAATGAGGGGAGAAAAAGTGCTATTGGAATTGGCAGATCATGTAGAAGAAGAGTTTTAATGAAGTGGTGGAAAAAGAAATCACACATGGGACTACATGGCAAGTGTGTGATAGATGGCACAATGATACAGAAATACTTTGTAGTACTGAGTCGTAACACAACATCACAGCTGTTTCGTCATGTGGTCATTGATTAATCTTTTAATCCTCCTGTCCATGCATATAACAATGTTATGAGCATGTAAAATGTGTACACATGATGGTTCTATTCAGTTTTCCATTGTCCAGTGCATATATTCTACACCAATAACATTTGGTTGATGTGGGGAAACCACATGTCTGCCCCAGCTGTTGACTGGGGAATAAAATCTTTCATTCTGTGTGCCTTTATAAATATTTACCCCAATTTGGAAAGTCTTTCGGAAGTTCAAGACAATTTTTTATTTCCTCTATGAGAGAGAAGTCTTTTTATGATTGAGGGAAAATATCATGGGAGAGTGAGTCATATTCTTAATAGCATAACAAAATGAAAAATAAGAACTAGGCAGGGTGAGAAAGATTATAGTAATCTCCTTAGTGACTATGATTTCAGATTTCGTATAACTATCATAAAGATACAGTTTAAAAAGAAAGATTTATCAAAAGAGAGAAGGGAGAATTTGAGAGTGGGGAGAGCAAGTAAATGATTCAGTGATGGGCCCATCCTCCCCAAGTGAGTCCTTTTCAATTCCCTATGTGACTATTCTCATCTGGCCCTCAAGGACTCATGGTCTAGGTCAATCATTCCACTGACTTGTGTTCTTCCTGTATTTGGAATTCTGCCCTGGAATTCTAGCTTAGCTCTGACTCTAAGGGCAAGAACCAGGCCTGAAGCACTACCTTGCCACTCACTGCTTGGTAGTGGAACCAGAACGTGACAATTATACCAGAATACCAAATGAACAATTTCACAGTGACTTTGCAGACTAGCTGAGAATCTTTCTCACAGCTGAGTCATACCTGTAGTGCATCTGTTTATGATGTGAAGACTCAGGATCTTCCTAGCATAAAAAATCGATTCCTTTACTCAGTTCAAACCTCTTGAAGCTGAGTCTCCCTGGGAGTTGTCAGTTTCCTAAGTGAGTAAGACATAGCTTCCTACACTTGCCCTTAAAAGTCAAAAAGCCCTGTCCAGCAAGACACCACTTGGTACATGCATTTTCAACTTCCCTTGTGTGAAAAGTAATAAATCAGAGGTGGTCTTCTGTGTATTGTGTAGTCCATGCCATTGCACAAAGGTCTTAATTTAAGTTTTCACAGGTTGAAATATGTCATTTGTCTCCTTCTGGCCTCATGATTTTTTAATCTCTTCCCATAAGCTGTGCACTGTTTCATTGTCACCATTTTTTTAAAGACTCTCCTCATACCACCACAGGTGTCTTTTTTCAGAGTATATATTATCAACTTCTCCCCAGTCCTCATGTTCCTTTTTCAAGGAGTTCTTACTCAGTTTACTTATAAAGAACTCTGGACCAACACAAAGCACCAGATGTTTCCATCCTGGTAAAGACTGTGGTGTGGAATGAAGTCTCATAGGGAAGCACAGCAAAATCTTTGTGTCCTTTACCCACTCTTTTGGTTGTTCCAGAGATTATTGTCCCCGTAAGAGGTGAAGCCCCAGTCCCCAAATGCAAAGATAAATGCCTGAGTCCCAGCCTTGTTTCTAATGTTAGTAATGAAGAAGATCCTTCAGAATCAGGATGGAGTTCTCAAGCAATCAGGAATTGCTATTTTTATTCTCTTCTCTAAAAAGGAGACACAAATTAAATGAGGTAAGAAAAAGAGATTAATAAGGAAGTTCCAAGTAGGAAGTATTGATGAAAATTATGAAGATCAGTTATTGAAGTTGGTTGGAGGTTAAAAAAAATATACATCAATCAAGAGGACAAGTACTGAAATGTACTGTTGGGAGGAAGACCAAAACCTGGAGAAAACCCTGTGGGGCCTGGAATCTGCATTCCCATATTGCAAAGAAGCTAAGAATGTGAAAGAAGGTGGGACAAGGTCACAGAAAAGTGATCTGGCTACAGGCATCCAAAGCCAAGTTCAAGTTGATGTTTCATTGTGCATGTCAGGGAAGATGCTTTTGATAAACCCACGGGTGTTTGAGTATTTATGCCTCAGTTATGCTATTCTGAGTAGATTAAATGAAAATCATCACAAGCATTTTCTGTTAACCCTTCATGTTCTTCTGAGTATCTAAGATCACTGTGGGGGTACAAGGAAGACAGAGTCACAAATTGGAAAACACTCTTTTTTATACCAATGTCAACCATTTCCACCACAAGCTGAATTGCCAAGTGCATCTCAAGTGTATTTCTCTTTAGGATAGGTGAACTGGTCTTGACTGGGTTGTTTTTCCCCTTATTTTCTGTTCTCTCCTTATACTAGAATTTTCCCCATGTTTAAAGGCCTCTATATGTTGCTTCAGTTTTGAAAAATCTTTCATATATATTGAATTTTTTGAGTTTTTCCATAACTCCAAAAGGCAGACTTTATCAACTTCATTTGGCAGATGTTCAAATTAAAGATCTGGAAGAAAATAAAGTCACACACAAGTGGAAAATAACTTCAGTCCAGAAGTCTGGGATTCTTGCATGACCTCAGACTTTTTATCTGGAGTCAAACTAGCACAGACCAAGAAGAGTAGCGTTGGAGGAGGTCAGTAAAATACGAAACTGCAGTGTCAACTCTGTTCATTTTAAATGGTAGGAATTATCCAACTGTGATTTGCCTGATGTGGTTATTGTGGATCTAATCATAATGAGAAGGAGTACCACAAAATCAGTAAAGTTAATCAATACCTGTTTGGGATATCCAGCAGAGGAATGGACTCTTATCACAGGGCTAGCTATTATCTTCAATTCACTCCTTAATGCAAGTTTCATTTCAGCTGTGGCACTCTTTCTACCCTTTGTGTGGCTAGTTTCACTCCTGGGGATTTCTCCTTGGGACATAATTCAAAGGAACAAAAATAACTACATACCAAAAGATGTCATTTCAGTTTATCTGTAACAGGAAAATATTGGAAATATTTAATGGCGATTACATGGAAAGATCTAAGTTATGATAGATTAATTTAATGAAAGAGTATACAGCAGCAAATACAAAGATTATGATTATAAAGCAAAATGGAGAATACCATACTATTAGACACAAAAAGAAGAAAATG
This sequence comes from Solenodon paradoxus, assembly GCA_004363575.1. Lineage (NCBI taxonomy): Eukaryota > Metazoa > Chordata > Mammalia > Eulipotyphla > Solenodontidae > Solenodon > Solenodon paradoxus. The sequence goes on along the minus strand of RJWH01001300.1, from coordinate 183,933 downwards.
TATGCTGACTAGAATTGGGTGAAAATATGCTTTTGTGTGCACAAGAACTGGAAAAATGAAGATAGTGGGTTTTAAATAAATATTTGTAAGCAATTTCTCTCAAATGATGTTTTTACAAACAAAAATCAAACAGAAAACACAAAACAAATATTTGTTGATCTGCATTACCTGAACTGTCATGTGTCTATGTGTGTGTATATAGCTTCAAACTTTATCACATAGACTTAACACCAAGGGTCTTGAGAGTCAAAATTCAATATTTTCAGATCTTCTGAATGGTTTTCACTAAAGTTTTCAACATCTGTGATCAAAAATTCATCCATTTGGCATGCTCTGGTGGAACAGTGATGAGGGCAGTCACCTCCAAAGGAACATAGGCCACATACCCCTGGGTTCAGGGGGAAAACTAGTGTCTACAACAATAAAATAAAGTACTTGCACCTCTCTTCCTGCCTGCCTGCCTGCCTGCTCACCTTCATTCCTGCCTGCACCTTTCCTTAAAAAAAAATTCATCCATTTATAGGAAGAATAATTTTTATAATAGTTCAATAAATGTTTCTTGAAAGAATGAAAAAATAGAAAATAAAGACTGTGATGCACATGAGCTTACTTCTAATAGACTCTTCAAACTCTTGAAAAGGGAGTCCAAGTAATGTCAAGAAGCAATTTAGTGTTATGGTAAAAATGAGGGAAGGTAAAGATATTTCCTGGGCTCTCTCTCACATTGGTGTTTATCAAACCTTCTTTGACAGTGAGAAAGTATGTGTACATTTAAAAGCATACCTAGCTGAATAATACACTGATTGCATAAGTATCTCCTAAGGGGCACTGAGGGAGGAGTGTGATTTGAGCTCCCCCCTCCACAGTCTGCCCATAGCACCAACAAAGGGTTGGAAGGAAGGAGTTTTTACCAAACCCTCTAGTTCAAGAGAACAGAAATTCCAAGAAGGGGCTTTATTTTTGGTATTAAACCACCAAACATCTCTGAGAAGTCATGAAAGCAAAATTTATTTCCTGTCTACAAAATGGTAACAATTACAGTAATCATTGCAAGTGATTTTCTTCAAATAACTTGAAAATATGTCACCACTGCCTTTCCATCTCTGGTATCTGACACACTCCCTTGCACCATGTTTGACATCCACAATGTGCTGAATAAAGGATGGTCCAGGGACATAGATCAGTGTGCCCTGCAGTATTGAGAGCCCACTCCCAGTCTCCACACAAGTATGGTGTTTTCTTAACAATATTCTTTTTGTGTCATGTGATTCAAATTTATTTACTTTTGTTTGTTTATCCATTTTTCTTTGTCATACGTATTGAGGTAACTTTTATTTATAAAATAATATGAGCCCATATGGTTAACTTCACTGTAAGTTATTTTTTGAATAAGGAAACATATGTATGTGATGCACATTTTTTTGCTGGACAGTAAACCAAAAAAGGAAGTCTCCTTTTCACTTTTTCCTTAAATAACCTGTATCACTTTTTAGTGATCTCTCTGCAAGTATATGTGTATAAAAAGGCTTTTTTTTTTTTTTTTTAGCGACTCCAAAGTATTATCCAGTGTGGATGTGTCATAATTTATTTATAGTTGACCATTGATGAAAATGTTGGTTGTTCCCCATTTTTGCTCTTACAAACAATGCTACTTTTAAAATATAAACTGAGGCACAATAAAATGTGTAAGAGTTTATCTGAGGAAATTCAAACAGGGCAACACCCAACCAGAAGTGATTAAGAGCACCCCAGAGACAGGAACTTTGGGAGAGACTTTTACAGAGAAAAGGCAAAGCAATGCAAGGAAATTATTGGTTAACTACAGCTTAGAGTGTAGCTGGCTGATTGTAGTTGCTTGTCCTTTGGTGTCAAATTCCTTATCTTGAGGTTTAGGTTTGGGTTTGCTTATACAGACCACCAGGGCATTAGAGCCATCTCGGTCTAATTTAACAGTTTAATTTAATTAATATAACAGCATAGATGGACATGTGCAACGCTGCACCTATGGAAGTATCTCTGCAGCTTATGTACATAGATGAGGAACCGCTAGGAGGCATGAAGTTGAGAACAGACTGAGACAAGATAGACATCTACGACTCAGTTGGGAGTAGGTTTTATTTATTAATTCATTTGCAGAGATTTGACCATTATGGACTTCCTATCCGAAAGTTTACTGTTTTTCTCTTTATTCATCTCGTGTCCTTCATCTCAAGAGCGCCTTCATCAAAGCATCTACATGTCTTACTTAAATGTATTCCTAGCTGTTTTCTCCTTGCTATTGCTGCTATTGAAAATGAGCTTTTCTTATGCCTGATCTTCTGATCATTGTTTGTGTATGCAAATCCTGTCGATTCTCTTATTTTATTGTATAAAAATGTTTCTTCTCATTCTCTGACTTTCTAGCTGAAAATTACATCGGCTATAAATATTTGTTGCATCTCTTTCCAAAAATTCTTTTCAAGAGAGAGGAAGGAAGGAAGGGTAGGAGGACACAATTTCATTTTATTTAGTTGTTCATTTCTTGGTTTTTCACCCTGACCCCGAATGCTAGCCTCGGTCCTTAGGCTTTCTATGCCTGCGCCCCAGCAGCTCGGTCACCTGAGCCACAAGGCTGTGCCCTCCTTTCAAAATTGTGACCCTCATTTGTTTTTCTGGCCTAACTCAATCAACCAAGATCTCCAGTAAAATATTCCCAGCAGTACTGGCAGACACTGTGTCTTATTCCCTCTTCGGTGGCAATGCTGTCTTCAATGTTCTCAATCAAGGGGCCTAGAATAAAATCTTCTCTTGTTTTCTGATTTGTCGATTTGTGCTGAAACAAACACCTATGCAATTCTGAAGCATCGCTTTATTAGAAATGTTTTGTGTGATGTAAGTCACTATACACTGAATCATCCCGCAACAAAAAGGTGAGACAAAGTAAACCGGATGGATCTTTCTACCTTCCATATTCCAGAAGACGAGAGTGCTAAAGGTGCACTATGTCTCAGAGATCAGTTTTAAAGTCATGTAAGAAAAAGTAAACTTCATGAAATAATAAATGAGATGACAACATTCAAAGCTTAGATAAGGTAAGGGCACTAAAAATAAAAATATTGGCTCACTAATACAAAAAGGCACTGACCAATGAAGACAACATTGCTTTCTAAAATGATTTTTGAAAAAATAACAACTGAATGGGGATTTTCAACTAAATCTGTGCAGTGTCAGACAGAGTCTGTGCCTGTTAGCTCCGGCAGTGGGTGGGGAATGAATTCTTGGTTAGGATGGTGGTGGGGCCGTGGGTTTGCTGAATCCCATCTGAGCCCAGACTTCACAGTCAGTCATACAACAGTGGGTCTTACCTGGGGGGTAGGTCACTGAGGTGACCTTGGCCCAGTCTCCCTGACTTTCCAGGCAAGATTCCTGAACTGATGGGATGTTCTTAAGTGAACAAATAATTTCTATGGCTCACAGTCCCCAGAACACATTAAAGGCACTTTAGGAAGAGCATATTTTAAAAGTGCTCTAAGTATATCTAACTGCTCTTGTCATTACACTGCTTACCAGTTCTGCGCTTTGGGGACAGTTCATTGGTCTCCTAAGGCTCCATGTCATCATCCACAGAAACCCACCTCCTGCAGTTGATGTGAAAATTAAAGGGGATAACAATTACAATGGTCTAAGAACAGTCCCAGCACATACATGTGAGACCTTGCATGTTCCTGAGGCAGGGAAACCAGACTTATTGAGAGGAAGAATATTTTCCAATGTTACATACTAATTTGATTTGGGGAAGTATCATTTTGATCTTGAAATTTCAGGAAGTCAGAAGGACCTGGGACTGTTACTGGTTGAGAACAGGTCCTAACTCAGGCTGGTGAAAGACAAAGGAGCAACACTTGAATGTCAGCCTCTCAGCATGGTGGGCAGCATGATATATTATTTACTTTCTCACACCATGTCATGGGGAAATCAGATTCTAAGTCATCATTTTTGGCAAGCACTTTGGCTTGTGTCTTAATTATCTCCATAAAAGCTTAATTATTTTGATTGCTGTGGCTTTGTTACTTTAAAATCTAAACCCTAATGTCTTTAGGTTGCCCTGACAAAAACTGTCATCACGCTTGGGGTGTATGGTCCTGGGTCTTCCAGGGTCAAAGTGGCTGGAGAGAGGGGGCTTGTCCCGAGAAGGGTGCATGGCCAGAGGAAACAGCTGGGCTCTAGTAGGTTTTGGGCCGAACCCGAGACCAATAAAGACTAGACACAAATGGCAGCTTGTGGTTGAAGCGTCATTCTCCTTCCTCAATCCTTAAACTTGGTCAAGGGCCTCAACAAGAAAATGAATGTACTGCCCAGTGGATGAACAGAGAACCCTTCTTTGGACCATACCCAGAGCAGTTATTACATTCCCGAATTTTCAAATGTATCACATGACCTCAAGAATCATGCATGATGGTGTCTCTGCACTGCAGTATACTTTACGTTAGACTGTGTAGCGGGCTTGTGTCTGGAGGGCTTTTTGAAATGACATATGTCAAAGCAGAGATTCATGACTGTGGATATGATCAACCCTGACTCTTCCCAAGGTTTACTTCACTGGAGTTAATTCAGGAAATCACGGATTTCAAGTGCTATGTGACTAACACATCATGATATGTAGACATGATTATAAATAATTCAGAAATTTGGTCCATCATGAAAAACTAAGAATTCTTAGAACAAACTAATTATACTTATTATTAAAATATACATATTATACTTGCAAAAGTGCCCAAGATAAAACTGCAAAAAACACAATAAGCAAATTCATAGGTTGTGCTTTTGCTGTGTTCCCTGGACCACGGCCAATTGCTGGCTTAAGCAGGGACATCTCCTTGACTGGGGACAGACGCATTGCATGGCACAGAGGGCTTCCTAACGCACCTGCTGCCTTCCAGAAGTGACAAAAGTTGCTGCAAGTCTGCAGATCTTAAGGACAGCAGAAGCACCACTATTCCTGCAAGTATAAATGAGAACAGAAATGAAAAGAACAATCAATTAAACTTCCCAAATTGGGACAAGTAGTTAGTAAACTCAAAACTTTGCAAAAGTTTTTCTAACGCACTTATTGTGAGTGATATAAATCAGTATTTTGGACCACAAGAATGGTAAGACATTCAAAAGATTCAAATGAAAAAACAATCTATATTCCATTAGACTTGGCAAGTGTTGGATTAGACGAAATCGAGTGCCTCTTTTCTCTCAGCTTTCACAGTTCCATATACTGACTGCTAACATGCCCAATGGTGTCTCTCCAGGTGGAAACTGTGCCATGACATGTTCCTCAAACACAGGGGGACCACTGGTTTGTGAAGCGCCGCTCCAAGACTATTTGCTCAGTGATCTCGGGGTGTGCAGCCTATTGACTAAACCTGTTATACAACTGCAATGCTCCCCATTATTCAGTACTGCACTGCCTTACTGGGTATGGCCCTGCTCTATTAGTGTGCACGTCCTTACTGAGTACTGCACTGCTTTAATAAGTGTTAGTAAGTACCACATTTCCTTACTGAGTATTTACTACCCTACTGAGTATGCACTGCCTGCCTGAGTACTCCAGTGCCTTACTCAGTACTCTAATGTCTTACAGAGTACTGCATAGCCTTACTGAATCCTAAACTGCCTTACTGAGTACGGTACTGTCTTACTGAGTACTACGCTGCCTTACTGAGTACTGCACAGCCTTACTGAGTACTACACTGCCTTACTGAGGATGCACTGCCCTACTGAATACTGCACTATCTTACTGAATGCTGCAGTGTTTTACTGAGTACTCCAATGTCTTCCTGAAGAAAACAGGAGAGGTTCAAAAGTTTGCATGCGATCCGATCCACTCATGCCCCCTCTGTATGTACATTTCAGAATGGTCTGATAAAACACCAGAGATCCTTTCTACAGAGAAAAGCATTGTCACAGGAAAATGGAAAGGCTGCATACCACAGACTATTACTTTAAAAACATCTTTTGGAATATATTATATTAATTTCTCTGCGATTTGAATGAACCACAGAAGTGAGGTAAAAAGCTGTTCATTCTAGATCCTGAGACAAGTTAGCTCCTTACATGCAGCCTGTGAACATAACAGGTATTTTTGAGAGAGACTTATGTTTGGTTTCCTTATGTAAATTCTTGAAGCAGGACATACACAATTGCCATAGAAAACAAGAAAGTGCAGGAAAAAAGGCATTTTTCTAACGGAATTCACCCCAACTTCAGTGCATTAGTGGTCCAGATGAAAAGATTTCCAAGACGTGTGCAGGACACTCCATCAATGACACAGTAAAGATTCCAGACACTTAGAGGAAAGTCAGCAGATCCACTCCCTCCCACTCCCACTCCAATCTGCAGACTTCTCAGCCTCAGGAGAGTGCAGGCCAGGCCACCTCATCTGGCTGGGAGACCCTGAGGCAGTGTCTCTGCAATCAACTCCAGCACACTGGTGATGCAGGAGGTGAAAGCAGACCCCTGAGCACCTGCACTGATGGCCGGTCACTCACCCGCCTTCCCCCATCCTGTCCCGCCTCAGGCCTGTCTTCCCGGACACCAGCTGTCTCACAGGAAGCCGCTGCCGCTCTTTCTCCCGCCTCCTTTTCTGGCTGGAGCTGCAGGATCATGGCCTGCAGAGTTTCCTTCACCATCTGGAGCTCCCTCTTGAGAGACTGTGCACAGTTGTTAAGGAACACGCAGGAAGGTGAGGGGCCTCTGCAGCCTCCCAAGGCACTGAGAGCCCGCTGGAAACAGATGGGCACCACCGTCTAACTGCAGTTTCAAGTTCTTCTAAATTGTAGGAATTAAATATTAATACACATTTTACACTCCTTTTAAGGGCGATTGTAATTTCTAGGAGATCTGAGGTTATTAACTATCTCAAGAAAGGTTTCAAAGAGGAAAAGGAAGAGTCAGCTCCTAGAGACAGATGGCCAGTTCTATGTAGATGGTGAGCCTGACTTTAATTCCTGCTGAGCTCCAGCTGGGGTGGGGCAACTGTCACATGCAGGTGCTCTGGCAGCAGCAAGGGCAGAGGCTGGCGCTCAGTCTCCTGGAGAAGTCTGGGGTAGGGGGCTGCCATAGGTCCAGACTCAGGGCCATGAGTTATGGCCCCTGTTGGCCATCAACCCGCCTTCTCACCTTCAGCAGTTCACTTGGACTTCTGGTTTTCTCATGACACAACAACTTCTAAACCCCTATCTGCTCTAATCTGCTGCCATGTGTTATTATATCCCAAATACTCATAAAATAGCTGTCCAGGAGACTCACGATTGGATGCAGTGAAGGGAGTTTGGTTTCTTGGTTGGTCGATTGGTTTTTCATTTAACTGCTGGATTCTTAACTTCCTAACTTTAACTCCTGTAAAGTTGTTTTCTCATAGAGAAAGTAATCACATCGAACCTAGCAAATAATTATATGGGATGAATCAGCTCATTCTCTTAAGAAATGGGCTCTCCTCTAGGTGTCTAAGCTGGGGAGTGTTTAACCAATGGTGGTTTTTCTGTCTCCGCCGTCAGTCTTCCTCTGTTCTTTCCTTCACAGCTGCAGTCAAACAACTCTAAGTTAAATACAGGATGAGAGATGCATGGAATCGTTTCAATTTAACAAGCAAACTAATTTAACCTCATTCAACAGGAACAAAAGGGAAACACAGTGCTATGTTGGCATCCCTTAAAGACTGCTAAGTCATCACCTGAGGTGAGACCACTTACATATTACAAATCAGATATGGAGAAAACAGAAGCGTTGGGAAAAGTAGTTTGCAGAGATCTCACCATTCACAGACTGTCTACATGACGGAGTTGTCTTCTTTAAGTACCAGTTCTGTGAAATGTCAAGAGAAAAAGACATCTTTGCATTATGACTGTAGAAACCTTTCTCTTTCTTTTTGAAATAAGGAACTCCAAAGAATCCCAGGAATTATGCAAATGACTTCTCCTAAGCAAAAATGCTGAACCACCAGCTTTTAATCTGCCTGAAGTTTCACTAGATGCCATCATTGGTGTAATTTACATACATTTACTATGATGGTTCACTGCGTGCACTTGAATTTGAGGAGAATGAGGGTGAGACTGAGGAGGTGCAAAGGACTAAAGCACCCAATATTTGTCTTTTTTAAAAGAGGTTTCGAGTTTCTGCCATTTCTCTGGACAGCTCTGCTAATCTTTAGTGAAAACCCATATAACCTTATACAAGCAAAAGCTCAAGTCGGTCCCAGACTGAAAAGCAACTTAATCACAAAGTTGTGCTATATTTATAAAGAGTAAGCATAGAGCTTACACAGTTTATGACTCCTGACAAGCCCCTGAGATTTAATTACCTTTGATAATGCAGCCTGGGACTACAGGCCTCGTTTTGCGATCCGCTTTTACAGAGGGAAACTGAACCAAATGAGATGTTTTCAGAATTACTTGAAAATATTCTGTTACTGGCAGAACACACTGAAAATAGTTTAAGAGAGTGAGAGCAGAACCACCAAACATTAGATAAAGTCGTGTAACTACAATTACACATCAGCCCACCTCCACTCCTACCCCCGCCATTCTCCACTGACACGGGTCATGCTTTGAGATGGTCACCAACTTGGGAAAACTAACTGGCAAATGGTTTAATTCCTTAATCTGTCTCATTTGTGACAGACAGAGTCTCATACCTCTTCACAGATTAGGGTTAAAAGAATTTTTTTTTTTTTGAGGAACTCTTTGTGAGGCACTATGAGGTCTGAGGTTGATTTACTAATATGCAGCAAACACCTTGGGTGTTGTCTAGGTAAGACTGGGTACCAGAAATCCTGACCCTCCTTTAAAAGGTGAGCTACAGGGTAACAACCATCGAAATGATGAAAAGCATATTTTCTTTACGAAATAACTTTCTCTTAGCAACCCGCCTATTCAGACCCTTAATAAGTGAGAGTTACAAACCATGTATGTACTGAAATGGAAGAGTGTGCAGGGTTTTGATTTTTTAAGCAAGTTGCAGAACAATATGGGACGATCCTAATGTTCAAAAATGTAAAGATGAAGAGATAAACCATTTCTAGCTTGAAAATATCGTAGTAGACTTTTAGGTGTTGGGACATGAGAAAGATGTCTTTTTTATTTTTTCAGACTTCTTTAATATTTTTTGGAAAGAAATCACCTGAAACATTAGGCCACCAATTCACATGAAATTTGTCGCTTGAGGTCCATATGCTTTCCTTCACTCAAACAGTCAAACATTTCCTGAGTTCCTACTGTGTGCTATGAAATGCACAGGTGGGAAACAAAATAAAAAACAAAAAGGCAATGCTGTCGTGGAACTTCGGTGTGAGTGAGTGAGCAGAAAATGCACACACAGGGGTAGGGATCTTGAATGTAAGGAAGAAGTCAGAGAAGGTTTTGGAGCAAGGGAGTGATAGACTTACTCTGGTTGCTTTAAATAGTAAGAGACTGAAGTGGGCAAGGGCGGAAGCCCGGATGTGAAAGGAAACTGCTGTAATAACGGAAGCAAAAAATACCATGATTTAGAGTGGTTGGTGACTGTGGAGGTATTGAGAGGTGGTCAGATTCTGATTAGGTTTTGAAAAGAAAGCCAATAGCACACTGTGATGGGTTGAATGTGGAATGCAAAGAAAGTAAAGACATTAAAAACGACTCCCAGATTTTTTTTCTTTGTCAGTCTAAGCAATGAATTGGAAAAATGGACTTACATATTTATCAAGAAGGAGAAGACTGGGGAATGAGTTGGATATTTTTAAAGGTGAGAAGGAATTTGATTTGGGACATATGAAATTGGAAAAGCCTACTTGTCAGTCAAGTGAAGATGCTGAATAAAAGTAGACATGATGCTGAGGATGCTGAGAGATTTAGGGGGCAGATATGAACTTGGAATTTATATTGAAAAAAACATTTTAAAAATATTTTCACTGATTTACAGGAAAACAGACCAGTACCCTTGATACATCTAACCAAGACCCTCAGGCTAACAAGTAGTAGAGTAGGATAGAATTAGATTTTCTGATTGCTAGTCCAATAAGCTCATAGTGACATATTTGATTTGGTTGGTTTCAAAGGGCTGAGCAATAAAGTGAAACTCCAGTGTTGGAATTTTAGATCTATAATAGAAGTGTTTATTACATCGTAGTGCTGAATAATTATTTTAATGCCTCTACCAGAGAAACCTCTATAGCTAAGTATAGCGTTTCCCTGTAGCATAGGCTGACCATATTTCCTTGGAACAAAAACAGTGGGGTTATGTGCTGGCTGCTAAGGGGTGGGGAGGAGGCAGAGCAATGCAAGCAGGAGCAGAGCAGCTAGTCCAGCAACAGGTAAGTACTACCACTGATGGACGATCATATAGTAGCAACATGTGTTCCAGCAGGACTGCATACAAACGGCCAGGGTCAGTGTAAGGAATTCTGGTACCTTTGGAGAAAACCAAATTTGGCACCCTGATAAGTCCCACTCTAGATGTCTGGCCTAAAACACAGGTCACTTTAACCATCCCAGTACTAGAAAGGCTCAATTAACCCCCACTGTGCCAGAAATAACCCCCATAGTACTTTACTGCAGATCGACTGCACTGCAGTGTTCTGCTCCCTTTAAAGAAATAGGTGTGAGCCGAGGGGCGGGTGGGAGGGTGCTGGTAATGGTGGATTCCTCTTCCCACAGCTCCTGCTCCATCACAAGGGGCAGGAACAACAGTAGTGGCCTTGGCCTGTTGCAGTCAGTGCCGGTAAGGCCATCTTTAACATGGGGCTAAAGTGGCAGCTGCCTTGCTGCTTTTGCCCTGTGTTAAAGACTGCTCTAGTTTATTAAAAATGGGACAAAATTGACATTTATATTAAAATGACGAGATGGTCAGAAAGTAAGAAAAAAAAGTGCTGTCTCATTTAAAATAGGTCAGCCTACTGAACAGAAATGCCACTAGATATCTGTGGCATCTAAGAAAATCAGCATATTAATTGCAATAATGGCACAAATACTGGCATGCCAAGATCTTTAAAACACCTTTAAAACCCAAGATTATTCTTTACTACCATGGTAGACTACACCCCGATAAATAAGAGCATAACTTCTTGATAGTAAAATTATGTATATATTTTCAATCAGTAAAGGGGTAAGACAGCAAAACACATTTAACGGATATTGTTCAAAAATAAAGTGGTTAGTAATATTGTCATTTACAGCATCATCTGCAAAGATCCTAAAGTTTTTTCAAAGAGGAGGTCTTTTGTGTGCATATATGTAATATATAGCATAATATATTATATATTATATGTAAGTATACACTATATAATTGTATAAGTATATATTTATTATATAGTTATATAATATAGTTATATATAATATATTGTATTATAAGACAACTGGGTTTTCAAGAGATAATTTTTGTAGCTTCATTAGTTCATCTGATCTAGTTTGGTTCAAAAAGAAACAAAAGCCTATCCTTTGAAACTGCTTCTCAATTACTAAAATAATTTCTTCATGAGCCATAGTGATTCCTTTGCCACCACATTAGCCTACGGTGACAGGAAATGCACCTTCCTGGATACACCAAAGGTAAGGGGCACAGTTGGTCAAGAGCAAAGAGGAAAGCCTAATCTACCCACATGCCTGCTTCAGTGAACATGGTGTTTGTACAGGGATATCATTTTATTTCCTACCTAGGGCCAAGATCTCACTGTGCTAAGCCAGAAATGGGGCAGCTGAGAGTCCACACCCTCTCTAGCCATCCTCCCCAGTACAGTGCTCCAATTCTTCTCACCCCACACTATGGATGAGAACCACGCCCACGCTAGCACAGCCTACACAATGCTTTCCCTCCCAACCTCACAAGGTCTCAGTTTTCTAGGCTATCAAGTACCTGAGTGGAGGTCTGTGATCCTCCTGGTCCCTCTTCCAATTCTTTAGTTCTGGAAGTGAAAGACATGTCCAGGGAAGCAGAGCAATCTCACCAAACTCCTGCTCCTTTTGTCTGTTCAAGCTACACATTTGAATGTTGAACCAAACAAGGGTCCTCAAGGGGGTGTGGTGTTTGTGCATGTGCCTGGTTGTATTTAGAGTATTTTCATGCCATCAAGCACCACCAAAACTAATTGATTGGGCACCATGAATTCCAAATAAGCAGAGAGAATAGAATTCCATAAGGGTTTCTGGGACATGGATGTAAATAGAATTGCAAATAGAATCAATCTGTCCCCATCTCATCTATGACTCAGAGGCAGGCAGAACTATGCCAAAAGTGCCCGAATCCTAGGTGTCTTTCTTTTCCTTTGACTGTGCAATGTAGAAGTTGAAGGAGGGGGAAAATGAGAAAAATCTCTGCTTAAAAATCCACCTTAGATGATTCTCAGTTGAAAAGTGTTTAAACATGAAGGAACTATTACATACCCTCAAAATGTTTTTCAATACATAACTGCTAATTAGGACCCAAAATGACTGTGAAATTGTACTAGAGACTCAAACATTATAATGCTCACGGAAATCCTGCTTGACTGGCAGTGAAGTCACACCTCCCGTCCTCTCCTCAGACACCAGGCGTGAGTCACCTCTCTGCCGCCAGCTCTTCCAATTAACGGTGCAGACTCCTTTCAGACACTCGCCTCCGCAGTAGCTGACGGGTTTGTGTTGTTATTTGGTCATGCCACATGTAATTTAGTGAGTCTGTCAGGATGATGAAGAGACATGGCCTGTTTTCCACCCCCTCCTCAGATCTGTCAATCCACTGTCTTCTTCGTCAAAGCACACGACTCCCAGCAGGCTGCCTGGAGCCCTAATACTGAGTCAGGATGCCAAGAGGACCTGTTTGGAAGCTCAACCCCTCTGACAATTGCTGGCCCACCCTTTGTTGATGCCACTAACAATACTTTTCATATACATGGTTGATGCAGGGGCATAGTGCCTTCCACACAACGCATGAGTATCCAGAGCATCCAAGACTAGACTCTTCTGGACACTTGGGCAAATGGTGTACTCACACTAATCACGGTCATTCCACAGAGAAGCACGGTTGGCGCTGGCGGAGTGCTTAATGGAATCAAACAAAAATATTACACTCACTGTGCAATTTTGGTGTTGACAGCAAGCTATTTCTTTCCATGGCACTCTGCTTTGTATCTTTGACCAAGAATAGAAACACAAACCAGTCAGACTTTGGCTGGAGGATTGCAGCAGCCTCTTTGAATCTCTAGATCAGTTCTAACTTGAAACAAAGGCTTTAGTTTGTGTAAGGGGCCTCCTCAGAGCCTTGCAAATGTGTCTCTCTGTCTTAGAGCGCCACTGGAATCTAAGTGCCACTTTGCAGGAGTTCAGAGATTCCCTTTGTGTATTCATTCTCAATGAGGGTGCAAAACAAAGCCTGGACTTTAGAGAAAAGTCTGGGTTGAAATTCATATTGCAGATCAGATTTTATTTATGGGGGAAGGGGCTGATTTTAAATCCTAGGCCAGTGCTTCCTGACCCTGGTTTGACATGTCCCCAGTTTGTCTCCACTTATCAAGATCAGCAAAATTCTCCAAAAAAAAAATGACTTCAATAAAATACTTTTATTATCATTTAAAATGTTTATAGTAACTTTGTTTCCCAGAACAGGCCTGTCCATTTACTTACAGGCATTGCTCCCTGTTAACGGGCCAAGCAGGACCACAAGACTTATGACTGGAAGATTCTGTCATTAGCAATGACCTTGGATCAGTCACATAATTTCTAAGCCTCAGTTTTCCTCAACTCTCAAGGAGGGAAAATACTCTTTATCTTAGCAATGTTGTTAGAATTATACAACTTCATGAAAGTCATTATGTGGTTGGTTACTGATCAGCTCCTTCAAGCATTTATTACAAATAATCAAAATACTTGAAACCACCTCCACTGAGACATCTTAAGCATAAACAGGATATGTTTTGCACTTGTGACATAGACACTGAGGGTGATGAGGCAAATTCACAGAATATAGTTTTCTATCTAAAACCAAGCGCTTGCTACATGAAAGAACTGTATTAAATAAGCTTTCTGAGCAGAGCCTCATTTAGCCCCCGTGAAAAAACCTTAGAGGTGCCTCTGATACTGCAGGTGAGGAAGCTGACACACCTAGAAGCTTCAGCGATTGTTCGTGATCCTGCTCTACCGCATGCGGCTTGGATCGACAGTGGGAAAAGTAAAAGGGTTTTGTTTATACACCATCTGTGCTTGCTGATCCTCTTCCCGGCTACTCAGCCCTCTGAAGGAGAAAACCCAATGTTCCAGAGTCAAACGAACCTTGCAAAAAATTTCTAAACCAGAGACCAACGCAGACCCTCACTGCTCTCAGAGCTGCTGCCTGACCTCACCACAAGGCTAAGGTCTGTCCTGCTGAGAAACACCCCATCCTCCAGGCAGTGGGCCAGGAGCAGTGGCCAGGCTCTGACTCTGTGCTCTGCATCGTTCCCAGGTGCCCAGGCAGAGACAGTTAGTTACCCATTTGCTAGAGGCCCTGTCCCTTGTAAGTGCTCAAATCGATGTGACCAATGAATGTGGAATAAAAAAATGCAAAACAAAAATTCTCCTCTTTGGCCAACTTTCTAATAGCAGCTTAAATAACAGTTTTGTAAGAGGCAGGAAACTATTAATATAATCCTTGCTTTAAAGAAAAATCTACTTTGAGCAATGTTAAAATAATCGCTGATTAAGTGAAGAAATGTCCTGCTAAGTTTAATAAGCAAGGTCAGAGATTTAAGGTTCTAATGAGGAAGGAAATATAGCATTGACTCCATCATTAAATTGTGGATCTGAATACTTGTAATTAAGATGAATCCTTGACCATTCAAAGCTACTTAAATACACACTCACACACACCATCTCACAGGCAGAATCATAAACTCAGTCAGACACACCCATTGCTCACACACGATGCAGTACACACACACACACACACACACACACACACATGCAAGAGAAAGCATAGCAAAAACTGGAATTTTGAAAAGAGCAGTGAGAAGCAAAGACTGAAATAGCTGTACTTCTCACAAATCCATCAAATGAAAGTTGTACTATAGAGTAGAAAGGATAAATGAACAGTGAAGTGTGTTTATCTAGAGAAGTGTCACCTTGTGATTAAGGACATGAAAACACACAGGACCACACACGCCCTCAACGACGGGCACCTATCCATCCCCTTCAAAAACTCTAGCCGGTGAGACACTGGCACCAAGCACTTCACAGGGACGCACGCTGGCCACAATGTCCTTGTACCGTCTGGCATACCAGTGGCTAGTTAATGAAATAATTCATCTGCAGATATAATACCAAGTAAATTGAGTCTTGTGCAAGAAGAAACTGAAAAGCAATGATCCAAAGTCTGTTTGTTGTGCCTCTACTCCCTCCTACATGGACAAATTATATGATAATGTCAAAGATGAATTTTGTTCTCTTGGCTTTGAGAAGCATCTAGAAAATGGAATCATTCGGGCCTACAACCATCGAGTCTCCCAAACCCCATGCACACTCCCTGAAACCTACATTTTCTTTGGTCTCATTGTGTACCTGTCTGAACTTCCTGGTTAATTTTCAGTGATGTGGTTTAATAATCCAAAATGTTGAATTAATTAGAAAAACTAAAGAGAAAATTTTACATACTGGATCATCTCAGAGATTCGAGACGTGTTGTCCTCTAACAATAGAAGTTTCTATTTGTTTTCATCTGTGAGGCATGTGTATTTTTTAAAGACTTTGTTTTTTACAAAATACTCCAGGGGGTGCTTAATCCACAAGACGAAAAGGATATGGATGAGATCTTCATCATGACTATGGATTGCTGTGTGAAGTTCATCTTCCAAGTGCAGTAACTTCTTGCCTATGGCTTCACACTTTTCTCCAAGTTCTGCAGAAAGGACGGAAGATTCCTGGCCAGAGAAAAAAAGAGAAGATCACTTGTAAGTAATAGGTTTTCTCAGGGCCATGGACACAACTGCACGTGACCTGGCGGTACACAAAGGGAAGATTTCCCAACAGTGCTCCCCCAGATTTTGCACCCCAGTAAAGTCATGCTAGGACCTTTGTCTTCCATGAAGGTCATTCTGGAGAAGACATGAACCAATTTGAGGTCATTATCAAATGACAAACTGTGTCTACATAGCTCCACAAGATACCTCCCTTCTCTGTCCATTCTACAGTGCTATTTCCAAAGTACATCATCTCCTCAATGGATTTATCAAGGGAGAAAACTGAGCCTTCCAGCTGTACCTACAGGCAAACTCACAACATAATAGAAATTCTAACAGAAGGGAGGTTGGGGTGACTTACAAGAGCAACTGAATCAATCTATAAGGACACCGATGTATTCCTTTAAGGGTACAGGAATTTAATAGGACACTGAACATTTATTTAATGCTGGTCACAGTCCCTGAAAGTTGAAATATTAAGGAGACTTAAATGCCAAGAGGTGTGTATTCCATACAGTCACTGCCGCCACCCCCATCGGTGTTCATTTTCTCTCTCTCATTGGAGCACATGCCCCATGAGAGAATGGATGATGAATGTCAAGCCACATAAGAGCAGGGATGATGATATCTTGCTCATTGCTGGGTTCAGAGCTCTTGGCACAATGTCAAACACATGGCCAGCACATGATTTTCAGTGATCCAGGAATGAATATTTGAGATTGGAGCTCCCTCTTTCTCTAATATTTCTCCTTGAAACTTATTTCTCACACATAGCTGGAAAAGTATCCTCTTGATGTCACTCTACTTCTCAGAGCGGAGTCCAACCCCTATCCCCCCACAGCCTGGTACTAGACTCACACTCCAGTTGTTTCCTCTCTAATCTTCTCTGCAGCGTAACTGCTGTCAGCCAGACTGACCCGCTGCCTCCCGTCACACTGTTCTTCCGGCCCATGCCCTCTTCTCCATTCTCCTCTGAAACCCAACCCTTCCTTCATGGCCTCCTCATCATGTGTCTGCCTGTGGTGCAGCAATTCTGACAGGTGTGTCAGGGTCTCACACGTGATTGCAAACTCTCCACATGCTTGAGGCATGGGTTATTCATGGAAGGTCGTTCATTCTGCCCATGACCTTGCATGCAGAAGACCACAGAGTTTTAAAAGTCAATAATACACAGGTCCAGAAAACGAGGAAAGAAAATAGGGAATCTTACAATAAAGGAAAAGGAAAAATGAGCTCAGAATTGAAACATAGCTAAAGGGAAAAGTAATTTCTTCCCAACTAATAGCAGAAGTCTTCAGTAGCATACTAAAAGAATTTTGCACAAGAGAAAGAATTAAGATACCTATTTAGACTGAACTGGAGGGTTACCAAAAAAGCTGCAATGACTACCCACCCATAGCCACGAAATGCTCAGGTATGATGATATTTGCTGCTCAAAAGTCCTTAGGGATCAGGAGTTATATAATTTTATAATCGAAGCTCATGAATCACCATTAAGTATAGCTATACCGTATAATTTTACATTCCCTGTCTGAACGCCGGAATGCTTTCAAGTCTATATCCCAAATGATCAGCCATACTAGAATAAAACAGTGATAATGGGAACTATAAATAGCTATTGTAAATATCAGAGAAGACTAATATACTGTAAGTAAATGTCTATGCATTCAAACTAAAAGAAATCTAGAGCGATCAACACAGAATTCTGAGGACAAAGGGACACAAGCAAGAAGGCAAGGGAATCATGCATGAAGGTTCACTCGCAGTTGACCCCAGCAAATACATCGTAAAAATTACACATCCATATATATTTTACTGATCCTAAAAGTAATAATATTATCATCCAACGATGTAGAACCACAGAGCAGACAACTTACATGGAAGTTGAAACAATGGACAGGGAGTAACACCAGAGTCATGCATGAAATAAATGAGGCACGAAGAAAAAGAACATCTGGAGAAACATGATTGACAGTAGTGAAACCACAAGTCATACACGAAGGAGAAAAATGCAGTGTTAGTGGAGAAATTTATATGACGGAGAATACACTTAAAAAGGAAAAACCGCACAGAATCAGAACATGGAACCAAGGAATTTAAAATAGTGAGACGGGATCAACTCATTCCTCATCTTAAGTCTAAGACAAATAAAAATCAAAGCTGAATTAAATATATTTACAATGTTGCTTTACATTTCTCCCCAAACATATAATCTCTGCCTGTTTTCCTTTTAAAATGATGTAGATTGACAGTGATTGTGTGAATTTTGGACAGCAATTTCAGACCATCTAACAGAAACTTGAAATTGTTTATATCCTATGATCTAATCATTCTACCTCCTGGAGTCTATAAAAAAAGTATATATTTATATTTTAAAATATTTATCAAGCATTTTTAATAAGTACAGAAACTGTTCATCATAGATGTTAAATAAAATACATTTGAATAATGCAAAAGTAATTGCATTAGAGGTATGGGAAAGCGGGGATAGCTATTGTACAGTAAAGGGAATGGTTCAGATACATTCTAATAGATTCAATTTGTATTTTACCATAATGGGTTATGAACCCAGGTCTTGAAATGTGTGGGACTATGCCGGCCAGAGGTCACAGACTTAACCACTAAACCACCAGACTGTGCCATTTAGTGTGCTCTTTTAAGTCAGTGGGTTTTAGGTTTTACTCTGCAAACTTCTTCCTCGCAGGAAAGGCAGGGGGCTGTACTGTCAGCTCTACTCCAATTTCTAATTTCATCTGTTTCAGTTGTCTACGTCTTGGTGGAAAGTTAAAAACATTTAGAGGAAATGGGAGCTATTGAAAAGGTTTTGTTTGCTTGTTTGTCTTGAAAGGAAACTTCTTTTCAAAGAAGTTATCCTCCACAAAAGCTTTGGAAGCACTGATGTTTTCTGTTTAAGCCCACATAGTGAATGCCAGTCAGTTGTACTGTCTGGAACATCCCCACCCCCACGCCCTGGGATACAACTGCATAGCAAGTGAAAATCCTCACCCTGATGACCATCAACGGGCATCAGTGCAACCATTATTTGCACTGGGCCACCTCAGTCAGGGCTACTGAGAATGTCACGAGTCCTCCTCTGAGAGTCTTAATGGCAGAAGCAGAGAGAACTGGAGCTTGATGGCACCATCTAGGAACCATCTAGATCAATTCCTCCTTTGACACCCAGAGAAAGTCTCAGAGAGTCCAGTGACTTGCTGAAGATCATAAATGATAAAGTGGAATCTGAGGTTTAGGTCTCCCCAGATCTAGCCAGCTCTTTCCTCTGAATCTGACTTAGTCATGCTGGGGAAAGACAAGAAAGAGTATTTTGTTGGGCTGGTCCAGCATGGGAATAAGGGAACTGAAGTGGGGAGAAGAAGAAACCAGAGAAGCAAACAGTCTGCAGGTGTACCCTCTCATCCGTTCCAGCCTCAGAACTCTTAAGTCTGCTGAGGCCTGAGAACTCAGTCCCTGGAAGGAGATGCCCCCTCCAGAACTCAGATTATGACAACTGGTCAACCTGGGATGTGATGGTGAGCTACGGACCTCAGTCCACATGTTCATAAAACATAAGACTGGATGCAGAGGAAAGCAGGTGAATCAGCCAGGAAGTTCAAGTGTTTCTTCTTTCTGAATAAGAATACGTGAGCCTTACTCTCTCACCTTTGATATCACCTTAGTAGACTTCAAATGTTCTTTGAACCATATCCATCCAGTATTTCTTCCTACAATGGGCTACTCTTAGTGTGACATCTGTAGTGTGTGTTTCCACTAAATGTGGCCAAAAGACCAAATAAATACACAAACAGAAACCCCATTTAGCCCTAGGAGTAGCTATTTTCCCCATGTGTCAGAATGAAAGAATGTGCACCAGGTAAAGGGTCTCAGTATTATTACCAAGACCTCTCTCTCTCTGCCTCTACCCTTCTCTCTTCAAAACCCTGCAGATCCCACTTCTGCGGGGCATGTGTCTGATCCCTGAATCTCTACCCCACCTCCACTCAGGTGCAGGTACGTCCCTGCTGCACCAGGCTTTCTCTAAACTGCAATTCTTCTTCAGTCACCTGCCTGTCTCCCACAAGCGGATAGCAAGGTTGCATCCTGCCATTCCTGGAGTCCAAGTGACTAAACATCTCGCCTTGCTCTTCAAAGGTGCTCAGTAAATGTGTGTTGAAGTTATGAATGGAGACTTCGTTTTCACCAAGTCGTGAGGAAGCTACACTGACTGTGGGTCTGCATTATCCAAGGCACCATATCATCAATGTGAAAACAGAGCACCCATGAGAAGACGTCTTTGAATACAGCCCTTTTCCACAGTGCGGACAAGAACAGCTGTGCCTGGGATAATCCTGTCATCCTGTGTTCCTGCTACAGCACTTCCATAGAAAGGTGTCTTTGACCAGTCTCTATAAAAGCCTTAAATATTCCCAATTGTCCTTCCACACAAGGATGGTTCAGTAGCACCCACTCGGCCAGGCAATCTTTCAGAGACAATTTGCTTAACTCACCCATAATCAAAACCTGTAGACTTGAATGCCTGGGCAGAAAATGTCAGCTGTACTGAATTAGAACTGATGTCAAATTTCTGTCCTACGCACCAAACTCGAGAAGCATGATTTAAAACAGAAAATGGGATTTCCTTTGTTGAGCAGGATTTTCCCATTAAAGTAGCTTTCTAAAAACATTTATCGATACAAGTTTCTAGTTAGATCCCACAGTGCCTTCTGCTGCTAACCTGAACGTATGCCTAATGCTCATACACAGGTATACATACGGCCACAAACTACTGCCCAGCGTCCTCAAGGGCTTTTTCACTTGGTGATATTTCCCATAAACAAAGCAAAATCCATACCTGTCAAATTTTGAAAACATCAACATTTAAAGTTTGAAAACTGAAACTCATATTCAAAGGTTAGAGAATGTATTTATAATAATAATAACTGTTTTGCTAAGAACAAGTACCTGTAACAATATCTCATCAAATTATAGCTAGAATGAAGAGGAAATCATATTTGTGATTTTTATTCTGAATAGAAAAATGCACTTGGAGAAGGAAACGGTTTAGATTAAAGTACTAGTTAGGCAGGTAGACTGCAGCTGCCAACTTCACGTATGAAAGGCTTCCCCACCTAATCGAGCATACATTTTCAGAAATGTTACTCATCAGGGGCGATCTGTCACACATTTGACTAGATGGGATCCGCCTTGGGTTAAGTCATTGGATTAAGAATATGTAAGTAGTTGGTCTTCTAAAATGTTGTCAAGAGTAGTTCTAAATAGACACAACAGAGTACTACTCAGCTATTAAAACAAGAGGAAGAGAGAGATGAAATTCTGCCATTTTCAACAACATGGATGGCTCCAGAGGGAATTATGCTAAGCGAAGTAGGTCAGACAGAGAAAGACAAACACTATATGACTGACTCGTATGTGACACACAGGGAAACCAAACAAACCAGTGAATCACATTAAACGAAAATAGACTTAGGCCACAGAATCAAAACAGTGCTTACCAACAGAAAAAGAGGAGGGAGGGCAGACCAGTAATGGGAATCAATGATTTAGTGACAGATAGAATTGGACTGTTAATGGTGATTTTTTTTTTTTTTAAGGAAAGGTGCAGTCAGGAATGAAGGTGAGCAGAGGCAGGCAGGCCGGAAGAGAGAGAAGGAAGCAGCACTTTATTTAGTTTATTAAGTTGTTCATCTTGGTCATTTCCCCAATCCCAGGTCTTGAACTGGGGACCTTGGTACATATGTGGACTACACCGCAACGGATTAACCCACTAGGCCACCAGGCCACTCTGAGTGGTGAATTTAATGTAGAAGCTACAGGTGTTGATTTACAATGGTGCCCACCCGAAGCATATATATGTTACATGTAATGCAATGTTACTTAAAATCAAGGGCAAAGTAGCATGATGTCTGAAACGATATCAAATAATTAAAGAACAACAATGAAAAACAACCTTAATTGAAGTCAGAAATATTATGAGGACTTAAAACTTAATCTGAGAAAACCGTTAGGTACTTTTATAGGTCCCTCCGTCAGCGGGAAATAGATTGTGCTGTGCTTTAAAGTCATCAGTTGCTTCCTGCTTGCCAGCAGGCAGTGGTAGAAGGGAAGAAGCCCCATATTGGAAAGGCTCCTCTTCATTCTAACTCCACCAGATTACTCAGATCTCTGTTTTTCTTGTCATGTAATAAGACATTGGCAGTAGGTGCCGATCCACAAAAATACTGGATTCCTGCAGGTTACATAATAAAGGACAGATGACAGCATTCTGCCCTTACAGACTGCGGCATCATAGCAGTGTTTACTCTTTAAAAAATTCCTTTTCAACCTGGAACTGCAAACATGCATACTTACAAAGCAAAAATGGGACTTGAGTCTCATGATTTTGTTCCATTGTTAAACTTCATTCTCTCTCCTATAGCTTGAGGTCATTTAGTTGTGATTACTGCCACCCATGAGCTTAGCCGATGCATTAAAGCAGTTCCTTAGTTTGGTATTAAAATCACAAACTTAAATGTGTTCCTTTGGGCTGTTTTCCAAAATATTTGCTTGGAAAATGCATTTCAAGAATGCTATATGGTTTTCTTTTTTGTTATTATCCACATATAGAATATTTACCTCCAACAAACTCCTGTCCATACCACAAAGAATAGCATTCGTATCTATCTGAAATGAATTTTATAAGTATTTGTCTTTCCACAAAAATGCTGAACTCTATAGTCATCATGCAAATGTCAAGAAGCTGAGGCGCAAATTAAGACACTAAAAGAACATTATTATTACTCCATATAAGTATTCATATAAATTACATGGTTATACCCTGAGTAAGTGAATATTTCTTTTTAAAGCATCCAGATGGTAAGGAAAGCATCTGAAATATTTATGCATCTTTAGATCAGAGTGAGCAATGAATTGTCTTCAAGTATTGCATGCTTGTTACAGAGAAAGCAAAGTGAAATAAAGTCTAAATAGAACTAATTAACAGAACCAAAGAAATTGATATATTTAAAAAAAAGGTATTGCCTGATGACTCGTAAGTGTTCATTGGCCTGTGGGGTTCTAACTTACAGAAAGGGCAATCTTTGAAAACTACATTTTATATTACACGACTACCCAGTAGAATTTGGAGTGTTTACCTTTTAGGTAAATTAGGTTAACCATCAAAGTTGAATAAGGCCAAACCTAATTAAGAAACTTCTTAGGAAAAATCTGTGAATGAGTCATAGCATCAACAAATAAATAATCTGAATCATCTGTGTTTAACACCAGAATTCAGATTTGGGGAATAGTGACATCAAACCATAAGAGGATTTTGTGTAAGAAAAATAATACAGAATATAGTTGAAGATAATCTACTTAAGAGGAATGTGTTCTACTAGCTTCCCATTGCTAAGAAACACTCAAGCATAAAGAGTTAAGGGGAACTGTGAGAACAGAATCAAATGTGAATTTATCATCTATATAGATTTAAAAATTGGATTTCTAATTTTTTGTGAGTTGTGCAACCAAGAGGCTGCTAGAATGACTACTTTCAAATGCCAACATTTAACGCTGGTCCTAGACATTATACTCCATGAAGGGGTTCAGAGAACTCCAAGCCAGACCTCCCTCCTGCTCTGCACACAGCCAGGAAATTCTGACAGCGAGCTAATGGCGGGCAGGAAGTGCCTGGCTAACGGTCCTGCCCCCTAGAGGGGAGGGAATCAGAGATAGCCGAGCTATGACAAAGGGAGCATGTTCTTTCATTTTCCTGAAATGTGAAACCCTGGATTAAAATCTCTCCAGAAACTGTTGTATATTCATGAGAAGCCCTCCTATGTGACAAATGCCGAAAATAAGTCCCTGTCATCCAGGCAGGGAATGTCCTCCATGGATTCCTCAGTATTCAGCAGTGAACAAGAGGAATTTCCAAGGTGAGAGTCTCCAAAAGCCTCAGAAGCCGTGAACTGTTTTTAATTAGTGGAAGAAGTGCCATAGTTAGGTCCCTGAGCAGAGAAAGTGGTGCCATAATTTTCCAAGAGGAGAGAGAGGAGGCAGATCACAGGAGTCCACCTCCTCTCCTTGGGCGGGTGGACGCGGCTGCCAGGCTGAGAGCACTAATTAACTGAAGGAAGCAGCAGGAGCCTGCTGACTGACGACAGTAGAAGGCCATCCCTTACTCACACGCCAGGTGCCAGCTTGCCCACCCCCGGCTCTGTTCACTCACCCTCAGTGACCACGGCAGAACTCCCGAGGGCCTGGTACTGCCTTTCCTCTTGGCTGAGTTGTGCTTCTACACTTATGCCGGTTGTACTTAAAATGTTAATGATACAACTTATACTATGGAAAAGGAATGAAATACTAATAGGAAAAGAACGTTCTTGCCTCCATACAAACCAAGTGGAAAACCTTGGAAAACTCAAATATTTAAGAGAAAGTGAAGAGGTGATGGAGGATTGCTTTTTAAGATTGCTTTGGAAATCCTGAAATTCCCATCCACTTTAAAGAAACTGGAAATTGTAAGTGATACAGGGTTGGTGAGGTTTGTGGAAGAAGATGTGACAACCCAGGCAGCAGACTGAGTCCTGCATCAAATCATTAGGAAATGGGTATGCAGTTTCAGTTTAAAAAATGTTTAAAATGCACATGTACCCCTTTTTGATGATTCTCTGGAGTTTTAATAAATCAATGAATTACCAATCCTGATGGCATCTCCTGCTGCTTTTGGAGTGGAGACGGCTGCACTTGTAAGAAGGTAGAATTTCTTTTCACCCCTTCACTCTGCTTTCTCCCAAAGGCACTGGACAGAAGGGGTAAAACTAGCTGATTGTTAAGTGAGCATTTTCCTAGGTGTTATCTTACGAACTCAAACTTAGAGGTGGAAGGGCTATCATGAGACCAGGGAGCTCACGACTTGGCTTTTCCATCCCATTTCACTGGTCAGGCAGCTGTTCTTCGAGAGCTCTTGTAAACTCAGACATTCTCATGTCAGTAAAGAGACAAGATAAAGAATTCGATCTGCATCTTCCAGGACTGAAGGGACACTCTCTTCTCCACTGAAGAAGTTCTAGAATTGGAAATCCACTTAAGATGGTGAGGACATACCTCTTCACCACAGATTCCTTTCTCCAGCTTCTTTTCTTTTTTCTTTTTTTAAGGAAAGGTACAGGCAGGAATGAAGGTAAGCAGGAAGGCATGCAAGAAGACAGAGAAGTGAGAGCAGTTACTTCATTTCTACTTTTTGTATGTATTCATCTAGGTTGCTCCCCTCTGGCCTGAGTAAGGAACCTTGGGATCTATGTAGAGTATGCCTGGACTGTGCCATTGGAGGCTGTGGACTTAACCGCTAAACCACCAGGGTGCACCTCTCCAGCTTTCTTTTCGCATGAAATTGAGTAGCGAGGAATGAAAAAGATGTACAACCATTTTTGGAGACCTATAATAATATACAGCTGCACTGGTTGAGTCTCACTGCTAAGCTCTTTCATCGCAGACATCTGAAAACACCCACCACTTAAATACCCTATGAGACGGCTCCATGAGGCCAGATGTGCTTTGGGCCTCTTTAGCCTCTGGTGTGGCAGTTACTGGTTTGGAAAGGAAGCACTGGGGTTGAGAAGTCAGGGAAGAGTGAGATAGTTCAGGGGACTCCCTGGGAGGGGAGGCCCAGTTGGTAACAGAAACAGAAAGCATGCAGCAGGCAGGCTGCATACAGAAAAGAAAGAATTGTGCAGGTATTATGGCAGAACAGTGAGGAGAAAAGAGCAACCTCACATCAGAGGAAGCTGCCTCACTGATTTCCCCAGCTCCTGTCTGGGTCCCATGCAATTTCTGTAACATCTATAAACCAGGCCACTGGCAGCTGATTGTTTCCAGAGTCCGAGGAAAGGCTTGGGAGAGCTGTAATGAAACTGAAAAAGAAGAGGGCCCTTCCAATTTGAGAAAGCGCATGCTAAAATTGGTCCTTAGCCCCGTTGATGATTTCCTCTGTAACAAAGCCCAAAGCAAATTACTTTGCCTTAATGGGCCCAGCTGTAAAATGGGGGAAATCTGGCTGAGCATCCTTGTGGGAACAGTAAACACAGCCAAAGCTTTAGTTAATGACAAAGCACTTGTTACAACAAAGTGCAACTAAAATGAATGAACCACCACATTGGCCAGATAAGCACAGAGAAGACTTTGAAAATCTACTTCCCTCTGGGCCTCCATAAGAAGTCAGCAATTTTTCATGGAAGATTTGGGTTAAAAAGAAATTGACTGCCTTCAGGGCATCACACTTCAATAGAGAAACCAGTGTGGGACGGCCAGGCCCAGCAGGGAGTTCCAAAGCAAAACCAACTTAGAACTGCAAAGCAAATAGACATTTTAGCCATTTAGTTTGGGATAAACACACACGTACTCAGACGCCAATGACTCCCTGGAAAACCTAAGCAGGAAAGCAAAACTCCTTCCTAATGAAACCCTCAGTTATTGTTTCTCTGTTCCTTCAGTCATCTAAATCCTCCATCCAAAAACAAACAAGAATTTTCCTTTGTAATATTACATCTTTTCTTGGTTATGTTCCATTAATTCATTGTTCCTTTCTGCCCCCTGATCAAGCAGGTATATTATTTTTAAAAGGTCTTGGACAATCATCCTCCTAAATATAGACGCCAAAATGAAAACGAGTTTGTGTACATGTGTGCTCACATCAGCACTACACACGCACGTGCACACACACATGCACACAGACACACTCCTTTCAGCTGTAGCTAAAAAGTGGTATTGGGGCTCAGGGACGGCTGCCCCTACATATGTCAAAATGGTATATTGATTATTTTTAATTAAAGTTGTTTGAGGAACAACTGATAGAGGAAGGACATCCTGACCCTCTTCTCTAAATTTCCCAAGTGAAAGGTACTCATCCTACCCCCAGTAAAGAACTGTCCTTCTCCATCCAGGTGGGAGATGTCAGAGCTCAGAATACTGTAAACAAACGCTGCTTAGTTTCTTGCTGATTAGCATTCAGGCCTAAAGTTGCCATCATACCATCCTTCACAAAAGAACAGGAGGTTCTAGAGCGCTGCTAGAGTGGCATTTAAGTCAGCTGCCACTGTCTGGTGCAGTCCACACATATCCTAGGACTTGGGTTCCTGTCCTGCAGCTGGGAAGGAGGTGGAGGGAAACAGCTAAGATGAACAACTAAATAAAGTGCTTCTTTCTCCTCTCTCTTCCTGCCTGCCTGCTTGATTCTGCTCACCTTCATTGCTGTCTGCAGTTTGCCTTCAAAAAAATAGAAGTATATGAGCTGATTGCTTTGGTCATTCTGCAGATGTCATATTCATGAGACCTCCATCTATATGATTACATTTGTCTTTTCCTCCTGGTTAAAACGTATATATATATAGCTTGAAAATAAGAGTGATAAGCACACAAAAAGAAAGTGTTACTCATATTTGGATCCTCGTGAGACAGTTTTCATTACCTTCGATTTTTGTATTGTTTTATTTTAATAGATGAGACTATGCAGCCTATGAATGCTCTCACTAGGGCTAGAGCAGAAATTACAGACCTCGAGCCCCTTTCACTGTGTGGTGCTGTCTTCTGATAGGCTGAGCCAAGTGCATCTAATTCAAACATCTTTAGCCTCGCTTTCAAATAGGTGGCGCTATTTTTAAAAATGTTAGTCACTTTTGTAAAGCTGTATACAGTTAAATTACTTTTTGGTCAAGTGTATAGATTGAGAATGTCTCAGTGTCTTTTTTAGATCTGTTCTAGAATAGAACGTAACTACCACCATCATCAAGATACAGAATCGTTCTCTGTCTCTCTCTCTCTCTGTGTCTCTCTCTCTCTCATACACACACACACACACACACACACACACACACACACACACACACATTCCTTCATGTTACTCTTTGTGAACAACCCCTTTCTCCATCCCCAATGCCTGGCAGCAACTGGTTTGCTCTCTGTTCTCATAAACTGGCCCAATCCAGCAACTATCTATCATGTTAACATTCCTGCCACTCACACATTCAAAGGATCCCTGCCTGCCTCTGTGAATACTAACCCAGAAAACCAATGCAGGAATAGCACATGAGACAAGCCTGGCACAGGACAGGAAGGTGGCATTGAAGGCTGGCAAGACTTTTAACGTTCCCTCTGCTCTTCCCTACTTGCAAGAGGCAACAGAAAACATTCTCAGCATTTCGGGTTGTGGGGAGGAGGTAATGGGTTGGGGGTGATGACCTAAGGGAGGCCTGGAGCTCAGAGAAACAGCCACAGTCGCACTCCTGTCTCTCGGTCACAGCCGGGGCCTCCTCTTCACCAGAAACCTCAAGTATCTTGATAAGACTCTACCCTGCTCATCCTCAACTCTGAATTTCCTACTGTTGGGCAAACAGCTCTATATTTCCTATAGTCAGATTGGCAGGTGCTTATAACCTTGTAGAGGAAGAATAATCCTCTTACAGTTAGGAAAACCATTCCCTAAAGAGCTCCCTTTGTGTTCTGAAGAAACACAAAGACACAGAAAGGAAGGGAGGGAGGGAGGGCAGGAGGGGATTCCTCTTACAAAGTCCTATCTGCTGAATCAGTTATGAACTCCAGAGATGTTCTGTCCCAGGAAACGCCATCATCTTGCTTGCTTGCTCCTGTCAGTTCTGAGAGTCCAGGACGGAGAGCCACCTGGCTTTGAAAGGAAAGCCTTGGCCCCAGAATCCCCGTCCCTTGCGTAGGCAGCACCTCCCTCCATACCAGAATATTCTTTCAAGCCATCTGATTGCAGCAGGATTCAATACTCTACCACGAGCTCCAACAGCTAGGCTTTCAGGAGATTCCCCTCAGAACCCTGGCTTACTGATGAAGGAGTACAAATTCTCCAATAACTCAATTTAGAGCCTAATTTTAGGAGGCCAGTGGTGATGCAGGGACAGTACAGCTTATAATCTATAGGGCAGTAGGCAGATGTATGAGAGAAATTTAATTGGCAAAACCTGAGACTGCTAAGAGACCCCCACCTTACAACTGGGGTCTAGGACACTACCCTAGATAGTCACTGTTTTTCACTCCTGGTAACCTGGACGCACCCACAAAGGGAGAAGCCCCCACCTCTCATATATATACAGGAATCCATCTTGCCTGAGTGAGAGGCAGGCAGCACAGGTCGTACACCACATGTGCGTTTCCTTGATGTCACTTTTCCGGCCTGCAGGGAGCTTCAACTCGTTGCTGCTGCTTCTAATAAACTTGCTGTGTGTTCCTGACTGAATGGCTCTCTCCACGAATTCTTTTCTGGACAGACTCAGCTTCTCCTCAGTTTGTCTCACTCCCCCTTCCCATCAGAAGTGGGACTCCAGAGAGTGACAACAGCCTTGTTTCAAGCCTTGTTTCTCACAGGTTATTCAAATACAGGACCACACATGCATTTTTTAAGCAGTCCAGAAGACGGGTGACTGTACATACACATTGTCAGCAAGTCTTGGCTCTGTAAAATCTAGGGTCCCCCAAGAGAGGCCTGCCAGGTGGGGGATGTCTTTTTTGTCCTTTTAGCAATGGCCCAGGGAGGGGACACATCCATGTCAAATGTGAGAATTAAACATGAAGTGACATGTTCCTCCAGTCTAACCATGCTTTTATTTCCTTTTAATATTCAGAATGCCTGGGAACCTGGCCAGAGAAAGACTCCAAAGCCTTCTGTCAAGGCACTGAAATTGGAAAAAAATTTCTTAGATCCCTTTCATTGAAAGGACTCTTGTTAGGGCTAGAAGGGAAGGTGAGAGGGAGAGGAGTGGAGGGAAGGGTAGAGCAGGGGAGCCGCCAGGAGACGAAAGGGCAACAGAGGGAAGCTCTTCTCTGTTGATCTAGGTCAGCCTTGGGATAGAGTTAAGCAAATCCACATTTTAGTTTTTAATACATATATTACAGGCCAAGTATTAACTATTTTGGAAAAATAATGAATGGATTACATACATGTATTGGAATATTTGATTCTAATAAATAATGATATATCAGAGATGTAGATTCTAAATATGTAAGTAAATATCTGTGGTATGTATAGCTTATGGTATACATCATAATATATGCTATATATGATATATATACTATATGCTCTATACAGGAATCACACATTAGACTATAGCCATTCTAACTGTAATTGTTAGAGTAAAAGTAGATTTTTTTTCTTTTTGCGCTCTAGATTTCAAACTTCCACAAAAATTTTGCACCATTTTGCAGAGTATTTCAAGTTATTAACACGTCTAACAGTTTATAGGGCTCAAAGGGAAGCCCGTCCATATTTGTTACCCCCCCTGGAGCATGCCCCAGTACACCCCTCAGAGTAAGTTCCCTGCTGAGGTGTAAGGGTGGGCAAACCTCTTTCTGCTCGCAGTGAGGAGAGGGGTTCAGGGCAGCCTTCCACTCTTCATGTGCTCGCAGAGAGGTCTTCCTGTCATCTTCGGAATGGGTCTGGGGAGGCTGGGCCAGACAGGACATACAGGCAGCATCCACTAAGTCAGGTGTCTGCCTCTCCTCTTCTGCGGACAGGCTGCCCTTGTCCTCCTGGAGCTGCAAGCTCTGGATGAGCAGTTGACAAGCTTCCAAGTCAGCTTCCCACACTTTTCCAAGCAGTGGACACTGGCAACTAAGAGAGAATGAAAAGAAAGGCATACAAATTAATTCAGTGATGATTATCACCCTTAGTCAACAATTTGTCTACCTGGCTACAAGTTAGTCATCTCATAGTTAATAACTTAATTTTACATAGTGATGGGTTATTTCAACCAGATGATTCAGAGAGGTTAAATGTGTGTACCTTTATGTGACCATAAAATAAGTAGAGATCGTTGTCAGCTATCTGATCTGCAAGGACGCCCAAGGTCCTGTGTATTTTTCTAGACTTAGTGACCCAATACAGCACACCTCTGTTCATGTCTGTCATGCACCTTACTGGCTTTCTTGGTGTCTCCAGGTGTGCCCAACTCTCCCCTGGCTTATTACTTTCCATGTGCTATTTCCTCTACCAGGACTGTCCCCGCCCCACTATTTCCAGCATATTCACACCCAGGTAATAACAGAGAGTACAGCAGTGCAGGAGTAATATAAACCAATACAACAGCTTTTCAGCCTCTGTGATAGAAAGCCATTGAGAGGAGTGAACTCTAATAGACAGACATACTCCTTTATGGGGAAACTTCCATCAGTTCAGATCAACTAAAGTTAACAGGACTGCAGATTTTATGTTGACAAGATTGTCCATAGAAAGCCAAAAGTGTGAAATTTTAATAAGAATATGTATTATTCATCCATCCAGTCAGTTTTAAGCTGGATATTTTGTACCTACCTCCCATTTAAATAATCTTCCTTTTTACTACCTCTAATCTGCTATTGTATTTATCTATTGCACTTACAATTTAGTTACCTTATTTTTCAGTTTACATATTTTTCCTTTTTAAATTTATTTCATTTCTCTGCTGGAATCATGGCCTCTTTTTCTTGAACAAATTAATCAGCATTATTTTAAAGCTGGTGTCTTTAAGTGATGAATCCAGAAGAGCAAAGAATGAGACAGAAGAAAGATTAGAAAAGATACTGGTTAAGAATTTTGGGATATTATTAAGGGACATCAGATTACACATTCAGAAAGCAATACAATCTCAAAACAGAAAATAGTCAAGAAAAAAATGCACCTAGTCTCAGCATAGCGAAACTGATAAACACCAGAGACAGAACAAAACTCTTAGAAGCAGCCAGAGAAAATAGACATTCATCTCAAAAACAATGTTGTGAATACAGGAATATTTGAAGCCAGGAGACAATAAAACAATTTTAAAATGCTGAAAGAAAATAACTGACAATTTCTAGAAATTATACAATCATTTTCAATTTCCTTCAAAAATAAAAGTAAAGGCATTTCCAAATATATAAAAACTGATGGTATTCCTGGCAACACTTCTATCATAAAGAAAATAGCCCCTGTTGGAATTAAGGACATGTCTAAATTCTGAAAAATATGAATACAATGGGAAGAGTTAATAGATGGGTAAAACTAAGTGAATACTGATGTAAACAACAGCAATAACTTCTTTTGCAGCTTAAGATACATGCAGAATCAAAATGCATGACAGCCAGCATAAAGGGAAAGAGGGACTAAAAAGAATTAAAACAGTCTCAGGTCCTTATGTTGTCCAGAAAATAATATAAGTTGACTTTAAAAAGTCAACGACATATTGTACCTTTTATAGTAATCACAATAAGGAGAACTTAAAAAGAGTGTATAACTGACAAGCTAATATGGGAGAAAAAAAATAAAGATACTTGTTTAAGTGTCATTTTAAAGAGAACAGCAAAAGAGACAGACATGAATACAGTACAGGTAGAAAAATGGTAAAATAGAAAATATTTATATCTATCAGGAATTGCATTAAATATAGAGAAATACTAGATTTAAAAGGTAAAGATTTTAGAGTAGGAAAATGAGAATTCAATTACATGTTACTTTCAAGAGACAGGTTAAATATAAGGATACAAACAGGTTACAAGGAAAAGGAAGGAAAGAAAATACTGTGATTTTTGTGATTTATAATAAGAAACAAACATTTGGTCTTTATTCCAGTTTCTGCTACAGAGCCCCTAAAATTCTTGGAATTCCTGAGTGATGGGAGAACTAAGGGTGTCTCTTGAGGTGAACCCTGGAACACCGAAGGACAGGGAATGATCACCACTGGAGTCAGACTTGTGACTAGAGGGCTGGAACTTACAGTCCCATTCGCAGATCTCTGGAAAGTGAAGAGGGGCTGGAGGAGGAGTTCCAGCGCCAATGGCCAATGATTTAATCAATCATGCCTCAGTAATGACGTCTCCAAAAACACCCCCAAGGAGAAGGCGCAGAGAGCTTCAGGCAGGTGAACATGAGATCTGGACAGAATGTTGCCCCTGGAGAGGATCTAGCAAGCCTGCACCCTCTCCCACTTACCTTTCCCTGTGTCTTCCTGGCTGTTCTTAAGTTATATTCTTTTATAATAAGTGCTTTAGTAAGTAAAATATTTCTCTGAGTTTTGTGAGCTGCTCTAGCAAATTGATAAAACCCAAGGAGGAAGTCATGGGAACCTCTGATTTTGAAA
The DNA here is from genome assembly GCA_004363575.1 of Solenodon paradoxus. Lineage (NCBI taxonomy): Eukaryota > Metazoa > Chordata > Mammalia > Eulipotyphla > Solenodontidae > Solenodon > Solenodon paradoxus. Next base: position 150,933 of record RJWH01001300.1, on the reverse strand, counting down.
CCAGTTGGACAGAAGTACAGGTAACAACTTAGAATTGCAACTGGCATCTGAAGTGAGAGGTGGTGGGGGCAGCCTGGTAGAAATGGTCCCTTAAGAACTGTTTGATGTTGTGGGGAAGCACCCCCTTCAGACTTGTGGTCAGGACACTAAAAGCTGTATCAAGAAAGCACTGTTAGACATTAACTACAGTAGGAAAAATATAGTATTTTCAACATATTGCACTATATCAAGTGTCTATCACTCTAGGAAAATAAATCAAATCGATGACTGGCTCACAACACACAAGCATCAATTTCAGGTGACATGTTGCTCAAAATGTGAAAGATAAATCAATGCAACTTCTAGAAGATAGTATATTGTCTGTATGACTGTAGAAATGGCATATAAAAAGTACAAACCCTGCTGCTGAGTGAAGTCAGAGAGAGAATGACAAATACTGGATGATTTCACCTACATTTGGAATATGGTGAAACAATACAAATGAGCTCACAAAATTAAATCAAATTAAACCTCTGAATGTTGACGACAAGGCTGAGGTTTCCAAAGGAGAACGGGGTTGGGAGATCATTTGATAGAAGGGGCTTTACTTACTATCTTATCTTTTGTCTTGTTTTGTTTTTCCCATCCCTTAATATCTTGGTTCTTTTTCTTTCAGTTCACTTTGGTTTAGTTTAATAAAAAGAAAAGGAAAGACCACAGAGCTAGTGAATTCCAATGGGGAGAATTGGAATTTAAAGACAGGCAGGTTAACTCCCAAGATACATCCCTAACTACAAAGCTATCCACCTTTAGATAGAGACAGCTATTTAACCCTTTCCCTTATTAGTCTCCTTGGCTTCTTCCTGCCTAAACCATTTCTCTCGCCTGTTCCCATGTATGTCCTTGTTGGGGACCTAGGGAAGCTCTCCTCCCTGCAATGACCTTGCTGAATGTGGTAATGATGGAAAAACAAAAACATACTGTAAATAAAAATGAAAAATTTGACTCCATTGATAACAAGAACTTGTATTTATAAAAATTCACCATTGAGAAAATGAAATGGTAAGCCACCAAGGGGGAGGAATTATTTGCAACATATGTAACAAAGAACTGATTCCACAATAGAAATAGAACTTCTAAAAGTCAATAAGAAAGAGACAGACACCCAATTTTTTAAAAAGGACAAAGACTGGAATGGGCACTTCACAAAAGGCGGAATCTAAATGGTCAGTAAGTGCTTGTAAAAAGATGTTTAACACTTTTCATCATCAGGAAAATATACATTAAACCACCGTGTGGTATAGTACATATCAATAAGATGGCTAAAATTTAAAAACTTGACAATACTAAGTGTTAGCAAAGATACAGAGCTATTAGTACTCCCATCTACTACTGGCGGAAATGTCCATGAATGCTCTGTCTTTGAATTCTCTTTGAGATGTACTAAAGCCAAACTTATGTCAGTCATATGACCCAGCAATGGGATTCCTTGGTACATACTGAATGAAAGGCATATTAAGTCAATTCTCATTATTCACAATAGTAATGTTTTATAACATCACCACGAACACTGAATTTAGTGAATACTAAACAATTGCTCTCAAGAAAAACAAAAGGTTTCCACAAACCTCGGATCACACTATGTTCTCACACAATCAATACATAACCTTGTGTATTTCTGCCTAAAGACCCTTTAATTATTATTTATTATTGATTCATTAACATTGAACTCAAAGCTAACAGCATAATAACTCATGCTTGACTACATATTTTCTTTAAGGGGCAGTCCTCTTGCATTTAGGAACATTAGACAGAACTTCAATCCTGTGCTTTTGGGACATTTTGAGATGGAAAAGCACAGATACGTGAAAAACATGTTAACAAACAGACATCAAAAAAAGGGCACTTGTTTAGAGTCTGAGAGCTATTGCAAGAAGGCAAAGCATTGCCTTGTTTGACCTCTTCTGGGAACATATACCCCAGGAGACTCAAACTTTCCATCACTCTGCATGTCCATGAACAACAGTATAATCTCTGTAGGTCTTAATTTGGGGGATTACAAATACATTTGATGAGTAGGCAAATTCACAGTTACAGAATCCATAAATAATGAAGACCAACTGCACATATGGTCATATAACATTATTTGGAATAGCCAAAACCTTAAGGAGTGGGATGGAGGGGGCAGTGTATGGGTAGGAGGGAAATAAATGTCCATAAACAGAAAAGTGGATAAATTGTGGAACACTCATTCTCTGGAATATCAAACAGCAGAGAAGATAAATTACTACAGTCTGCAGATTTGGATAAATCTCTTAAACCTAAGATTGGGCAAAAATCAGAAGACAAAGAAAGGCAGTATGATTCCATTTCATTTACATTTTTAAATATGCAAATGGTGGCGCATGCTCATGGAGTAGTTTGATCAGCTACCTTTGAACATCTCAGTCAAATACATGCCAAGGATCCAGGTTCACATACTAGGGCCGGGGAGTCAACCAAGATGAACAACTGAATAAAATAAAAGTGCTGCTTCCTCCCCTTTCTTCCTGTGTGCCTGCCTCTTCTTGCCTTTATTTCTGCCTGCACCTTTCCTTTAAAACATAAAAAATTAAAATATATCATTTGTGTAAGTTTACGTATTCACCACAACATTCAAGATAAGAACAATTCCACCACAGCCAGCATCCCCGTGTCCTATTTTATAACCACACCCACCTACATCAATTCTACCCGCTTTGTCCAGTTTTGGAAGCCATGAAACTTTTTCTCAATTTCTAAAATTTTGTCATTTCAATAAGGTTATATAAATGCAATCATAAACTATGCACTTTGGGGATTGGCTTTTTTAATTCGGCATAATTCCCTGGAGATTCATGTACCAAGAGTTATTTCTTTTAATTGTTGAATAGTATACCATACTATGTTTGTACCACAGTTTGTTTAACCATTCACCTTCTAAAGGACCTGGCTTCCATTAATATTTATTTAAGTTTGCATGAAATTAAATTTCAGTTCTCTGAAATGTCTAAGGGGGCAATTACTGGGTTATATGGTAATTGAGTATTTTGTTTGTAACAAACTGCCAAGATGTTTTCCAGAATGACCATATCATTTCACATTCCCATCTGCAATATGAGTGATTTCCTTTCTACGATCCCCACTAATATTTGGTATTATTCTGATGAGCATTCGATAGCTTATGTGTTTTTAATTTGCATTCCCTCAGGCACAGTGATGTGAGTATCTTTTCAAGTCCTTGTTTGTCATCTATATATCCTCTTCAGTGAGAAGCCTCTTAATGTCTTTTACCCATTTTCTAATTGTACTGATTATTTTTAACCATTTTACTTTGAGAATTTTTCACATATCCTAGACACTAGTCCTTCGTCAGATATGTGGTTTGAAAACATTTTTACCCGGACTGTAGTTTATCTTTTTATCTTTTTTAAGTGGGATTTTGCAGAACATAAATTTTTTGCATAGTAAGTCCAATTTATCAATATTTCCTCTTAATGAAGCGTGCTTTTCATGTTAAAAGTCTTATAAATCTTTACCTAGTCTTACATTTACCCTATTTTTTCCAGAAAGTTTTAGACTTTTCTTGTGTTACATATGAGTTCATGATTCATTTCAAGTTAACTTTTATATAAAGTGTGAGATCTAGAGCAAGTTTCGATTTTTTACCTGTGATATCTAATTTCTCCAACATTATTTATTGAGAACTCTGAATCCTCCATTGAATTGCCTTTACATTCTTATCAAAAATCACTTTACATATGTGCGTGGACCTGTGTTTTAGACTGCATCTTTATTTATAATGGTTTGGATTATGTATCTTTGAATAACTTTCATGATAATTGCTATTTGTTATAACATAAATGACATTAAGTCTACTGTCCTCAACATTTTATTCATTCAAAACATATGTTATCTTACTTCAATCTCTTTACCTTCCCTACTTTTAAATGTCAATTTCTTAAGTACCCAGTGGTGTTAAAATTTTTGTTTCTGATACCAATACGTTTTAAAAATTCATAAAGGGATAGTTTCTACTATAGTTCTGCTATTTCCATTGTTCTATCTTCCTTCCTAAAGCACCAAGATTCATTTATCATTGCCTTTCTGTTTTAAGAACTTCCTTTTCAATCTACTATCAACTAATACATTTTGTTTCCTTCATTTGAGAATATCTTCATTTCCCCTTCATACTGAAGAATAGTTTTGCAGAATATAGAATTTATTTTAATATTTATTAAGGTAACTTGGATTTATAAAATAAGATGATATATGCAGGTTTACCAGTCTTCAAATATATGACAACACACCCTGCCTACCACCTAATGACCAAAACTCCTTCACCACTGCCCACTGGACTCCACTATCACTTGTTACTCCAGATCCCTTCTCCATTCCCCTCTGGTATATAGTCAGTGTCCAAGGATTGGTTTTGTTTTGTCTGTTCCTTTGCTCTGTTTCTTTATATTCCACATATAAGTATAATAATCTGGAATTTGTCTTTCTGATTTATTTCATTTAGCATAATCCCTTCTAGTCTGGATTTAGAATTGTAGTTGAATTTTTTTTTTTTTCCTGTCAGTTGAAAAATATGCCTCTTCTGGCTTTCATGTTTTCAGATAAGAAACCCATTATTATTCAAATTAACATTCCCGTATAGGTAAGTAGTCACTCTCTCTGGCTGAGGTTTTCTTCTATGTCTTCTAAGATTTTAGAAATTTAATTGTGATATGTTATGGAATGTATTTCTTTGAATTTATTCTGTTGGAATGTCCTCAAGTTCTTAAATCTGTACGTTTATGTCTTTCACCAAAGGTTGGAAGTTTTTAGCCATTATTTCCACAAATAAATATTCAGCCCCACTCTCTTTTTTGTAGATCCAATAATGTAAGTATTGGATCTTTTGTTATTGTCCCCTGGATCTCTGAGGCTTGGATGATTCGTTTTAGTCTATTTTCTTTTGTTGAGTTTGGATTAATTTTATTGATCTATTCTCAAGTTCACTGGTTCTACTCTGTTATCTTCACTCTTGAGTCTTTCTAGTTAGATTTTTATTTCTGTTTTTGTGTTTTCCATTTATAATTTCCACTTGGTTATTTTTTAAAACTTTTATACCTTTGCTGACATTTTCTATTTTTCCCCTTATTTCAATAGAATTTGTAATTGTTTATTAAAGAATTTTTATGATGACTTAAAAATTCTTGTCAAATAATTCCAACAGCTGATTCATCTCTATGTTGGTGTCAGTTGACTTTTTTTCTCATTCAAGCTGTGACTTCCTTGGTTTTTATTAATGAATGACTGTCAGTTATATCCTGGATATTTGGGGCATTATGTTAGCAGATTCTGAGTTCTATTTAAATGTTTTATTCTGGAAGGCAATAACTCTGTTTAGGTTTATCTCACAGGTCCTGTACTCTTTTATGGGCTATGGCTCCAATGATATTTTAATTTTAGAATACTGCAATGTGTTTGTTTACTGAAGGGAAGAGACTGTTTGATTTTGTTTGTTTTTTGTCTGCTTGACTTTTTGTTCTCATAAGGACATACAATGTTCCCATCTGGTCTTTTAACTGGCAAAGGAGTTTCCTCAGGAAAGGCCACCGGGTGTCTGTTAGAGGGGAGTCTCAGTTAGCAGGGAAGGAGAATGATACCCTCCATTTTTAGGAGGTTACCCATTTTCTTGTGATGGCAGGCTCATCTGGTGTTGTCTAGAGGGTTTCTTTAGGGAAGAAACAAGCCTACTAGGGCTGCATACTTTCACCTCCCTTTCGCTCTATACCCATCTTGCCTCAAATGTGATATATTTGTATGTATTTTGAGACTATGTTTTAGTTCTAGATATTTACTAAAGTACAGTTTTGCTTTATTTGTAAGTCCTCTCTTTCATCAGTAGTAAAATTTACCAAGGTTTCTTCATGCACTCTCTCACATATCTCTTGAGCTTATTTTTCATCTTGTTGAAATACTTCCCCTAAGAAGACTTCAAATAAAATTGTGTATGGCAAATGTTTTAAGGATTTACAAGTCTTTGAACAACTTTATTTCACATTCAAATGTTAAATAATGGTTTCATTCAATATTCTGGTCTCAACACTGAAAACATTACTCTACGGTCTCCTTACATTCTGTTTTATTGTTAAATCTAATATCTATCTAATTTGTATTCTTTTATAGCTGATATGCTCTTAAAACTTTTTTTATATTTGTCATATATAGACTTTAACTACAACCTATTGAGGTTCCTGCTTTGCTTTTTCTACCCTGGTTTTACTCTAGTAAGCCTATCTTTCTAAGGTCTCATACCTTTTCCTTTTTTGGGAAATTTCAGTCATCAGTCTCTCAAATATTTCTTCCCTCTCCTCTATTAATTGTTTTCTTTTCCTTTGAGATTCTTTTCATATGAATAATTGATTAAATAACTAATATATACATACAGTTTAACTTATTTTTTCATGCTTTCCTTTTCCCTATCCAACCCTGATGCCCTCAGAATTTTTTTTTGATATGATCTTCTGGGTCACTAACCGGTTATTCGGCTGAATTTATTTAGCTATTCAACCCATTTTCTGAGACATTTTTTAATTTTCAACTTTTACATTCTTGACTTTCAATATGAATTTCTATAGAACTTCTTTCCCTACTCCCTATCTCGAGTATCCTCCCTTATCTTTGGGAAGTATTTGGCATGTTCATTGGACATCTTGTTAGGTTTAACTCACTAATTATGCTTTATCAGGTACAAATTCCTATTTTGGTTTCTGTTATTTTATAGCAGTTGCTGTCCTATGAAGTTTCATTTATTTCCCATATGAGTTCCTATTTCTTCAGACACATTAACTACTTTGGCTGGTGATGGGTCATTGGAGAAGAGGATAATGCCAAAGTTCTAACTTGTGTCTAACAAATTTGCTTTAACAAATTTAGGTGGTGAGAGGGTGGGCACATCTGCGGGGAAAGGGTCTCTGGGGGAAAAATCTGTTCATCTTCTTTTGCAGAAATACACAGACTGCCTCAGTTGTAGTTATTTACCTTTTGGGGGACAGGGAGGGCTTGGGGATGCTCCAGGTCCAAGCTGTTTGTTTCATATCTTCCTGTGGCAGTGCTCCTCTGATGCTGGATTTCTAGTCCTGTCTTCCCTACCTCGCTGGCTGGCACGTGCTTTTGTATTTCTATGGCTTCTCAGGCAATGCAGAAGGAAGAAAAGGCCATGCCTGGAAACCTCTCTTTCACTTTATTTTCTGTTTCTTCCCCACATGGGGACCAAATCACCTTCAGTTGCCTGGAGGTTGTTCTCAGTTATTTGTTATTGTGAGTTTGACAGATCCATCAGCATCTCTCTCACTTTTAATGGTGTGTGCTAGGTCGGCGTCCAGGGAAAGAACCAGCACCCAACTCTCATCACTTTCCGAAGGGAGAAAAGTTTGCTGCTTCTGTAAACCATTTTCTCTATTACAGTGATTTTAATAGTGTGACCTTGTGTCCAATTGCTATTTGATGACATATAGAATGTATAATCATTAGATAAAGGTGGAGCTTGTCCTGAAATGTCTCTTACAATGCACGTGTCAAAGTTTGGAATTCACTTTCAGAGACACATGCAGAATGCTGAGTAAAATGAGTAGGTGTGAAACCACAGTGTTTCATTGTGGCTTGCATGATAATTTCATCAAGCTTTGGATTTTTAAAATATCGTCTGATTGAATCCATTTGTACTAAATAAAGTAGTGGCTAATTTCAAAGTCTTGAGATGCTTTGCTATTCCTACACAGGAGAGTAAATTAGGTCATTAGTAATAATCCCTCAAATGAATGACTCACGGCTACTTGAGCTATGTGAGATCCTGTTTTCTCAACTATTAATGAGGCAATTTGAAGGTACAATTTCAGTGTTTTGGGGAAAAGTTCTTGAATATAAAATTGAGATTCATCATTTCTATTAGTCCTTCAATTTGGGAGTAAAATGAGGTGTAAGAGATAACCTGATTGGGGCTTGAATGCTCATGGAACTGAGCTATATGCATGTTATTTATGTAAAGTGATGGAAAGAGAGAAGGCACCGTAGGTAAGCATCTATTCATTTTAGGAGTGAAAATACTGAGTTTGAATATACACACGTATAGTTTCAGCTCTTGTCGCAAAACTCTCTTTCTTGACTTACTGATATTTTTACTTTAAGGGCACTATTATTTTACCACATTCTTTGGAAACTCTGAAGATAACCAAGTCTTTTTCTACAACCATGATGACTCAAAATAAGTTAATTTGCAGTTATGAATGCAAGATGGCAATAAACCTTCCATTACGAATTGTATAAATACTCATAGTCCTCACATTTCTAAAATCTTTTCATTTTGGGGGCAATAATGACTTAATATCCAAAACCATATATATAACATATATATATTTGCTATTAGAAATATTTAAGTTTATCTTCTATTTTGTAAGAAAATACATTAATACAATTCTGCACTTAAAAAGACCTCTGGACATTTTAGCCTCCTTCCCATAATGCCATCTGAAGATATGAAAAGAGGACAGATAGCAAAAGAAAGATTGTTTGACTAGGAAGCTATAGTAGACACTGTTGGCTGTGGAGCCAATATCTCTTTCTCTTTCTGTCCTTCCTGACAGAGCTCAGGCAGTACTCACGCAGCCAACCTTTTCTCCATGGGACACATTGAATGGCAACCCCTTCCTCACTCCCCAGAGTGTGATTAGATGGCAGCAGTCAATTTATGGCATTCTTTTGGGCCAAGTCTTTATAGTTCAAGGTTGCCAACCCCAGAGAGCTGAACTAAACTTCATCAGCCTGTGCATTGTGGTCCGCGCTGGGTAGTGATGGGTAGGGAGCCATTTGACTCTTTCCCCCAACAACAATGAACAAAAAAAGTCACAGCATTTATCTTGTGATCTTAATGGTGCCAGCCTACAGACAAAGTTGATGCATTAGGAATGGAAATGACTGAAAAGAAAAGAGCAAAGGATCTAGGTTATTGATGGCAACCAACCCAGGCATCCATCCTACTTTTGCTTAAGTCAGAAAGAATTGGTGTTTCTATTATTATAGTTGAACACATAGAAAGAAAACTTTGATAGGAACTGGATCTCTGTTACAAGGTTTGGTGACCTTTGGAAAGAACTTTATCTTCACTAGTTGCTACATTTGTAAAAAGCATCTTTTATGTCTATCTCAGGGGACAGACTATAAAAAAGAAATAAAAGGAAGATATAAAGATATATTTATATATATGCAATACATAAAAGAGCAGTAGTAGTATAAAAATACATAACTTCTTAAACTTTAAATATCAGGAGGCACTAGTGAAAGGAAAAAGCAGACTCAAATGTTCATTTATACCAGACAAGACGTGAGTATTGTGGGCCATGTTAGTTTGTGATACTCCTGTCCTTATATAAGAAATATAGAGTGGGTAAAACTGATTAATTCCATCAAAGATTTAACTTGTCAGTGATAATAAGAGATGTTTTGTACAAGGGCAGTGCAGCTTTCATCATGATTACCACCACCATCATCATCATTCCCATCACTACCTCCCCACAATATCAGTGTTATTAGCAATTGATCAGAAGCTGTTTTAAGAGTTGCTAATCCTCAAAACATCCTTGAGAAATAGATAATATTGATACATTGTAGCAATTTTAAAACATAAACTCAAATCCTTGGACATTGCTGTCATCAATAGGTAGAGTCTAAGTCCTCTCCTCTTAAATCCAGGCTGAACTTAGTAACGTTCCTGTAACCAGTGAATCATAGATGGAGCATCACAGTACCCAAGGCTAGGTCAGGGAAAGCCATGCAGCTTCTAGCAGGTGCGCTGGGACACTTGCTCTGAGGAAAGCCAGCTGCCATGGAAGAAACCTATGTACCCCGAGCTCACCACGCTGGAGAGACTACACATGGTCGCCTGGTTAACGGCATCAGCTGCAATCTCAGCTGACGCCACTCTCTGCAGTCAGCCGTGTGAGTGAGTCATTTTGCTTGTCAGCCCAGCTAAGCTGACATGACTGCGACCTCAACCTCATGACTCAGCCCCCAAGAGAGACCTGCCTAGCCAAGTCCTTCCAGAGTTATGACCCACAAAAATGTCAGCAATGTAAAAATGATTGTGTTGAGACAGACTTCTATTTTACAGGTAAGAAAATCAAAGCATCCCCAGAAATCAAAGCTGTATTCTGATCAACTTATATCATATCAATTTATAAACCTGCTCAATTTCTCTTTTCGATTGTGGATAAGCCAACAATTTCTGAAGACCTTTCCAAATTGCAGCCTATTGAAAACTCTAAGTAACAACTTATTTGTTTTCCCCTGCATCACTTGGTAGTAAACATCCAGGTGAAGAAGGAAAGAAAACCACCAGAAATAATTAGATAATTAGCTGGAACAACTACTGAACACTCAGTTTTAGGACATAAAGTCAAAGTCATCAGGAATCCGCATCAAACCCGCACCTACTCTTAATTCTCTATTTATATTCATGGTCTCTTTATTCCTGACTCATACCAGCTTGTTTGTGTTCTATCTCCATTAGAATTAAATTCCTTGAGAGCAGAAACCCTGCCGGTCAGGATGACTTCTCTATTCCCTGCTCTTACCATAGTCTGATGTAGATGAGGGGACTTGCCATGTGTTTAGAAAGTGAATTGAATGGAGATTATATGAGAATATTCTTCAGGTCTATTTTTTCTGCCATTTCAACTGCTACCCCAAAGTAAGCATTTTGTGTCTTCATTCCTGGAAAACTACAATGAATGGTGGGCCTTTCTGTCTTCAAATATTTCAGTTTTTCATTCTATCCTATCAATTATTGCTCCAAAAATGCTACTCACTCCCAGTGCTCAGCAATTAGAATGCAAAGCCCTTCAAAGCCTTTCCATCAAAGAAGACCTCAGTCCTACTCTGGATTCCCCAACCCTCACTCCCCAATGCGTTCCCAGATGTCCTCTAAGAGGACCACTCAGTCACCCCACACCCCCCAAAAAAAATCCCTCCACAAATTTCTAATTACAGATGGGTACTTCCATGCCTTTTCTCCAAAATCCTCACCCACTAAAAGTCAAGCAGTTCATCAAGGCCCATCTCAAGTGTTACTTTAATAAAGAACTCTTCCGGGATCCCCATCCAGCACATAACATCTCCTTTCTCTGCACTGCATGGCATTGGGTAGCAGTACTCCAAAGACATTAACATTCTGCCTTCATGTCTGGGTTTTACATACATAGACCCTGTTCTGTGTGAACTCAATGAGATTTGAAAAGACTTAATACTAATTTTCTTCATGTTCTTTTTTCTTCTGTTTATATTCTGATATTAATTTCAAAGTACTGACATCGGCTCAGTCTGTGTATATTTCACACCATACCCACCACCAGAGTTCCAGGGCCCTTCATCACCACCTCACTGCCCCCTCCCCTCCCTGCTGTGAATTTTGTTGAGATTTGTCTGTTGGTTTGTCTTGCTCCTTTATATTCCCCACATATGAGTTGAGACCATCGTGTCCTTCCCATTTTTCTATCTGGCTGATTTCACTTAACCTAGACACTAACTACACTTCCCTCTTTGCACTGCCCCTGTGTATCTATCGGACGGTCACGTTTTGGTCAATGCTAGCTGAAAATATGTCCACTGGCTTCCTAACCAGAGCTCTTCAGAAGTACAAGAACGTCCTGGGAGCTAAGGCATAAATAGAAACACATGCCCACACTGAGGGCCGCCAAGGAATTTTAAAGGGAAACAGAAGCAAGAGAATGAGAGAGCCAGAGAGACCCTCGTAAATCTCCTCTCAGATTTTCTGGGGACATTCCAGGGAGCTCAGAAAGGACAGGGGCTGGCCAGACACGGCATGGTAGGTGAAATGCATTCCTCTTCCTACCTCTCAGAACATGCTTTTCCAAAGCGAGCTCCCTAACAAATGCCAAGAGAGTGGGCTGGAAGATGGACCTGCAACAGGGCTCACAACCCGAATATTTTCTCTGACAAATGCACACACCAGAGAGTGAAGGATTTGGGCCAGCTGAGCAGACACAGTATATCTGCCCACTGAAAAAAGAAAAATGTCCCCCAGATACTTTTTTTTTTTCCCAAGGAAAGGTGCAGGCAGGAACGAAGGTGAGCAGGCAAGCAGGCAGGCAGAGAGAGGAACAAGCAGCATTTTATTTTTATTTAGTTGTTCACACTAGTTGTTTCCCCCCAGGCCCGAGACTCAAACCCAGGGGTATGTGGCCTGCGTTCTCTCCAAGGCGACTGACGCACCACTACTCCACCGGAGTGCCCAGACACTTTTGTGTTCTAGAAAGAACAGTAAAAGCTACTTAGGAATAAGGACGCTGCTATGCCCATGGGCCCCACCTGCGAGGCTGGCAGCTCTGTGTAAGAGCCACAGGGAATAATGTTGGGGCTGGAGCTCCGGGGCAGCTGCCCTGGGTCCTGTCGTTTTGAATGTCTCCGAGGGGCTTTCCCTGGTGTCTGCTATTCACTCTCCACAAATGGCAGAAGGTGGCGACATTACTTCCAAACAGACAACAGTCAAGGCTCGGGAGACAGTGAACAGCCTGCTCTGAAAAAGGAGCCCAGGAGGCCATCGGCAGCCTCCTCTGGGTGTGTCTGTGGGCGGGGCTCTGAGGGCAGGGGCATCTTCAAGTGCCCCAAACAAAGGCGGAGAACCATGTCCACCTCCCACTGAAAGAGCGCAGAGGTGCCTTCTCTAGGACCGCGAGGCCATAGGTGGGAAAAGCAGCAGGCAGAGGGAGCCGGCACTCCGAGGGTGCACCGAGGTGATGAATGTCAGGATGGGATGAAGGGACGGTGTGCAGTAAACTCATGTCTCCCTCTGAGCAGCCTGGTCTCTCATTCTTCCTCCAGGACTCCTGTGGTATGAACGCTGTCTCTGGGCAGAGATGCAGGGCAGGGCAGAGCACTTGAGCCTTGACCAACTGGGAAGGAGTCCCCATGGCTGCCTGCACTTCTGCTCCCCTTCCCTGTCTTCCAAAGGCCTCACCAGTGGCCAGAGATCTCAGGACTGAATGCAGTAGCAGGCCCACCCCGACAGAAGGGGAATGACGCATGTGGTGTGTGTGATCTATGAGATAACAGAACCACCAGACGATCCAGAGAAATATTCATTTTTTCCCTCCATAACTCACTGCCCCTGAGTTTGACACAGACACACAGTGATCAAGGATGCCTATTGCTCACTGATGCAGGGAGAACAGTTGGAAGGTCATGGAACTGGTGGGGAAGGAGAAATCAAAGCCTCTGATTCCCAGGCAGGGTTAAGTTCCCAGTTCCATCCTCTGAGCAAAGGGGGCGCTCTTTGTAGGGAGTCTAGTGTAGAAGCCCCCAGTTCAGAGCCCAGCTCTACCTCATACAGCTGTGCACCCACAGGCATGTTATTGACCCTCTCTGTGCATTTGTTTCCTCATCTGCCAAGAAAGGATGGTAGAACTGAGAGCATTTTAGAAGTTACTCCATGTGGAGTTCTCAGCAGTACACCTGTCCCTTAGCAAGTAGCATGTCAGTGCAAACTACTACTTCTACCCACTTATTCCTGATCATACTTCCTCAATTGGTCTTCCCAGTTCTGCAGTGAGAAACTTTAGTGATCAATCTGATAGTCCTTGTCTTAGACACTGTCCTATCATCCCTTAAAACCCGACTCAAAAGGCATTATCTCTTTGAAGTGCTCCCTCCTCTTGGAAAAGTTAGGTCTTTCTCCCTTTGGAATACCATGGTCTGTCAATACCTTGAATCTGGAAGGTATCATATATTGCAATTGTCCACACATACTGATTCCCTACCAAAGCAAGTACTTTTCAAGGTCAAAGCATGCCTTTGATAAATAACATGTCAGTGAGCAAACAGATTCTTCATGGATTTCCTTCAATCTTCCTTGGGTTGTCCTTAGGCCAAGGGTTAGAGGAAATCAAAGCCCAGGAAAGAAATGGAGGTGAGTGTCCGGCAGGACTGAAGAATGGATGCATGGGCAGCAGAGGAAGAAGGAAGACCCAGTCCTTTCATCTCCCCTCTCGAGCCTGCTGTGAATGGGAAAAACCTAGGCACGGACACAGTTCAGCTGGTTCTCCAGACTCAACTATAAAACAACTTATACCTTGCCCTGAAATGGAGGGAGAAAGAAAACCAAAGAGTAATTGATCCAGGTAGGACTATGACAGCCAGGACTGGCAAATGAGACCCACAGCATGAAAGCAACTGAAGAGGATGACAAGTGACCTCCCCTGAGGCTAGTGCTCCGATAATGGACAAGATCTGGTTGGACAGGACAAGCAGCCAGCAACATCAGTCAGCATGGTGGGGCCCAAGGCACCGGTGTCTGGAATTCCACCAGACAGGTCCTCAGCTTCCCCGTGATGGCGAGGTCTCGCTGCAGTCCGTGGAGCTTGTACTCACTGACATTATATGCAATTTCTAGGGTATGACTTCAGGTGCACTTAATGGGAACAAGGTCCATAGATTTCAGAAGATTCAAAAAAAGGCTTATGATCTAAAAAAAGAAAAGAAAAAGTGAGTTATGTGCACAGGAATCCCTCAGGGATTTTGTTAAAATGCAGACTCCGTATTGTAAACCAGGGTGGGTCTGAGAATTGGCATTTTAACCACATCTTTGGATTCACATTGCGGGTCTGTGGTTCACATTTTGAATAGGAAGCACCGAGTCATGGGCTTTACCCACTAAAACGACAGCCTCTAACTGCCCAGCTGCATGTACCTACAGAATTCAGTGTGACATAAACTGATCTGAATTTTAGCACATGTGATAAGATACACATGACACAGAGAAACCCTGGCAGGTATTACTGGCACTCTCTAAGATCCCTTTGGCGTTTAGGACACGCTGATTGCTAATATGCCAAGAACTAGGAAGACCACTTTTCATCACTGCTGAGAAAAAGGACCTGGAGGCCCAGGTGCCTGGGTCCCTGCTCTCTGCGCAGAAGGAACTCCAGCAAAGAAATGTGTTTCCTTCATTCAAGTTTTCTTCTGCCACCTTTGAGAAACTGACCTGAAAAACACAAATGACCAAGTGAATTCACTTGGCTCACAGGGGATTCGAATGATGCTGAATGATTTTGCCTATCAAATATCAGATTAAACCTTCACCAGCAAACCGAAGGCTTGGTGATTGTCAGCAGCAAGCCCCACTGGCTCGCACGGCGGCATCTTAAGCAGGGCTTTCAGGCACCAAGGTGGCAACAGGCTGGAGTAGCACCGAAGTCTGGTGCTAGAGAGGAACTCAGCAGCGTCAAGTGCACAGAGTGATACAGCTAAATTGTGCGTCAACAGTTCTCTCCCCAGTACACAAAGCATCATAAAGGCTGAAATCCAAACTGAAGTCTAAAAACAGCCCGATAAAGTGATTTCCTCCTTTCACTCCACCAGAGAGCAGACCAGCTGACATCAATATCTGTAGGGCACAACTGACTTCTCAGAGTTTACAGGGAAAGAACGATTACACAACTGCCCCTTTCTCACCAGCAGAACAACCGCCCCAGAAAACAAGAAAGGAAACACAATTACACTGTGGCTGAAAACCAATCATGGATATTTGATTATGATTATTAATGGAGGGAAAAAAAGGGACAGACTGCTGAGCAGCAACCACGCACTAAGTGAATCTCTGTATGAGATTCCAAAAGGAGGATTAATTTTTTGTTTTCTTTTCATCTTCCAGCTAGTCATTTGAATGTGACACCAAACTTTAAGCATGGCCTGTCACATCCTTATCAATATTCAGTGTCACTGCACTCTGGTCACATTATCTCCCCTGGATACCTAAGTGACAGGCTCCTTGCTGTGGGGGATTGTTTTCCCTTTGCCTCTAAATATGAGGCGGATGTGGCCGGGAACTGACTTGTCAGATGCAGGAAATTAACTAATTTTCAAGACATCAGAAAGACATTTGGTAGCAAATATTTACTTCTCTGTTTCTTTCCTACTGATATTGAACATGCATTATCTAATCTGGAGGATGCTGGATTTACAATCTCTGGGAACAAAGGGATGTTAGGACGCATTCTAAAGAAAACAATGCCCTCAATTCCTTCATCCCCTGGTGAAAACACTGCAGCCAAGTGTACTTGTCGTAAAAGAATAAGAGACCAGGAGGATTGCAAGTAAATATGCCAGTGTGTGATTTCTCTGACTTTATATCACATTCTGAAAACTAGTTTCTCTACAATGGCTGCCTATCCATTGAATTTCGAATCACTAAGGTCCACAAAAACATGGTAACTCCATTAAAAGCTGGCCATTAGCCAGGTCCCTAGAGGGGAAGACCGGGACAGGAAGGGATCAATTAGAAGACACTGGGTAAGAAGGAGATCAATGTCTCACCTCCTCTGTGTCGGATCGGGTGCTGGACACTTTTCATGCAGTATTTCATTACTTGTACAATTTCACTTTGCGGTGAGGATTATTATGCTGGTGACCTCAACTTTACAGATCAGGAATTCGGCTCAAGGGGGAGTCTGGTGTTTGCTTAGAATTACTTATAAGCTAGTTGGTGGGGTTAAGATCAAATCCCATCCCAGTGACAAAAGTCATAATTTAATGGTACCATGTTTTCACTCATCTTATGAGAAATATTTAGTGCTTCCTTCTCCACTTGGGAAACACAATTTCCTGTTCTACACGAAATCAAATAAAACACTTAGGAACTCATGACTGATCTCAATACACAGCATGAGACCCATAAAGCCACCCTCACCTGATATTTTTATTGTGGTAGATGTTACTTATTTTTGTACAAATATAGGAACATTTCTCTTGAGATTACAGAAACAAGAGTGGTTGCCGTAAATGAAAACACAAAACAGACATTGCCTATGCTGCCTGATACAAAAAAAATGTCAGCTGAAAACTATTTCAAAATTACATGTACACAACCAAACACACACATACAGTCATGACACATTTTATCCTTATTCAGCTTCTTTCAAAAAGACTCCAATCTTCAGTTATAGTAGTAACAACATAATAATTAGCTACTAATTATTATTAATAATAATTGCAATTATTATTGAGAAGACTGGAAATTAGCATTATTACAAACATTGTTTCATATTAATTATGAGTTATATGAATGTTATTAAAGTACTGCAAATAATAAAATGGCAGCAAAACATTGCCCGAACAGATGTCATTATGACTAAAACATGCTTCATGTAGCTCAATTAGTCTCCCTACTTGCCCTGGAAGAAGGGTATTATATTATTTCCTTTTATAGACAGGAAAATTGAAACTTAGACTAAATAATTAGCCCAAGGACACAAAACTAGAAAGTATAGAGGCGTTCGGCATTTGATCACTGACCTCAGAGTCCATATTCTTGGTCTTGTGTTTACCCTTTTCCCCCAACTTCCCATCAGTTCAGAGCCTTCCAGTCACTGGCCTTTGCTCAGAGAGGCCTTGAACATACAATGTCTTCCTTTCTCCTTTCTTGGTCAGTTCATCATCCAATTTAAATGCTATCTTTTTTTACTTTTCTCTTTTCGAGGAAAGATGTTGGCATGAATTAAGGTGAGTAGGCAGGTGGAAAGGAAGAAAGAAGAGGAAAAAGTTTATTTTCACTTAGTCATTCATCTTGGCTGTTCCAGCCAGCCTCAGTACACGAACCCAGCTCCTTGGGATGTATGCAGACTGCGCCCAACTACGACTCCACGTGGGGTGTGCGTAAAGGTTATCCTTTTTTTGCCACCTTCCCTTGACTACCTCCTCAGGCAGAATAAGTTGCAACTTATCCTAAAGAGTCAGCAGTCGCTGTGAGGCAGCAAGCTCTTTGAGGGAGGTCAGGGCCCACATACCCCTTTACCCACGCGACCCATCTCAGTATCTGCTGCACAGTAAAGGCTCCACACAGAACTGCCTACAAATCCATCCTCTGGGATCATGGTTTTTGGCCCCCTTCTCCACCCATTGGTGATAAGGAACATTCTATTAAGATCTTCTGAGTGATGTCTCTTCCTACCTCAAACAATAAAGGATCCCAAAGTCCATTAGACTATACTCAAAATATTTTCTTAATTGTTTCAATCATCCAATTTCTCCACCTTCTCCACAGACTCCAATCCAATTTATGTTTCTTGCTATGCTTAGCCCTCACTTAGAAAGTAATCTAGATTTCTGAATTTATAAAATAGAGGTAGCTGGTTTAATCACCAAAGGGTTAATGACGAAGATCTTTTTAGGTGTTATCTTTCTTGATACAGTTTTCTGTCCGATCAAAGATCAGTAATGACTATGGAAGGCAGATTTGAAGACAGGCATTTTAGCATTCAAATCCTGGCTCCACTCCTCACTAGCATGTGACTGTGGGAAAGTGCCTTAACCTCTCTGTACCTCAGTTACCGCATCTGTAACATGGAGAAAATGCTAGTTTCTACCTCATTGGTTATGAAGTTGAAATGAGTTCAAATATGTAATGCAGTAACCACAGTTAGATGCCACTACTAATACTTCTGCTATCAGCACCATCATCGCTGATAGGTAGCAGTTAGACATGAACAGGAAATAAGGGGAAAAAGGGAAAAAGAAGGAAGGAAGATAAAAGAAAAGACATCAGTGCAGACAGGGTTGATAAGAAAAGAGACATCTTAAGGCCACAGACATCACAGAAAGTGAGCAACCAATCAGCAAGGCACTTGTGGTTAGCTTGCTTGGCAGGGAGCAGAGAAATGCCCATCTGGTAGGAACTGGCTGGAGACATATATGCAGACAGGGTAAAACCCTGTCCTTGGATGAAATCTCTCATTACACCATCATTATAATAAAGCTAACATTGCAGTTTTGACCCACCCTGGTGGGAAACCAGAGAGAATTCTGCATGCTGGGGAAGTACACTTCCCCACACATTTCTAGAAATAGTGACCTCTTTACTGATCATCTCCTCCCATAGGCAGGATCAGCGCAGGACCCAGCCCCAGATCATGAATAAAATAGGTCAATAACTCACTCGAGGGGTTCTTCCTTTAGGGATAACCAGCTCTCTAGTCTGAGCATGTACTTTCATTTTGCTGGTAGACCTGTAACACCCCTTGGGTTGACTTCTTTGGGAATCACCAGCTCTCCACACTTGAGAGTGTACTTTCATTTCTGGACTCTCGTTTTTTGATTCATTGTGCCAATAAAGTTTTTCTACACGCTTTACTCTATCTGCATTCTGGCGAATCCATAACTCACCACCAGTTTCTTGGTGCAAATCCAGAGAACACAAGAACCCAACGGCAAGACTCTTTCCCTGGGGTAACATCACCACCACTACAAGGCTGTCCTGGATCAGTGCCTTATAGAATACCTCTATCTGCCAGTTATCACCATTTGCTACCCCAGCTCCCATTCCCTATTGGTAACCTCAGTTCTACCACAAGTGTCCAAGGGTTGGTTTTGTTTCATCTGCTACTTTGCTTTGTCTATTCATGTTCCACCTATGAGTGAGGTCATCTGGTATCTATCGTTCTTCTTTTGACTTATTTCACTTAGCATAATCCCCTCTACTTGCATCCATGTTGATTCAAATGACAGGGTTTCATCTCTTCTAAGGGCTGTGTAGTATTCCATTGTGTATATGTA
Source organism: Solenodon paradoxus (assembly GCA_004363575.1). NCBI lineage: Eukaryota > Metazoa > Chordata > Mammalia > Eulipotyphla > Solenodontidae > Solenodon > Solenodon paradoxus. The sequence continues at coordinate 131,328 of RJWH01001300.1, read as the reverse complement.
CCACAACTTTAACATTCATCTGACACTGGACACTTAGGTAGTTTCCAGTTCTTAGATATTGTGAATAGGACTTCAATAAACATGGGGCTGCATACATCTCTGCGAGTTAGTGATTTTGTGTTTTTTGTGTAAACACCCAGAAGTGGGATAGTGGGATCCTATGGGATTCCCATCTTCAACTAGTCCTGTAGATTTTAAGCTAGGGTGCCCCTGCATCGGGGAGAGCACCCTACTTAGCCCTGCAGATGGTGGCTGCTGTGTTCCTTAGTGTTCTCTTTACTTTTTTGGTGAGTGACCTCATTTCTCCAATCCTGTTATAATGAGCAATTTTTTTATACAAGACTGTCTCTTGTTGATATTACTGTTTGGTTTCTGAAACACTCTCTGCTCTCATGAGTACCACAGTACCGTCAGGCTTCTTTTTGTTCCTCACAAGCTCCAATTCTATTTTTGTCTCTGATATTTTTTCCAGCCCAGAATGTCCTGAAATGTTATTAAATCTTCACATGTCTGGTTCCTTGGGCATTTCCTCTGAGTCACTTTCCAGAATCTCCAATCTAAAGTCATCCTTCCCAGTCCCTACAAACTCATCACCATTTAGAACATGGTTGTTTTGCCTACTTATTACTTATCATCCAGTTCTTTCATCTGCCTCCCTCCCTTATTAATTCTAATGGGAATTTTTATCAGGTAAGAAAGCACTTGGCACACAGTTATACAAAGAAGATGAGAAGGACAAGAAAGGTTTTTAAAAGGATAGAAGGGTTGGAAGAGAAAAGAAAACAGAAAGAAGGGATGGAGGAAGGACTGCATATAAACCCCCACTCACTCTAATCTAGTTCCCAATCCAAATGTCCCCTGATTTAATCAATTACTTTCACTACTTATCCTACCAATGACTGATGCTTTTAAACTCTGGAATCACCATTCTGTTACTTTCCACACTGAGTTACCAAGTCTTAAAGACTTTTCCTTTAAATGTCTCCTTCATCTACTCTCTCTTCTCCAGTAACTTTGTCATTTCCCATAAACACCAATCATGTGTATATGGATTATGACTTTATTATCATCCTACCCTCCATATTAGCCTCTATCATTTCAATTTTCTTCTCCTTTTTAAATATATTCCAAACAGTGTTGCCAACCAGTTTTTCCAAAACTTTGGGTTTTTTTCATCAAATTCTTCTCCACTTCTTAACAGACCAGTCATCATTTGTTTCATCCAGTCATATATATTTGTCCACTGTATAAGGCCCTCCACATTGGCTACAAGCCACCAAACAAGCTTCACTTCCCATCATGTTACAGAAATCCAGTCCTGTGACTGAGTTCTGTCCCCATCCAGCGGCCTTCTCTCAGAGGGGCTCTCTCTCTCCTGATCATCTTCAAGGGGACAGCTCAAACTCTGGCCCACAGAGGCTTCATTGGCAAAAACAGACTCACACTTAGCATCTTCTCTCGACTCCTATAATCCAGAAAACATTTGGAATTTTAAAGATATAAATATGAGTTGCTTTTCTTCATCAAATCAATAGAAATGTGTATGTGTATACCTCATTTTCCTTGCAGCTACAGGGAGTGTTGAACAAACAGTGACAGGTGATTCATTATAAACAATTGATAACATCCTGCTTGAGCACAGTATGAGTTCTCCGGCCCACAGGACCTACTTTGTGACACTCTCAGGAGCTGCTGCATTAGAATGTTCTAAGACATCATCTGACCAAATTCACAGCTCTTCTCATTCTTCATATATTTAATCTGCATATTTTAGAAAAAAATTCAGAAATGAGAATTTTTTCATAAAGGCTTTTAAAGGCTTTTATTTTCTTAAAGAGTTGATTGTCTATTTTTATCCCTTTTACTTTTAATAGTTCCCTTCTCTTGAAATTGTTAAAGAAAAAAGACTTTCTCTGGGAAGAACTATATATTTTCCTCACAGTTCCACCCATAGAAAAAAAAAGACCCAAAGAAAATAGAATACAGGTGCCTGTTAGCTAAATGGTGGCAGTCCACATCAGATCAGAGCTAATTAAGGCTCTGGAACAAAAACATATTAATTTTTAAAACTGCCACATAACAAAAAGTTACAGACAATAAAATGTCCTTCAATCAAATATGGTTAAGCAAACTGTAGTACATGCAAACTTTCTTAAATATCAAATAACTTAAAATTTTGGCAATCATAATAAAGTGAAACAAGGAAATATTTTTTAACTAAGTACCAATACAGCATTGGAAAAAGCAGCATTTCAGTCAGTGCAAATACAGACAGCAAATAGGCCACTCCTCCCAGCCAGCAAGCAACCCTGCACACCTCTGGCAAGTGTATCCCACCTGCCAGTAAATAGTGTGCACGTGAGTACACAACAGGAACTCCAGCCACCTGCCATTTGTTACTGGGCTTGGCTGACAGTCCCACGCACTCGCATGGCAGCATCCACATGCAAACACCATCCACTCAGTATACCAGAGTTGAAAGTCACGGCCAAATCCAACCAAGATGTGACAGCCGGGCCAGGCTGAGAGCAACGCAATAATAGGGGACTTTAATGACCCCCTAAATCACTGGCTTGATCTTTCAGACAGGAAAATCAATAAGGAAATATCAGTCTTAAATAACACATTATGCCAGATGGGCATTATACATACTTATATACAAATATATGCTACTGCTTTTGGATGAAATGTTTTATATATATATATATATAAACACATATATGTTACACATATACACATATATGTTATATATACACAGACATGTAATGTTTCATCCAAAAAGCAGTAGCATATATCTTTTTCTCAAGACACATGGCACATTCTCAAGGATAGATCACATGTTAGGATGCAAAACTAGTTTCAATAAATTTAAGAAGACTGAAATCGTAACACACATCCTCACTGACCATAACAGTATGAAGTTAAATCAACAGGAAGAAGGAGGTTAGAAAGCCCACAAATATGTGGTGATTAAATTACATTATACAGAGCAATTATTGAGTTACTGAAGAAATCAAGGGGTAAATCAAAAAGCATCTGGAGACAAGTGAAAATAAAAATATTACATATCAAAATCTTTGTATGCAGTACAAGCAGTATTAAAAGGAAAGTTTATAGCATTATAGACTTATCTCAATAACAATTAAAATCTCTAATAAACAATACAATCGTACACGGAAAGAAAAAAAATAAAAGAAATATAAATATAAATAAAAGAAATAAAGGAAAAAATAAAAGCAAATGAAGGCCAGAATCAGTTGAAGAAAAGAAGTAATAAAACTCAGAGTAGAAATAAATAAAATAGAAACAAGTAAGACATACAAAAGATCAATGAAGTAAGGCATTTTTTAATCTACAAAATTGACAAAGTTTTGTCTAAACTCATCAAGAAGAAAAGATTTCTATAAATAAAATAAAAAATGAAATAGAAGAAGTTACAATGGATACCACAGAAACACAAAGGGTCATAAGAAACTATTACGATTATTGACATGTCAACAAACTGAACAGCTTAGAAAAACTGGATAAATCCCTTGAACCACACAACCTCCCAAGACAGTATCATGAAGAAACAGAAAATGTGAACAGTCTAATCAGACACATGAAAGATGTTCCTCTTTGTTAATCATTAGGGAAAGACAAATCAAAACCACAATGAGATCACCTCACACCTGTTAGAAAGGCTATTTACCAAAAAGACAGCAAACAATTAGTGTTGGTGAGGATGTGGAGAAAAAGGAACCCTCATGCACTATTGGTGGGAATGTAAACTGGTGCAGCCACAATGGAAAATATTATGAAGAGGTCCCTCAAAAATTTAAAAAAACAGAACTTCATTATGATCCAGCAATTTCACTTCTAAGTATTTATCCAAAGAATATTAAAAAGAAATTCAAAAAGATGCATGAACCTTTATGTTCATTGCAGCACCCAACAAAATAACCAAGATATGGAAAAACCGAATGCCCATTCACAAATAAACGAACGAAGAAAATGTGGTAGGTATAAATACACCATGGAATACTAATACGTATTAATCAGCTATATGAAAAAAATGATACAGTTCTGCCATTGGTGACAACATGGATGGACCATGAGGAATTATGTTAAGTGAAATAAATCAGAAAGAAAAAGACAAATACCCTTTGACTTCACTGGTATGTAGAAAGAATATAAGGAAACAGATCAAGTGAACAAACAAAATGAAAACAAAAACAAGCCCTTAGACTCTGACAACACAAAGGCAGTTACAAAGGAAGAAGAGTGTGTGGGGGGATGGGATTGGAACAAGTTGAGGGTGTCAGCTGGATGGTGGTCAACAGTAACTTGACCTTTGATGGTGGCTGTGATTTGGTATACACTATGTCATAGACTGTTATTGAAGTGTGAAGCTGTACACTTGAAATGTCTACAGTGTCGTAAGCCAACACTATCTCAATAAAAATAAATTTAAATATAAATGTATCACAAAAACCAGTGCATGCTGTTAATGGTAATTGTTGTCAGTCCCTGGAGATTGTGGAGCGTATGAGGAGTAAAATGTAAATGTCAGCACAGAATGGGTCACAAACAGAACTCTGTAAAATCTGAATCTGAAGAGGATTCTGGCTCCCAGTTCTTTAGCGCTTGAACCTATTCTGGTTAAATGAACTGATAAAACTATAATTAAAAAAGTGAGTAATGATACAACAAGTTCTGTTTCTTATGCCTAGGAAGTTTTACATTCAAAAGTCCTGTTGTCAGGAACAGTGTGTAACGCATTTTTCATCTAAAAGGGGATTATGAATATATATGACTACACCAATAAAAGGCATGGAAGGATAAACTAGTATCAAATAAGCATGCTTTCCTGACAGGGGAGTTCAGGACCAAGTTGGAAAGAGGGAATGAAAGGCACACTATTCTGAATGCACCTTGTACATTTAACTTTGAACCATAAGGTTTGTGTCCTATATTTCTAAAACCACTAAAATACAAGGAAAAATAAAACAGGTAAGCCTACTATGCATAACTTTAACTATGCACTGAGTTGATGGCTGAACTACACCAAGGGAATTAATTAAAGTGGCTCTTAAACTCTGTAATTCAATGGTGTATCCCTTGTGGGATATATTTTAGGAGCAAAGGAAACTGCAAAGAAGTCTCGTTTTTAGTTATTACATTGTTAATAATTACATCAGGATTATTCTGAAACCATACATAGTATATATAGACTATGGATATACCAAATCTATTATATAAACATTTTTACAGCAGAATATACAATATCTATAGTCAAATATACTCTTCCATATAGAGACAGGTGGATAGATTAATCTATATAGACAAGTAAATTTAGTAATATTAAGAACCAAGTTTTTATGTATAAAAGATAAATACAAATATAAAATCAAATAAGTTAAAGCAAAACCTTATCCTAAATTTGAACTAAAAATAGCAGTATGAATTCAATACAGTTGCTTGGTGTAAAAAATATCCTCATTCTGTCTGCTGAAAAGACCAAGGAATAACCACCCACCTAATAGCTATAAGAACCCACCGACCCAGACTATGTTTTGTAAATATCATTTCCTGTCAAAAGTAACAAGAACTCTGTGCAGAAAATGACAATTTGGGACAGAAAGTGTATCAGATGAGTTGGAAATATCTTGTCACATCAGACAGTAAGGAAATGTCTAGGCTGATGCTAAAATATTCAGGAGTCCATTTGAAAAGGTTCTCAATCAAAGATGGGAGCATTTGAAAAAAGATCAACATCTGTAAATAAATGAAATACAGCATATGTTAAACAATCAATTAATTAATAATGATTATATATATACATATACACACAGACACCTTTGTTCACCTTTGTAAAATGCTAGAAAACCAATTATTAATCTGAAAACTGGTGCCTAAAGAGGAAAAAGTCAAATTGCAGCTCAGGGCAATCAAACAGATGTTGAATGATTATTTTTCAACTTTGACGCTTCTTTTACTCTCCCACATCATCAAGAAGGGAGTATTTCGAGTGAAATGAATGCTGCATATGACATCTCTAAGAAAACCCAGCATCTTTGAGTAGCTGTGCATTCTACGGAGCGCTTCAAGCTCTGGTCAGTGTTAACAACGCTTGGTTTGACAGTCCCACCAGCCATCTTTGAAAGGATATTTCTCTTTTTTTATAGAAGAATTACAACAAACACACAAGGACAGTGAGAGAATTTGAGTATCACTCTTTTACAACTATTAGTGAGATAATGAATCTAGTCAAAGAACACCAATCCAGGTTAAAAAAAATGATGGGTATCTGATACAAAGTGGGTAGGACTCAAAGCAACTGAACGGAACCATCAATCTCAACACACAGGAAAGAGATGACAGCTAGATTGGCTACCTTATGTGACTCAGTAGAAAGTTACAATATTATCAATGAAGCACTCCTGACAATACAATCAGTAAAATCAATTCTCTAGATACAGCTACCAGTTAACGAGAAATGAGTGGGAAAAACAGAAACACTTTAATGAGTACATAGATGCAATTAACCAAATTCTGTAGGACAAACACCTTGGTTTCTTTGACAAAAACGAGCACATAAAAGAAAGGAATTTAAGATTATAATTAAAATATTTAATTCTTTTCACCTGCAAAATAAAATAAATCTAAGGTATATTGCTTAATTTAAGTAAGCCAACAAACTGAAGTTCTGAGATAATTAGGGAAAACAGGAACAGGAATTAGGAACACCTACTGGATAGCTGATGATATTAAGAAACTCTTGTTAATGTGTTTAGTTGCAAAAATGGTATTGATTTTTTAAGCCTCTATATTTTTGAAGGCATGTACTTGCTTGTTTGTGGATTTAAAAAAATGAGATTTGATTCAAAATAATTCTTTTGGGGGTAACTGTACAGTAGACTGAATAAAGTTTCCCCAAAGGTATCTATGTTCTAATCTTCAGAATCTTCACTACCTTAAATGGCCAATTGGACTTTGCAGATGTGATTAAGTTAAGGACTTTGGGATAGAGGGATATTCTGGGCTATCTGCTCAATTCAATTTTGTAATCACAATGATCCTTATAAGAAGCAGAAGTGCCAGAATCAAAGAACGTTCTATGATGACAAAAGCAGGTATCAGAGAGAGAGGCTGTGCAGATAGAGAAAGGGGTAAAAAGCCAAGGAATACAGGCAACCACTAGCAGCTGAAAGGTAGTGAAACAGATTCTCTACTCTTAGCCTTGAGAAGGAACCACTCCAGCTGACACCTTGATGTTAGCAAATTGATGGTGAACTCTTAAACTCCAGAACTGGAAGAGAATAATGTGTCTTCTCTCAAGCCACAAAGTATGTGGTCATTACTTTCAGCAGCAAGAGAAAACTGATGCAAAAGTAGAGCAGCAGACAGGAGTATAATGGAAACCAGCTTGATTATGTGTTGAAAATCGTGGAATTTTTATGATTTGCCCATAGGGGTTAAGCAGAATTTTCGTAACATTGTTTATACTTGAAGCTTTCCAAAGTAATTCCTTTTTTAATTAAAAAAATAAAATTTTCCTAAGGAAATTTAATCTCAAAGTCTATCTTACAATATACTTTTCAAGTTTCATAGCCTAGCCCATATCCAGTTCCAGAATGTGGTGGCAAAATTAAACTTAGAGAATGGGAACTCAAAGGGAGGTTGAGACAAACTGGCAGTCATATCTACAGAGCAACCTGTGGGATTGGGCAAGATGCTTCATCTCTCTCCTCCTCAGCTACCTTGTGTATTCAGGTTAATATCAGAGCTTGCATTTTATAGGGTTACTAAGTTTACATGAAATAATACATTTAAAGGTAGTGTGTTATCTGTCACCTATTTCTTAACAAAAGTTAGCTAGTGATATTATCATTGCATGCTATTTCCAGCTTTTTGACCAACATCTGAAATAGGCCTCAAATCAGTCTCTATTATAATTATCAAATACTCTAAAACACATATTTGTGACTTAAGTACATAGAGTTTATGCAAACCATCAGTATTCTGTTTTTAAAAGCTCTTGGTTTTGTATGATTATTGTATTTTGATGGCATCCTGAGATGATGAGCAAATAAGAACAAATAAAAGCTCTTGGTTTTGTATGACTACTGTATTTTGATGGCATCCTGAGATGATGAGCAAATAAGAACCACTGGTATTGAGTTAAGCCCAAAAGGGAGGCTAAAAAGAAATACCTCTCCTAGGCTAGCCAATCTGGTTCCATGGAGAAGACAACTGAAGAATCAGAAAGATGCTTGTGATTACAAAATTACAAAGATACACTGATATGAATTCTGAACATGAAGGGGCAAGAAGAATCAACTGAGGCTTGAGGGGTGGTTGATGATATTTATAAATCACCTCCTCCTAGATGCCTTTTGCCATATATGGAAACCAGATCAATAGTAACTCTGATCCACGTGATGTGGCTGATCTACAGGACACTGGAAAAGCCTACTCTGACCAACATTACTCCCAGATCAGAAATTCCTGTCCAGGAATTACTGCTTCTAGATCTGTGATGATCTCTCAAAGAATATGCATTCTTCCTTGTACGAGCAAGATTGTCATTTTGGAGAAAATAGTATGGATATTTCTCAAAAACAGAAAACAGAATTACTGTGTGATCTCATAATCCCACTTCTAAGCATCTATTCAAGGAATATGAAAGTTTCAGCTCGGAAAGATTCATGCTCTCCTACGTTATCGCAGCATCATGTATAATAGTCAAAATATGCAAATGACCTCAGTGTTCATCAATAGCAGAATGGATAAAGGAGATCATAGGGAATGGATAAAGACAGAAATAGGTATACACACAAATGAAATACCACTCAGCCATAAAAAAGGTCAAAGTTTGACATTTGAGTCAACATGGAGAGAACTCAAGGGTATATTATTCAGTGAAGTGAGTCAAAAGGACAAAGACTGATGTTGGATGAGATCACCTCTACCTGAACTGTGCAGCAATAATTCAAGTAAACTAACAAAATTGAGTTACAATAAGTTTTTGGAGTATGACAGCAAGCCTGAGATTGCCACAGGGTAAGGAGGTGGGAACTGGGTTCATGTGGTAAAGGAGATTTAGTTATCATTTTATTTCTATTTTATTTTTCCCCTTACTTTCTTGCGTATGTGTGTGCATTTGTGTGTGTGGGGGGGGTAGGGGTGGATGTGGGTGTATGTGTTGGTCTGTTTTTATTAATCAAAATAAAGAGGAAATATTTTAAAAAGAGAAAGAGCAATACATTTTCTTAGCCCCATAATCCTCTAAGTTACAAATAACCAGGATCCACCAAACGGGGTGACTGTGGCAGGCTGTGAGCGCACCAGAAAGGTACTTGAGGAAGAGACAGAGACCAATATCATAAGCTTTACACTGAAAAAATGATTCACATGCCCTCGAGGTAACCTATGGGTACCACTCTCCAGAGAAGCTAGTTTGCTTTTTTCTAAACCTGATAACATGTTTCATTCATTTCTTATTCCAGGGTCCGGGCAGTGCTCATTCCTCAGTAGAGACTAAATTAATAACAGGCTGATGTATCCGTTGCCATTTTCTTAATATCTGTTTCCAAAATTCTCACCTCACTGGTTGGTGGCTTGCTTAGTGTTAAACTGAGAGACAAGCACAGGACCTGAAGCCAATGCATTTTCATGAGTCCAGCTCTTCGAAACTGAGTCTCTAGATATAGTCTTCCTGAATCTCAGCAAAGAACCTTTCCTCCCAGATAGAGGAAAGTAACATGAGACAAGGGGTCAAGCTACCATTGTCAGGCTGCCATATAGAGGTTTGAATGTCATCAACCCAGTAGCAAATATGGGAACAAGTTCATTCTGAGGGATTCATAGTCACTTACAGACATACAGAACCAGATGAAAAACATTCCAGGTGAGACCCTGGCCCCTTTGGCAGGCAGGAGGGCCAGAAACTAACACAAACCCATCTCGCCTTCACGCTCCAGTGGGCCACATGGAGGAACACACTTGCACCAAAGCAACACCCTAGAACCATTTCCACTCTGTAACTACAAAAGTTGGCAAACGCCATCATGAAAACAATGGGCCCACTGATTGGCAATAAATCAAGACAACTCTAGAGACAGAGTGTCAATTAAAAGAGAGAACCTTCAGTTCCCTAACAAAGTGAGACAGAACAGCACCTAGGCCGATCTGCAAAATCACAGCTTCCAACCAGGGTGCTTGCTTATTTCCCCATTTACAGAAGAATGGAGGGAAGAATTCACTCAAATTGCCTTGTGTAATTGTCATAGTCCATGGTAATTCTCTTCTCCTCCTTAGTCCACAAAACAATGTGATGATTTCTTTTGGGGTCTTTTTTTTTTTTTTAAGAAGCACAGGGAAAATCTCTGCTTGGTTGATGAATGGAAGCTACATAATTATCTTTTGAAGCTTAGCATACAATACAGTCACTAAATTCTCCTCCTCAAAAAATGGCATCTTTACATCAGGAGCAACAGAAAGAAAAGACCTGTTTTCCGCCTGAGGCCTTTGTGATAAGAGATTTAGAAGCCAGCCTGGTGTGAGCACCCTGGGAGAACTGGCTGCAGCAGTCTGCAGCTCTCTGCTTCGTAGCTCCTGTTCGCACAGCTGTTATGAGACTGAAGGTGGTGATGGGGAGGGGGAGAGGGAACGAGGAGCACAGTGAGTCACAGAACATGCTGTGTGTAACAGTTTGTCTAACCTACATTTGCTGAGGCTGCTGCGGAACTTCATCTCACTTTATGTGAGATAAAGGTATGGAACAGTCTTAGACGTGACTGCCTGCTAGAAGCAAGCGTTTGAGAAATTCCAGGAGGAGCTTGACTTTTATTAATCATGTGTCTGAAGCTAACAGGTTCATATCATGTTAGCAAATTAAACTATCATACAATCTTGACAATGCTTTCTCAGATCGTTAAAAATCTTCTCATTTTAATTAATGACAAAGTGGAAATCTACCTACTAGGGTTTCCATTGATACAGCAATTAATTTTTTTTGAAGATTTCTCAACTCCCTGCCAAAATGCATCAAAAACACTCAAGATATCATGGTTTCTCTTGAGTTGTAAAAACGATCTTCATTTGGGCATTCCCTATCGATTGATTATAATTACCTTTTCAAAAGCGTGACAGGCGCCTTCAGATGCACGTGCTCTGAAACACACTGGCCTGTCTGGGAGGATGATGGTCACGTAGGGTCAGACAGCAAGTTAGACGTCACCTGCACTGGACAGCCTTCCTTAGTTCATTCTAATGTAACACAACTGAATGTCTATCTGCCACTGAGATTAAACAGAAGAATGAAAGAGGACTCACTCGGCATCTTGCCAAGCCTCAGGCTCCCTTAAATATTGGTTGATTTCTTAATTGATCTCAGCGGGCAGAGTGATTGGGGTTGAGCTGTACGAACTGCAGTGGAGTCCGCTACCAAAGCTTTGTTTTGAACTGCGCTCAATCTACTGTCTAATTTCTATTCTGCTAGTCAAAATCAGTCATCTTTTTTTTTTTTTTTTTTAGGTTAACTTTGCAGAACAGCATCACATCCAATGAAGCAATGACGTATCAGTGACAAAGAAAATGACTACTTACAGGTGACTACTTACAAGTATTCCAAACTTTCAGCACTAGCACAGCAATCAAAAATCTGATATCCCCTTGCACCACATCCCAGGTTCCTCCCATTACACTTTATACTGGGAGGAGCGCTCTCTTCTCTGAAGCCCCTCACCAGACAGCCCAGAGGATTTCTGCTTAGTCCTTCCTCATCTTTCCTTTCTCAAAGGAAAGCATCAGAGGGTGAGAAGCAAGTGTATTGACATTCCTTTCCCCCAGAAGGCTGCCTCTGCGATTGAGGGGAGTTTTATTCTGAGCTGCAAAGAAGGCCAAAGGAGGGGGTCTTAAAGCTCCAGGAAGCACCAAAGAGAAGACAAGTTTTTCTCAGTCCTGAGCTCTGGTGGCTGGGAACTCAGGCTCAAAAACTCCAAAATCAGCCAGTTCTGAGGGCAGGAGTTTGCTCTAGGATCCCAGACATTTGGTCAAAGAGACCATGGGAGACTCTAATTCTTTGTCACAGCCACTAACAAGAACTCAGTGACCTCATTCCTGCCCTTTTCCACTCTCTGCAGGAGATGCTAAGAACGGGCCAAAGGGGAGTCGGCAAAAAGCCAAGTGTGTGGTTTATCAAGAAGGCTTGGCAGACTCCTGATGGAAGCTCTTAGCTACTTGCGACAACTCTCCTCTCTGCATAATGTCACAAGGAAGATAAGGGTTTCTTTCTCTTCTGCCTTTTAAAATCAGAGATTATCTTGAATGTAGATTTCTTTTCGGTCTCATATTCTAAGTCTGTACATGCTTTCTTGGTGCCATAATTGCTACCCAGGGCGCTCAGAACAGCCACTTCAGCATCCTGAGGTCAACTGAGGCCCTGTAGGCACAGGAGAAACTTCCCTTAACTACCTGAAAAATTGAAGGTATTACCCAGATTCAGAATTACCTCCAGAGATGACCTTTCTTTCTATGCTGCCATCCATCTAGATGGCAAGGTCAACCTGTCATTACAGAGCATCTGGTCTTTGTCACACGAGTCACCCTCTCCTTGTCATATGAGTCCCTCTCCTCAATCCTTAAAGCCTCAGGCCCTTCCTTTAGTCCTTAAGCCAGGATCTATACAGTTGTCTCTTCTACTGAAAGTGGAATCCTCATTCTCTATGTAGATTCCTCACACATATGTAACTACGTTGATTTTATTTTTTTCCCTGCTCATCTGTCTGATGCTGTTTTCATTACTTGACCAGTCCAAGAGGCTGGAGGGGAAGGGGGACACGCCCCCTCTCTTCCTACACTACTGAGATAATAATAGTTGTCATTTATTAAGACCTTAATTGCAGAGAAGCATTCTTTATCTTACTCTATTATTGGCCTGTTTTGATGATAGAAAACTGAGTCTTAAAGAGATGTGTTCACCTAGTGATGATGGCCCACAGCCTGGAAGAGGCTGGACTCAAGTCTAGATATCTGATTCCTGGGCCTGCAACTTAAATCTCAATGTCTCCAGTTCTGCACAACTGTCAGGAGATCATGATTTGTCTGAGGTTTCTGGTTACTGTTTTTTTTTTTTTTAATAGCAACACCTCAGGAGGAGGGAGACTGCACATTAATTCCTGGGTCTGGGCACTGCTGCTCAGCAAAGCCCTAGACTGGACTTCACCCCACCTCCGTGGACAAGATGTACAGGCTTCATGGATTCCAGGGGGGCAGATCCCTTTTCTGCCTAATTGGAGATATTGTGGCTCTAGAGGCAGAAGCTCTGCTTTCTCTTTCCAATGAACTGCAGGTAGGCCTTTTAAAGTTGATTAGAATACTCTAGAAACTACATTCATCAGACTGAACATTTCAGAGGAAAAGTTATTTCTGAGTAAAATTTCATTACAAAAGCTCTTAGAGAAGGGAAAGCATTGCAGTGAATTGTAAGGCAAAGATATACCTACAAAGTTATTGCCAATTATATTATTTACATATACTCTTCCAAATTACTTAATTACTTTAAAGTTACTTAATTTTATACACACATCAGGCATCCTTAAAGCAGTGTCTAAAATAATAAACTACTATAATAGTGAGTCTTTTTTCACAAAAATGTTACCAATATTTTCCCAATCCATGCTTTTTTAAACTTTTCTTTCCACTATTTTTTTATTAATGCCGTCTTGTTCTATTTTATGTTATTTTTTCTCTATGCATGTGTCTTGATGTATTTAAGCATTATTATTTGAAGTGTACTTCAAGTTTTCTGGTATGTGATAAGGTTAAAAAATTAAAGGTAAACAATCAAAATATGATTACATATTAAATTAATGATTATGTAGAACTAAGAATTAGCTGTAGAATTGTAGAAATAAATGTCTTACATTTTCTTATCAGTTTGCATTTCAAAATAATAAGGTATTTCAGATCATTGTTTCTCCTGGAAAATTAGACAATGCAGCCAACTGGCTTCAAAATTCAAATACAAATCTAACAATGTCTATTTTCATAAGGGGTTTTACGTATATGATGTGCAGGATCTACTTCTCTGGTTTTAGAAGGAAGCGTGAGCTTGCTACCAAAGTCGCAAGTGTTTCCTGTGGGAGGACTGAGCCCTCAGTGGGCAACTGAAGTGAGAAGACAGAACCTGATCAGGTACAAGGAAACTCACATGCCAGGCAGTGTGATCAAAGGGCAGTCAACAGGTAGAGACAAGATAGGAACCCAAAGAGGATGAAATCACTGCAGCTCTTCTGGTCCTTACAGAGGATCTGAATGGATAGACAGGAGGCAATCTGAGACAGGATGTTCATCAGGCAGGGCTGAAGGGAGTGGTGCACTGCCCAGTCTCTGCATCCTAAATGTGGGGAGAGAAGGAGGCCATGGGAGCTGATGGGGGCGGGGGGAGAGGAGAAAGAGAGAGAGAGAGGAAAGACAGAGAGGAGTGAGGAGAGAGGGAGAGAGGGAGAGAGGGAGAGAGGGAGAGAGGGAGAGAGACAGAGAGACAGAGACAGAGACAGAGAGACAGAGAGACAGAGAGACAGAGATGTGGGGGAGAGAGAGGGGGGGTGGGGAGGGAGACAGAGAACCAGCAGGAAGGACTCTCAGCTGGGATGGAGGTAGATATAAGAGGGTCACCCAATTCAAGGAGGGAAAAGAAAGAAGTCTCATCTTTCTGAGACTGCAGAAGCAAAACAAAAGGGGCCAAGGCCCTGAAGCAGCACTGATTCTCCGTGGAGAAGGGAGGTCTGGGGGAGCAATAACATGCCTGACTTGTGCCTGTTGAGAGGCAGGAGAGGGAGGCGTATGTCAGCAACCAAACAATACCACAAAAGTACCAATCACCACACAGAGGCATCACATGCATCTGTGCTCCTTGTCTTTGCAGAGAAGTGGGGAGGGGCTCCCGGGCAGCCAGTTGCGTGTGTACTGGCTGCCATTGCTGGTAGTCATCCCCCTCAACCGCTTTTGAAATAAGTTCAATGTGAGTTGGAAACGGGCTGCACAGAAACTTCAAAATCACCTTGCATAATCTAGATTGAGTATAATGTATGGGACCTCAAAAACCTCCATTCACTGTTAAACTCCTGTTAGGAATCAGGCAAGAATCCTCCACACCTGTCAGGGAAGCTAGCGGTGCTCGGTCGAGTTGGGTATGACGTCCAAGTGTAGGAATGTGAGATAAGTAGACTCTTAGGCTTTCAGTTATTATGCTGTTAAGGACCATACACCTGAATAAGGCTCATGAATTTTTGTCTGGCGTTACCAATAGTGACATTGTTTTAAATTCCCTCTCCTTGCTTCTTTGCAATTCTGCTCTGTCCTCTCCAGTCTCTGCCTCTTTTATCTCCATTGTGTCACCAGAGTGCTGACTTTTCTGTTATAGAATTAACTTCTTTTATTCTTTTTGGATGTGAAGACAAAGATGGCTTCTAGATGGGATTTTCACAGACTGAATATGACACCGGATTCAGTCCTTAGAATATAAGTGCATGGATATTATCTTCTTCAGCACTGTCTCTGATATTTTTTATGTTTGCATTTATCAGTCAGAAAATTATAATCATATACTCTAGTATGTTTCCTAAATAGTATGCATGTACTACTACAGAAAACTATTTTCAAAGACAGCATTAAATAGGTGAGATGAAAAAGTAAAAGAGAAATTCTCAAATGTTTTTCTTATACCCTAGTGGGCCATCTGGTGTGGAACTACTTTGGACACATGCACTCTAGGGACCCCATCTTCAGTCCTAATTCTCATCTTCACTAGATTCTGGGACGTTGTCATCACTACTTGCTTTTGGCCATAACTGACAGCCTCAGGAGCCTGGAGGGAGGGAAGAGACCCAAGGTCTCTGCAGGATGTTTGGAAATGTCCCCTCACCGGCACTGTTCTGTGAGCAGTGCTGTCTCCCCACCAGATGACATTGGATGGCAAGTCCTGTGAAGGCAGGGACATTGAGTTAGTCTTTCTTATGTCTAATACTGTGCTGGCTAGGTTAGAAGGTCTGTACAATTTTGCTGAGTGAGTATCTCCAACTCCAGGGAGCTGTCTAAATCTCAGGCTTTACTGACACTGGAGAAAGGGCAGAACTATTCATATAAAGAAGATGAGAAGGTGGTAGGGGACCCAGGCAGAAGCCACCATGAACTCCCCCCACCCCCCGATCACTCTGCTGGCCACCCTGGCTATTTATTAGCAGAATGAACTCATCTAACTACCACTTCCCATCAGGCTGTCTATACTGAAGCTCCAGGATAAGAAGGAACTAAACATTAATTTTTCAAAGGAACCAAATCACATTTAGAAAAAGATATCCGCCTCTAAATTTCAAAGTAAATTTCAGAGAAGACCAGTAAGTTCTTAAGAGTTCCTGCTAAAACTAAGAAGCATCTTTAAGAAGGTATGCAATAGCTTCCATATGCAAAATTAATCTTCATCATGTCTTTGTTTTCTTTTCTGAAATCCCCCGCCAAAAGAATCAACTTGAGAAACACAGAAGACAACAAGGAAACAAAAATAACTTAGGATCCACTAAACTATATAGTTTGTAGTGAAGTTTTTATATTCAACTTTAGGAGGAAAAAAGTAGAGATAGAATCAAGAGATTTTTTGAAGAAAAATTTTCCCATTAGTCATGCATCCAAGAGAGTCCATAAATCTAAATGGAACCACTTTTCATAGACGTAGGTTCTCTGGCCCACAAGCCAGAGACATGAGTTTGCCACTGGACAATAATGAAGTTATTCTGTATAATCACTAGAGAAAGAATAGCATATGATCAATAAGAAATGTAACCCATCTGCAAGACTTTCGAACATTTCTTCTAATTCTTTGAGAAAGACAGCTAACCTAGAATACATAATAATGGAGAAAAATTGAAAATAAAGCAAGATTCAGTCATAAAGAAAAATGAGCAAGGCCAAAATAGCATGCTTAACAACTGCCTTCAGAAGCAATCTACCTGAATAAGTAAGAATAGGTAGGGAAAATTCTTTCAACATCAGTGATATTTTCTCTTATATACCCCTGAGATTTGAGGGCAAGACCAGTGGATCTGCAGGGCATTATATCTTCATAGGCTGCCTTGACTTTTGAATCTAATAGCTGACAGTAAAGCTTCCATTGCTATTTATCCATTCATTCTTCATTAAATATACTGCTACTGAATGTTTACCATATGCCAAACAGCACTGGGAATACAGAGCAAGCAGGGTGTGGAGCTCATCTCCAGGGAGCTCAGAGTCTAACAGAAACAGACAGGAGTCCTTGCAACAAAGTGCTTCCCGCTGTGGGTCCCAAGAAGGAAGCAGGAGGAAGTCAGAAAGACTTGACAGCGAATGACAACTGGGCTGAGGGGTGAGGGTCAGTGTGCACCCAGGACTAGACTGGGGGAAACCCCACAGAGGCAGTGCTTGGGAGGTGAACTGGGAGAACTGAGAAACCCAGCTTGTCGGGAGCATGGAACGCCCAGAGCAGGTGAGGATTAAGACTGGAGCGGTGGGCTGGAACACCTTGTGAAGAATGCTGGGTGCACAGTTAGCACTGCAGACTTTATGCCGGATGTCAAGAGAGCCCAGAAGAGTTGGAAGGAGGCAGGAACAAGATCCTGTTGACTGACTGTGGGAGGGGAGTCGTCTGAAATGGTCCAGGACCAGAGGAAGGGAGGCTGTCAGCTACTTAAGGAGCCAAGCCAAAGAGAGCAGCAGGAGAACGCAGCCAGGAGTGGGCCTGCGGAATGACCTTGTAACTGAGTGCAGCCACGTGCCTGGCTCTTTGGTGACAGGTACGAAGAGGGGCTTGCCTGAAACAGGTGGGAAAATCCACAGTTACTATCTCTCCTTTGTAGAAGGGGGAACAGGAACCCACAAGCTTCTCATCTACAACTCAGATAATTCAAAGGCAAGTCCTTGCCTAAATACACACTAGAAATTCTCGTTGACTATTTGCCCATCTTTTGCTTTTACGAGGAGGGGTAGCCTTCGCAACTGCTGACAGCATCCGATACTCCCTCATGTTCAGATGCGTTAGACTTTCTTGGGAGACTGGGATGTCAAGCCTGCCCCAGTTTGTCCCTGTATTTGGGTCTCTAGGTCTCAGCACACAGGCAAAGCCTGAGGATGTTGCAGATTTGGTTCCAGATCACTGACTTATAGCAAATGGGGAAATAGAGTGAATTGCACAAATTGTTTGGCTTCCCAGTGAATATAAAATTATGTTTACCCTACACTGTCACCTATCAAATTTACAACAGCATCATATCTTAAAGAAGTACATACTTTAATTTAAAATAATGTATTACTAAAACATGCTGATCATCATGGAACTGGGGGAAAAAACACCGCCACAGAGAGACTGCTCCATACAGTACAATGCCAGAAACCTTCAGTTTATCAGAAGCACAGTTTTGGGGAAGCATAATGAAGTGAGGTGTTCCTAAACTTGGAGCAGTCATGAAGACACTGTTAGCATTTAGACTTCTCTCCAACATCATGACCTGTCTATCCAAATCTTGCTGGAGTACGGATCGTAAGTGTATCTCCTACAGCATTCCAGTGGGCAACGAGTAATCTATTCTGTGCTCAGTTACTTCCTTTCTGAAACCCTTTAAGACCAAGAGATGCTCCAGACAGTGGGAATAAGTAACACAGGTTTTCCTCAGCATCTGACACCTTGCTTTAGTCAGTATCTTGAGACATTAAGTGAGCAGCCACTACACAGCAAAGCATACACAGTGCAAAAACTGTTTTTGTGTTTTAAGGCGTTGGTTCTCTTAGAAAGAACAACTATGACAAGATTATCCAACCTTCCTTTCTCAGGCCTGGTGGGGAGGACTGTTCTGCCACAGGAAGAGTCTGACCATTATCACACTTTGCACAGCATTCTGAGTGGCTTCCTGTTCAGAGACAGCAAAGAGTACCAACATGCAGGGAGGGGACGCCGGTTCTTGAAGCCTGTCCGCTACTCTGCCTCCTGCAGAGGCGTCACCAACCCCCGACTGCCTTTTCTCCCATCTCGTCTATGGTTTCCACCACATACAAGTTCAACCAAATCTGCACCAGGCCTCCTAACAGCTTGAAATGTTGAAAGAGAGAGGGAATCATCCTCAGGAGTAGGCTCTGGGGTGGACAGCACCATCCTGGTCATTCGTGACTGTCGAGATGTCCAAACTAAGGAATGTCTGTGCGTCATGCATCCTCTTGGTTGAGGGGAGATCAGACTAAGGTGTCTATAACTTAGTTGCATCCATTCATTGAAGCAGCCATTCAACAAGTCTTTACTGGGCACCCCTACACCGTTCAGCACTGTGAAATCACTGAGGACACATGTGAAGAAGACAGATCTTCCATGTCTGATATTAGCACACTCAGCAATAGGAATAATTCAGTGTAGGCACATGATTCGGTCTTGGGAGTCACGGAAGTCTTCAAAGAGGAGACACCTAAGATTTGAAGGACGAAAAGGGGTTCAAGCTATGAAGAAATGAGAGGGCCCTGAACCCCGCAAGGACAGGCGAGAGTGCACATGTACGGATGAGCTGGGGTCAGGGAAGGGCCTGCCCAGTCTCAGGCCAGAGCAGCTGACGTTCCTGAAGATAACCTCAACTCCCTGAGCCCTGGGTTCATTCATATGAAATTGTTGTATTTCTAAGTAAAAATGGTCTAATCTCAGGAATGTCATATGGTTCAACCATATGGTTCAACTTCCCTGGATAATAGTCTTTGACCATTTCTCTTTCTAAATTAGCTTCTCTCCTGAAAAGAGCACAGTAGAACCTGGAAAACATAAGAGATTGGTCCAACCAGAAGAGGACAGTGGCAGGGGTTACAGACGATACTCAAGGACACACAGAGGTCACATGGAAGGACACTATGAGCCAGGTTTACTCTTTCTCGTTAGGACAATGGGGATGTGCAGTGGCCATCTTTGTATTTGAAGGTCCTTCTGCAAGATAACCTGGAGAAGGGAGAGAGGGCAATGCCAGAGACAGAAAATCAGAATGGACTGTAATTTTTGTAATACTGAAAAAAATAAATTACTATTACAGCCACTGGTGAGAGAAGACAGGCCACACTGGTGAAGGAGGTGGCTTGAGGGAGAACTGACAGGCTCAGGAGAAGGGAAAGGGGACTGAGCCTGAGGCTACCCCACACAGGCAGCTGGTGGGAGGGCCTGAGCAGGTGGTTGGGGAGCCTCACGGGGTGGAGGGAAGAAGACCAGTTCTGGACAGGACTGTGCAATCCATTCTGATTAGGAGAGTGGAGATGGGAAGAAGCAGAAGACAAAGGGAACTAACGTGCGGATTATGTGAGTACTTCAGATACAGTGTTTAATGAAATGCACACAGTGACCGCAGAAGGAACATACCCTCCCTGCAATTATAAAACTAAAGAAGTGAAGGTTTATCTGAGGTTAAGTAGTTGCCAAGTGGCAGAGCTGTCCTTCAAATAGGCATCTCTGCCAATGCAGCCTGCTCTCTGTTCCTTCTTGATGCCCACAGCCTAATGGCACATTTGATGTGTATGGTATTTATGGCTTAAAAATGGCACCTGCAGGTAAGGTCCAGAGTACATGCCAGAATCCTGTCTGGGAGAGGAGGAGAGGAGGAGGCGGGGCTCAGAGCCACACAGCTAACCCCAATGAGCACCCCATTTTCTCAGGAGAAGAGGCATTTCCTTAGAGATGCCTCTTGCCTGCATGCCCTCTGTACCCCACCCTCAAGAGACCACCTTTTGTCATAGGTCTGGAGCCTGGGAGGCAGGGAAATATCAGTCAGTGGTTAGAAGAACTTGCTTTGCAAGCAAGAACAGAAACCCTGTAGTACCTTGCTTGCCCGGCAGAGTAGAGCTCAGCAAGGCAGCCTCTCTTAACGTCTCTTAAGGGAGGAGCAGTATTTTAGCTGATGGCATTATTTCCCTGACAAAGGCTTAAGGCACAGCCTATTTAAAGAGTTATTTAACAATTTCCAAAATAGTAGCAACCCAGTCTCCATAAAGCTAAATGACTCCCAGAGAAGAGAACACATATTACATTCTTGTACTTGTTTCTTTAATTAGGAACAGATCCTGGTGGCTGGGATTTATTATCATAAGTACACATCCACAAAAACCAGAAACATCTTGACATGCTGCAGCATCCCTAACATTTCTCAAATCCGAATTCCTAATTGGGTTAAAAAAGAAAAAGAAAAGAAAAGAAACCAGGAATTTTCACGCTGGTTTTGATTTGGGATTCAAAACAGAACTTAAGATGTGCATTTTTATATTGTTCCAAAACATGTGTAAGCTGGGTCAAAATCCATAAGACCCCCTTCAGACATGAAAAAGAAAAGAAAAACAGACCAAGGCATGAAATCTGAATTTCACATACCAAAGAAGATTCTTCTTCTTCTTCTTATGGAACATGAAAACGACCCTGTGATCTCCCCCAGACACTTAAACATCTTGGTGTATTTACTTTGTATAAAGGAGAAAGAGCTGGGAGATGTTTGTACGGCACCTGCTTCTGCCCTTACAGGATTCAAAGGACTCCTTTACTGTGTTTTTCTTTGTTAATTTATTACAGAGATTGGCTAGCCTTTTCCTTTGCTTTCACGGGAATTCCATTAGAATAAAGAACCCAGACGTGCCTGGGGGCTCTAATGAAGACATTCTTACCCTTACCTGTGCAGCTTATCCTCAAGCACGCCCATGTACTTCACAGTTTGCTCCTTCACATTTGCATCTGCAAAACAAAAATGATACTTGGAGACTGAACAGAACCCAGAACTGCTCAACTGAAAGCCAAAACCGAGGGCACCAGGGTGCCGGCCCTTGCTCTGTGCTCAGAGGCCACTCCCTGGGCATCTGGGGACCCCCCCTCCCCACTGGCCCCAGGTACCCTGGGCCTCCCACCTGGGAGCCAAGAGCTTGGGTGTCAAGGACGGGAGAGAGGACCAGAGAGGAGAACAGCTCCCAACCACAGGGGAACAGTGGAACCTCAGCCCAGGTGGTGGGGGTTTTAGAACTTTCTTTCGGCATTGGATCCTGCCAGTGAGCAGCCCTCAGGGGTCAGCCCCCAAGCTGTGCGCCGGCTACCACTCAAGGTACACTGAGTACCTTGTGAAGAAGGGATGATCCCTATGGTTCAATGAGTCAAGAAGGCACTTCAACAATGAAAAAAAAAATTAAAAAAAATATTCAGTACATTTTGGGCAAGCTCTGATCTGATAGCCTTTTTCTTCTCTGAGGAACCAAAGCACCCTCCTCTCAAGGTGATATGCCAGAGCTATGGATGGGAGGCATCCAGAGGAGCAGGTAGTAGCTAAGAAGTTTCCATGGAATGATGGTTGTAATTATTTTTCTATAATTGATTTGACTGAAGCAATGTTTCATTTTAACATTAACTTGGCTTGAGGTATATACATAATAGCAGATTTGCATCTCTACATAGCACAAGAGGTTTACCACTATTTGGCTGTGATTATGGACATTGTTGCCATCAGTATTGTCACCATCATTAATGTTATTGTGGTATTTATTATTACTTTTATTCCAGCCTCCATTCTCAAAGGTGATTTGGGCCAAAGGGCCCATTAACACTCGACAGGGCGGGTCTGGAAGGCAGAAGCTGCACAGCCTGATTTGGCCCAGGTTCTCTGCCCTGGGGACTCTCGGATCCGATTTTGGTCAACAAGTATGTGCTGGGGGGAGAGACAGGGGTGTATATTTGGAACTGGAAAAAGTACCTTAAAATTCCTCATAAGGAAACCAAATATTTTTGTTCTATTTCCTTGAAAAATGCCAGTGGGATTTTGATAGGAACTGCATTAAATCTGTATATTGCTTTAGGTAAGATGGCCATTTAAAATGTTAATTCTTCCCAAACATGAACATGAACTATTTTTCTATCTCTCTGTAGCTTCCTCTATTTCTTTTAACAACATCTTATAGTTTTCATTGCACAGGTCCTTCATTTCCTTGGTGAAGTATATTCCAAGCTATTTCATTCTTTGTTGCAAACGAGACAGTTTTCTTGATTTTTTTTCTCTTCTACCATGTTGTTTGCATATAAAACTGCAACACATTTCTATATACTAATTTGGTAGCCTGCCACTTCACTGTGCTTGTTGATTAATTCTAGTTGATTTTTGGTGGAGTCTTCAGGGTTTTCTACATATATTATCATGTTATCTAATAGTGACAGCTTTGATTCTGCTTCTCCAATTTGATTCCTTTTATTTCTTCTTCTTGCCTAATTGCTCTAGCTAAGATCTCCAGTACAATGTTAAGTAACAGTGAGGAGAGCGGACAGCTTGTCTCATTTCTGACCTTAGAGGAAATGCTAAGAAACCAAATATTTAGATGGAAATTAAATGCAGAAGTTGATGAACTTTTTTAACTGATAAAAAGAAATTTAAACCCTGAAAGGAACTGTTTAAGTTGATCTGTTATCTTTTTGATTTGGCTGACCTAATCTATAAATTAAATAATGTTGATTTTTTTCAAACAAATGAGTTAGACACTTATTTTCAGCAGCTACTCTGTGTCAGGCACTGTACTAGCATGGGAATTTAGTCATGGTGCTGTGGTTCCAGAAAGCGAGATCTGCCTGCTAGTTTACCTAGAACAATTTACCTCAAATTCAGAATGTCCCAACCAGAAAGACTGTCATATCCTCTACATATGCAAGTGCCATCCACTCTTCTAAGCTCCTGGGATAAGCCAGTGAGCAGAAGAGATAGCAATTCCTACCTCTGCAGTGCTGAATTCTGGTAGGGTTGATAATGAAGAGCAAATATAAAAGTTTCCTAGAATACTAGAAGGTGCTAAGTGCTGTAAGGCAAGAGAAGGGGACCAGAATGGGGCTGCAGAGTGGTTAGGGCAGGCCTGACTGAGCAAATGACATCTGAGGAAAAGCAGTAGGAAGGGAGGTAGGAAGCAAGTGAGCGTCTCCTGGGGACAGCAAAAGAACATCCAGTCTCCAGGTCCTCACACAAGAAGATGCCCAAATACTCCGGAAACATTCGTCTGAACAGAATGTGTTCTGGGGAGAAGAGACGGAGGCAGAGAAATAATCCAGCTCCAATCATATAGATCACCATGGAAGCTTACATTTCTACAACATGATCTTGGTAATATTCCCAGTCCCACACTTGGTCATTCTCTTGATCGAGTGGTAAAATCTTTCCTAATCCTTGACTCTGCCCAGACTCTTTTAATCAACTGTCACCAAAGGATTCTACATAACTTCAGAGACTAGGGTCCAACTTCTGCCTGGTTCTTTCTCCTGGGGACCCACCACCGTGTTGTGAAGAAGCCCGAACCACATGGAGAGGTCCTGTGAAGATCGTCTGAATGAGAGCCTGCATCAACCACCAGCCATGTGAACTTTCAGATGATTTGGCCCTTTCTTTCTGAGGGATCCAGACATCATGGAGCAGAGACTAGTGTGCCTCCCTGCTCCCTGACTAAACCCTGATCACGGAAGCTGTGCGCATTATAAATGGCTGTGTTGAATCATTAAACATGGGAATGATTTCTTAAACAGCTGTAGTAACTGGAAAGCCAAGTCAGGATTTTGCATGTTCTGGATGAAATGGCTGAAGAATGGCCGCAAACTGGCTCTCGGATGCTGTACTGAGAAGAGACTAAAGGGGACAGAAGAGAAACAGAGTGACATGGAAAGGTTAGTCCAGGTCAAATTGATGGGGACTTAAGACCGGGGTGTCAGCAGAAGTTGGGGAGAATGGGGCAGATTTTAGCTGTACTTCGAAGATAACGACAGCAGAAGTTCCTGATGGACTGAATTCCTGTGAAATAGAGACATGTCAGGAATGACTACAAGGTTTTTGCTCTGCCTCTGAAAATAATGCCATCAACCAAGACGAGGAGAATGAAGGTGAAACCGGTTTGGGGAAACATGAAAGAATTCATTTTAGGATTGCAATTTACTAAAAAAGTATAACTTAAATGCTCTCACCAAATAAATAAATAAATAATAGGTGATGGATGTGTTAATTAAATGGGTGGGGGAACATCCTTTCACCACGTATATGCAGATCAAACCATCAAATTGTACATTCATCAAAATATCATGATTTTATTGGTCAATTACACCTCAGTCAAGTTGGGGGAAAATGAAAACTGAGAAGATTTTTTTTTAAAAAAGAACTCAAACGATAGACTTGAGAAGTTTATTCAGTACCCAGTGGAGATGCCAAGTGTGGAGTCAGATATAAGTGTGCAGAAAAGGTGCAGAGAGCAGGTGGACGTTTGAAGACACTGACATCTGAAGCAAGGAGACTAAATGATACAGAAAGAATGAGCTTGGTAATCATGATTACTCTGAGAACATCTTTCCTCCAAAGAACAAAAAGCATAATAGCACTTGACCTAATGAAAGGAAAACCACGTTCTTAGATTAAAAATGATCCAGATGTGCCCTAGCAGTTAAGTCCACGGCAGCAGAGTCCACAAACATCTCCAGGAGCCAGGCTTACAACCCAGGGCGGGGGAAACAACCAAGATGAACAACTAAATAAAAATATTAAGGGCTTCTTCCTCCTCTCTCTTCCTGCCTGCCTGTCCACCTTCATTTCTGCCTGCACCTCTCCTTAAAAAAAAAAAAAAATATCCAGACATACAGCATATTTATGATTTTAGGAGACTGAATGCTAAACACCTGATTTATCTAAGCACCTGGAACTCTCCCTAGTGACATGCGAACCTGAACAGGAATGTCCAGACAGCTTCACGTATTCCACTTGCCTGGAGGCTGCTGTCTGAATAGGAGGCTGTGGTAAAATTTTACTTTCACTGGATCCTCACCAGCTCCCAGCCAGGCAGCCTAAAATTTTTGTGCACACGTATTCTCTGTGTGGACTCACCACTGTCAACAGATGCTGGTGCATTCTGGTGGAGTAGCAGTTAGGCCAGTCCCCTTCAAAGAGGCGCAACCCACATACCCATGGGTTCAAACCCCACGTCTGAGAGGAAACAACCAGTGTGGACAACTAAATAAAAATAAATAAAATGTTTCTCCCTCCTCTCTCTCCCTGCCTGCCTACTCACCTTCATTCCTGCACCTTTCCTTAAAAAAAAAAGGCTTCAAGAGAAGCCAAGATTGTAGACAGGGAATTTCAGGTTTTTGCTTCTTGAGTTATGCCTACAGATACCAGGTTGAGAATAGATCTCATCCTTTCTTCTCTTCTCAGCCTCTTGCCTATTCTTTTATCCACCATGTAGGGTCAATACAGTGGAGACCTAGAGGGTGCTGGTGGTGCCAAGAAAAGGATCCAAGAAGCCAGGGAGGTGCTGAAGGAAACTGAACAGAGAAGGAAAAGGAGAGCTGCAGTCAGGAGGTTTCCTGATGGGGAAAAAGCAGGAATTACTTACTGACCATTCTTCCCACTTGCCCAGAGCCACCCTATTCAGATGCAGGCTATCAAATGAGAATGGAATCCATATAATTTGTTTCATGAACCCCATTCAACAAAAACTGATGACTAAACGCAGTAAATCTGTGGGAACATTTAGCCAAGGGCCTGGTAAAACACAGAGCAATACGACAGGAATTTACCTGGGTCCTACTTCACAGGGCAGCATACTAGGAACTCTTCAAGTATAAAAGACAGAGACCTAGCTTCAAGCATGCAGATAGCCGTAGTGAGAAATCAGTATTTCTCACTGTAGTACACAACATATTCCATAATCTTTTGGCATACCTAATAATCAAAAAAAGTCCCAGTTAAGTCAGCTGAAAAAATTCTATTATCTAGCAATATCCTTTTCAACATAAACAAAGAAAGTTGGAGAACGCTAAGTGGAAGCAGGTCTAACTAGGCTTCACTGCATTTTGCCTTGTGGTTGCTAATAAAAGGACTGCCACATCTGTCATGATACCAGTGCTGGAAATGAGTAAGACCGGGCTTGCCATCACAGACTGAATGAAGCAGGGATCCCAGGAACTTATCCCCACCCCGCAATTAACAAAGAGACCACCATTAGATCAGCACCTGATTCCACATTCGAAAATTAATGTCACAGAGTTTAGATTTCCATCAGCTTAGACTTCATCACAAATTTTCTCTACCATATGTCTTTTTATTGGAATTTTAAAAATAAAAATCCAAGTCCAAGTGAGGACTGGCCTCTTTTACAAAAATAAGTCAAGATTTCAAAGATCATTATTCAAAGATCAATTTAGATAAGATGAACTCCCATTAGTAAAATCTTCCAGCATCTGAAGCATTTGTCTTCTGCCTGAGCTAATGAAAGAACTTCTGCTTATTTGAGTATTTTAACCAGGCTTAGAGATGAAGAGGCAACAAAGTGCTAACAGAAAACCAAGGGAAGACAACAGCATAGAAAATGGCCTGTCAGTTATAGTATCTTGACAGGGAGGCTGGAATACGGGTATGACCTTGAATGCTGGAAGAAGTCATTATATGAAGTGCTACCCAAGTCAAATTGCATGCTGAAGGGCCAAAGGAAAACAGCAGTCTAAGCTCCGGCTGGTACCAAAGTGGTCTTGACCACAACACTGGAAAGCCAATGTGTGGAAATACAAGACACCAAGATAATGATATCAACTAAGCTAATGTTTTATGGAGCCCTTCTTGTGTGTCTGGTACTGTCCTAGCCACTTTGTTCTAAATGCCAACTAATGATAGTATATACGAAGTAGTTCATGTATGATTCCCCTTTCACAGGTGGTGAGACAGAGGAGCAGCAAGGTTCAAGGTCACACAGCTCGTGAAGGATAGTCACAGAGCCCTTTGCTCTTGAAACACATGACTTCTATTTTAAATAACATAATAGGAGCCCAGGAAATGCACATGAAATGAATGCATGTGAAATGTTGCCCCCCAACAAAATGACGCAGTGTTCAAAGGCAGGAACGTTCAGGAGAGGCGAGAGGCTACTGTAAAAAGTCAGAGTGACAAAGAGCGCTGGTGACTGCAGAAAAAACTATCAACAGATGAAAACTTAATTGGACATAAACTGCAGGGAAGAAGGCTGCTAATATACCAGCATTAAATAAATTACCATTGGGTAGTGTGTGTGTGTGTGTGTGTGCGTGCGCACGTGTGTGTGTATGTGTTTTAAAGAGTACAGGCCAAGGTGACTTCAACACAGATAATAAGAAAATACATTTTGTAAGACTTACAATCACATTAGTTCACCCTTCCCAGTAACAAGATGTCAAATTCATGTGGTTTTCCAGGTTTTTATTTGCAGCTCTAGATTTGTTTATTTATAGCATTTTTCAGCTACTACTCTGTTTGATGGGTCTTTAGAAAAAGCTCTCAAGAGAAGCTTCCTGAGTTTAACAGGATACAATCTGTCCTGGGTTTTAGATAAGTTACTGTCAGTTCTCTAGGGTCAAAAATCAAAGAAATGCACCATCACTAAGTAGCAGGACATTTTCCAGGGTGTTGTTAAATCTCTCGCTCTTTCCTTCTAATGATGCTAAGAGATTTGCAGAGAGAAGAAAATGGCCCAATATGGATCCTAAAGAATTCATAAAAAAGAGCAAGTATTCCTTTGGCATTGTGTCTAGCTCTGAGTCTCACACCCATCTAAGGTTTTCCAGGTGCCCACCACGAGACAGGCACTGTGGCTTCAGCATGACAGTGACACTGCCCTCGGCCTGGAGAAAGGCAGGTCTGGTGACAGTCCCCTAAATGGAGGACTAACAGCAGAATGAGTTCGTCTCAGCGGTGGAAACATAAACCAGCAGTCACTTCAAGAACATCACCGAAGGAGATTGTGGGGGTTAAAAATCGACTCCCAGAGGAAGTGAGTGAAGTAGAGCTCTTAAAGGATTTTCCATGCTGGCTGAAGCCAGAGGAGGCATGGATAATACAAAACAGCAGTCGCACATAAAATAAGATTTGTGTTTTAGAATATCAGGCGTTTAATGTCATATCATTTTACCTTCCCAATAGTTTCTGAATCATTCCCACCCCTCCCAGGCTTCCATTAAGATGACCTGGTGCAGTGCAGGATGCCACACCGAAGGAAGGCGGGGTGGCTGCAGCGAGGGGCCAGTCCAAACACAGAGGCTCTGGGGTCCCACCACCGCTGTCACAGCCACCCAGCCAGCTGGCTACCAAGATGAACTCCTCATTCAGAACTTCTTGAGCAGGGCCGAGAGTGAGAGTACTGTGTTATAGTACTTCACGCTGGCGGAGGCATCCAAAGGCGGGAAGCATCTCCAGAAGTGGAATAGCATCATTGGATTCAGTGGGCCATGAAGAAAATAAAACTAATTACAGTTAGGTTGAACTAATTACCCTTGAACAACACAGCTTTGAACGGAGGAAGTGCACTTACAGGCAGAGTTCTTGCAATACATACAACGTGGCCCTCTGTGTCCTTGGAAACGGAACGCACAGATTCAGCGGCTGGTGGATACAGGTGACTGAGTCCCAGAGCCGAAGCCCAGGCCTACAGAGGGCGGACTGCAGGGGACTGAGCATCCCCGGATTTTGGTGTCTGAGAGAGTGGTGAAGCCAGTCCCTTGACATTACCAAGGGGACTGTAGTTGAGTTCAGGGTTGAGACAAAGCTCTGCATGGATTCGCAGCTGTCTGAAGGTCTGGCTCCGTGTTACTCTGGGTCAACTTTGCACTGAACTAGTTTACACTCGCACTTTTGAGTTCTGCTTCCATCATTTACCCTGTTGTGATGGTGCGAGGTCCGCCGGTGAGACACTCAATAGGCTGCTCAGACAGTCCTACCCTCTAGCCCTTGACCTTCAAGCTCATCCCGGGGATGTGTCAGTCCTGATACTCTTCTCAGTAGAAACTACACCTTCTTAGATGGAAAGAGATAGTGCCAGGAGGCAAGAAGGAGCAGCTAAATTCCATTCCTCCAAATTAAAAAAAAAAAAACGTTGAATAGAGAGTGAGTGCTTATGCTCCATAAAAGATGAAGCCAGAGTTCAAGTTCCAATTTCACCTGCTGTGCTTGTCACTAGTTAATTAGGTGTCATCTGATACAGCAATTCTCACTTTCCCAGCTCAGACCTTCTCCTACAGGCAATCTCCCTGTGCCCTTGAAGCGCGCAGCCTAATAAATCAGCGCTATTCAATGACAAAAAAAAAGCCAAGTGTGCGCAGTATGGAAAGCAGGTCAGGGAAAAAGCTAACACTATCAGTTCTGAGCAGCCTCACTCAGTCCCGGCTCACATGCTCATCAGCCAAATGTTTTTACTAAATGTGAAGACAGGCTAACTCTCCCCATCTCTCCCTGCCCACAGCAGAGTCCTTAGGTACGCTTTCTTGCTTTCTAGTGTATGTAAAGGAAGGAGTTGTGACCAATCCATAAACATTTTTTAACTTGCTTCAAATGTCTACACATCTGTCTCGCCTTGTAGTGTCCACTTGAGATATACACTCTGATCTTAGGATTCTTCCTCCTCACTAGTCACTAGACTGAGTCACTAGACTCAGTCACACATGCAACATGCATCTTTCTCTCTCATACACACACAGGATTTACTTCTCTTATTCTTTTTGAGAGGCAGAACAATGAATAGAATTGGAGACTTCATTTTTACAGTGAAATACTATTTTCTCAAACAATTTGTGTTTAAAAAAATACCCCAATCCACTTGATCTTCGAAAACAGAGGAGCCTGAGTTCACGCTAGGTGCGTGCATTATCCCCTTTAATTCTCACAATCACTCTGTAAATCCCTTTGGAGGATGAGGAGACTGAGGCTGAGGGCAGTTAATTCAAGGAACAAATACAAAATGCAGACCCAGATCGATTTTATGTCAAAGTCTATGTTCTCCAAATACATGACTGTTGCCCAGTTGTTATGAAATGTAGTTTATGAATTTCACTGAAGGAATTCTGTACTTGACAGAATGGAAGCATTTGTTTGTCTCTCAACAGCAGAAGCTTTGCATATATAACGGTTAAAGGTCTAAAACTGGAATCTCCCTACTTGACACAAAGTATCCTAAGTGGGATTCTCTGTCTGAGTGATGGTCCTTGGAAGAAAGAGCCAAGAAAGTGCTGGCAGGAAATCCCAGAATGTGCTCAAGGTCAAAGAATGGCAATCATTGGAGCTAATCCAACCCAATCACACAGTGTCTCCCCTATGGGGAGGTCCCTGAATTGTTTCAGGCTGGACCCCAGCACATTTTGGCAGAGTGATGCTAAGAAGGGGGAAAGGATGCTTTCACCATCTCCACCTCTCAGTGGCACCAACATCGCCCTCGTGCATGCCTGCCACCTCCACATGGTGGTGGTCTTTTCTGCCTGACCTGCCCTCTTCCTAAGCCCGCCCCTGCCGGCACTTCCCGCTCTTACCATCCTATTAGCCAAGTCTGTCCCCGGTACAAGCACCAGGCTCCTTTCTCCAGAGTCTTCAAGTTTGCTCTGACTGAAGAGGACCTTCCCTCTCCAGGGGCCAGCGCTGGGAAACCAAGGCAGGACACTGCCTGCAGCCACAGTTCCATCCCAGTGTGAGAAGGAAGTTGTCCTCAGACATAAACAGGGAAGAGAGATGAGAGTCCTGACAGTTTCCATGTCCCTGGGCTCAGTTCTGGCTGCCAGTCCCACCCCTGCCTCCAGGGTGGTGATTTAATTCACCAGTCTCTCCTACTGGCCCGATAGTCAGGCCTTTGGCTTGTCCTGTTCCGTCTGCCTGGGGTCCCCTCCTTAAAGGCTCTCTGCCTCCTCATCAAGATGCTCTTTGGGCTACAAGAAGCATGCCCTCTTGCCCTGTGTTCCCTCATCCCATGGTGCCCACCCCCCTCTTCTGGGCTCCTACACACCTATCAGACCTTATAGCCATCAAGTGCATTCAGGGCATGACTTATCCTATCTGCTCACATCATGGGTTCTGTCTTCTTCAAACCCATAGTGCCTGGTACAATCCTGGGCACAGAGAAGGTGCTCAGGTGCCCAAAACATTATCCAACGCCAGCTACAGGTCTTGTGCTGTGCTGGTCACAGAGAAGACCGTGGAGAAGACAGGTGCATCTTTTCAAGGAATTGATAATGCAAGGAAGACAGACAGGAGGGCATATTGTTAGGATGCCAAGTAATGAGGTCATCAAAGAATTGCTGGTGGGTGGAAAAGAGACACAAATACAACTGGCCCTGAGGTGGAGAGAGGGACACAGGGCTCCCCTGAACTGAGGAAATGAATATGGGATACATTTCAGCTTCTAACACCAAACCAAGTGCATGGGAAAGCAGGAGGGATCTGATAGGCATGAAAGAGACAATTTCAAAATCCCCATCTTTAAACACTAACTTGTCGACAATGCCACCAGCATCACAGAGTCATCGGTCTCCTGCTGACCACTGCTCCTGGCGCTGTCTGGGGGCACAACGACAGTGCAAATCCGCACGAAGCTATTTTATCTGGGGACTGCACAGACTTCCAACTTCTGACAGGCTCTGACGAAGCCCCAAAGTGAACTAAGTTCTTCCCCCTAGATAAGGGCCAGATTGGAGCCACCGCTACAAAACATTCCTCCGCTGAGGTGAAGGCAGGGTTGTAATGGCAGAAACGGAGTTTGGTTCCATTTGAGACTTTGAAATGCCTTTTCCAACCATTAAGTGTTACCTTCCTCCCAGGCAGGAGGCCGCACACTCCGGCCTGCGGATCCAGCTCACAGGGCCCCCTTCCTCTCCCCAGTTTACATAAGTCCAAGCAGGCGAGCAGATGCAGGCATAGCAATAGGAAAGCCCAAGAAGACAAAAGATTGAGAGTGAAGTCATAGTGAAATGCAACAATTAAGCTAATAAATATTCTACCTGTACTTTGGAAAGATTCTACCTGCAGTTTTCTTATTGTCTTACTGTCTCCAGTCTTTCACAGAAGAAAAGAAGAGGCGGAGGCCAAATTAATCACTTTGAGACACATAGGAACAGTTTTCCTTTTGGGGATATTTTTCACCAAAGTACAGGTTTTAGTTATACGGTTCCTGCATCACTAGTAGCTCCCCTACAACACACACACACACACGCACGCATGCACGCACGCACACACCTATGTATAAATGTGTATGTGCATGCATGTATTTTCATTTTCTATACTTTATGATGCTTTGACATCTGGGAACCAACCCTCACAGGGCCAGTCAATTTCTAAAGATAGTAAATGACTCATCTGAGAGCTTTACATGCAAATCAACTAATTCAGTGTCCACACACAACTCATCAAAGACCCTCACACTCCAGGCTGCTGTGCCCCGTTCCCTAACTACTCAGGGCTGGGGCCAGAGAACCAAGGACAGCCTTTTTGCCCCGGAGCTCTGAAAGCACTGAAATTAACCCTAAACCTGCTTACCTTGCCTTGCCCTTGGCGTCCTGCAGAAACCACAGAATAGGTTCTTGCCTGTTTTCCCCTTTCCTTCTGCCTCCCAGGGACCCTGAATAAGACAGAAGGTCCCCTTTTCTTGGGGATTGTAACCAAGTCTCTTTTCCTGGTCGGGCGGCCTCACCATACCTGAATAACAACAAAATCTACACTTTAAACCTTCAGGTTTGGACAATGGAACGTGGTGTACTGAGGCAATGACTGCCTGATTTATAACTGGAAATGCTCAGGTGCAGAGCACACAAGCCTGTGCTGCGTGTCTGCGCCGCCCCACGTGTGGCCGTGACGAGCCTGCTCTCACCAACAGTGGCATTCCTTCTATAAAGGGCAAGGGAAAAGAGACACGTCTTATCAGCAATAAACACGACATTACAAAAAAGCTGAACTTCAGTCTTATCAAAACAACTGACAAGAACATAATCCTTGATCTTCCACAGTCCGGGGAGCAATGTGAGTTAGGAGATGCCCTGACGACACTTTCCTGGAACAAGTCGGGGACTGAGCAATGTTGGGTGTTCAACACAATGGGAAGTTGGGGGCTGAGGGCCACCTGGACTGTGCCTCTGAAAGTCCCCCACGGTGCCCTGAAACGAGGTTCAGCACTCTGGCCATTGCATTTTCTCTTTCCACCCACAGAGCTGGAGCTGGAGAAGGCTGGCGGCCAAACGCCGATGAAAACTGCAGCACTGCCTTCTGGGGGTCACTCAGCAGGTCACCGGGCAGGGAAGGAATCTGTGACTGCAAATCCCAAGCCAACCCTTCTCGGTGAGGAGAGAAAATCCACAAAACCCTGCTTAACACCCTGTACTAGCTTCCCTGCAACACTGGAACCAAGCCCAAAGCCTCCCCAAGGTGCTTCACAGGTCTCCCCACTGAGTCTCCCGCTCTGGTCCCTGCGCACCAGCTCTGGCTTCCTCTTTGCCACACTGGGGTACCTCCCTTGTTCTCCTCTACCTGCCATACACACAGAGGCACGCACGCGCACACATGCACACACACACACACACACATACATGCGTGCGCCAGCAGGGGTGCTCTTCTCATCCTGCCATAGTCAGCTTAAATACACATCCTTGGAAGGTGCTGCCTCTACAAGGTTGGCTGCTTGTCACCCATTATTCCCCGTGTGATCTTTCTTGGCCTTGGTGGGTCCTCTAAAGTCTTGCAATCTTTTTATTTTCATGTTTGTTTGCCTGTCGTCACCGTTGTTTCTGCTTTGGTTTTTCTGTCTCTTCCACTAAAGTTGAAGTTTCAGGAGGGCAGCACCCAGAGTGGGTTCGGTTATTTATCGGCGCTGTGACAGCCTGTGTCTGGCGTCACATTCCTGGCCTGGCTGCAGAGCCTCAGAGCCCACTGAGAAAGCTGAGAACAGCACACGGGAGAGCACCATCTGAGCACGGAGAGTGGACATCTGGACATCCCAGGGTGAGTGTGAGGGTGCCGTGTGCCACGCAGTGGGGCTCTTAAGGGGTCACTGGTGCATTTTCTTTTAAGGAAAGGTGCACGCAGGAATGAAGGCAAGCAGGCAGGGGCAGAAGCAGCATTTATTTATTTTCATTTAGTTGTTCCTCTCGTTTGTTCCCCCAGCCCCAGGAATGTTGGGATGGATGTGGACTGTGCTGGCTGGAAGCTGTGGATTTAATCACTAAGCCACCGGCTGGGTGGGGGCGCCACACTGGCCATGCCTCTCACAGCTGACTTGACTATGAACACTCAGTAGATCTCGGCTGCAAGAAAACTCCTAAGTCTCCTGGAGGGGTCCTGGAGTGGGGCAGCCCCTCAGGGCTGTTCTGAGTTGTAATGGATGAGGACGGAGAGCAGCTTAGTATAGGAATATGCGTGAGATTGGAAGATTGTATCCTAACCAGGACTACGGATGAAGAGGAGCCTGCTCTGCCTGCCTGTTCACATGGGTGCCTGTGAGAAGGGCATGCCTAAGTCAGGGGGCTGTGTGCCTGCTCATGACCGTGACTGTGTCTGCCCGCACCTGCCCTGAGTGGGCTTACAGAGCATGGGAACCAGCCCTCTGGAAAGAGGAAGCCTGTGGGACTCCCCACCACAACTCGGTGCAAGCTGGCCACGGCCCCACCTTGCAATTGAGAACATAATGTGGCAAATGTTGAGGCTGAATCTCATTTTCGGTCTTTGATTTTGGAAATTGTATTTGGGGTGCTGCTAATGTGAAAACCGCTGGTATTCAAACAAAGCGCGATAATAACATGCAACGCCTCTAACAGCTTCCAACGCGTGTTCTCCTTCCTTCCTTCTTTCCTCCCTCTCACACACCCCGAAGAGCACAAGATCCATGAGAATTTAAAAATAGCCTAACATGGATTTCAAGTAAACTAAATGAGTCCAATTTTCTATGCCTTTCATTTTAAATTATGCTCTAAATGTCTAGAAGCCTAAGACGGAAGGCAGAAGGATGGGACACTTAAAATCTAATTTTCAAAAACTGGGTCATAAGGCAGAACAGTGAAAATGCATTTACACATATAATTATGCCTAAAATCAATACAGGCATAACAAGTGCCCCTTTGGCTGGTGAGCTCACCCAGCCCCAGGATGCCTATTCACTTGCTCAGCAGGCATTTACTGAGCCCCTGCTAGGTGCCAGTGATGTGCTAGGTGCCAACAGAGATGGAGCGCCCAGGCCATGGCCTTGAGAACCTTGTGAACTAGTTGGGGAATCGCACAGGTAAGGAGCTATTTACTCCACACAGAGAAAGAGGAGAGAGGTCAGCAGAACAGTTGGTGAGCACAGACAGGCACTCGTGTGTGTGTGTGTCAGGATGGAGGGAAGAACAGCTAAGACAAATACCTCCAAGGAGCAGGGAATAGAGCAGATAGCAAGGAGTGAATGAGAGTTAGGAACCATGTGCAGACTTAGACTAACGGGACAGAAGGCATCTTCAGGAAACTGAACCTTCACACTGACTACATACTAAAGGACTAGGAAGAAAATAGAGGGTTAGAGGGACCAACAAGAGAGAGAAGGAGTTGGGGTGGAGAGAGAAAGCAAAGGGCAGGTCAAGAATGGCCTTCTATAATAACCCTGTGGGAATGTGGACTTTGTTCTACAAAGAGGGGCCAGTCAAGGGTTCTACAGAGAAGCATGATAGGGTGAGGTTTCTAGTCCATGAAAACAATTCCTCACAACGTGGACAGTGGATTGTTGTCAAATAGGATTAGACAATTAGACCTAAGAGCATAACTGAATACTGCTGCTATAATGCAAAAGGCCTGGAATCAGAAAGTAATCATCGGGAAACAGTGGGTTGGTATAAAAAATATTAAGGAAATAGAACTGGTAAGATTTAGTGTTAGGGTAACTTCATTCATTCACTCACTCAACAACTATTTATTGAACAACTACTGTGGGCTGGGCACTTTTCTAAAACACTCAAAATCTAATAGTGAAAAGGGAGTGTTCAAAAAGTGAATATTTGTAAAACATATTCAGAGTAGAGCCTGACATTTGGAAACTATTGTGTTCCTACCTCTTAAAAAGAATTAATGACAAAAATGACAGACATGGAATTCACCCAAGTTGGGTGACAGAGTAAAGAAGGGTACACAGCAGATGCTCGTAAGTGGAAAGGGACGTGTATGTATGGGGCGGGGCTGTGTTTTTAAACAGAGTGGTCAGAAGAGACATTCTTCAGTCTTGAGAGTCTTCAAAGACTTGGCAGAGATGAGACCACACAAGGAGTAAAAGGGAGAGGAAGATCATTTTGACCCTTATTTTCTGGCTGGGTCAACTGCCAGTGGGTAATACCAGAGATTTGGGAAGAAAGAAAAATAGTTTACTTTCTAACAGTAGAGATATTCAGGTAGAGTTGTCCAATAGTAGGGTGCTGTGAGGGGAAGAAACAACACCATCCTTCCCATGGTGAATTGGTGCCGTGAGCAGACAGAGTACTCAGGATGGATGTTTTCATTTCCTACTGCAGCTGCTGTAACAAAATGCTACAAATTTGGTGGCTTAAAACATCACAAATGTATTATCTCACAATTCTGTAGGTTCAAGAATCAGCAGAGCAAAGTGTTTCTGTGCTCAGAGCTTCAAGTCTGAAATCAAGGTATACGCAGGGTTATGTTCCTCTCTGGAGGCTCAGAGATTGAATGGACTTCTAAACGTGTTCAGAGTAGTAGAACACAATTCCTAGCACTGAGGTTTCTGCTTCCTTGTGGCACCGGCCACTTACCGTCCTCAGCTTCTGCAGGTTGCCCATGTTCCCTGGCTCATGGCCCCTTCTCTCCATCTCAAAACCCACAATCTCATGTCCAGGCCTTCTCATGCTCCAGATCTCTTGGATGGCCCTTCTGCTCTAGTCTCCTCTGCTTCCAGTCTGAGAAAGGTCTCTGCCTTTAAGGGCTCTTCTGGTTAGATGGGGGTCCACGTTTGTAAGCCAGGATGCTCTCTCCACCTCAAGATCGTTGACCTTAATCATGTCTGCAAAGTCCCTTTGATCATGTGACCTCACATATCTACAGATTCTGGGGACTAGGACAGGGGTATCCTGGGAGACACTACTCCACCTAAAACCCTAGCTATATAGCATGAAAAGAAAAGGTGGCTGGGGAAAGAAATCTCAGGGAACAAAGCCCTTAAACTATGGATTGGGAAGGGTGGATAGAACAAAGCTGACAAAGATAACCGAGAAGGGGTGGCCAGAGAAGTAGCAGGACCGCCAGATGGATCGGGTCTGTTGAAGTCAGTGCAGAATAGTGTCCTCAAAGTGGTGAGCAGGGCAAGATGCTACTAAGAGCGCTGGAAGGACTGACTGGGTTTTGCAATGGCAAGGATTTTAAGTGATCTACAACCACCTGCACACACAAACTCTTCTTTCACGTCTGGTTCTAAGAAGCTGCTGTAACTGGTCCCCAGTCCTAGTGAAGTCAGGCTCTCCTCCATTCCCAAAGCCTTTCCTGCCCTCGAAGATTTCCTGAGTGCCTGCCAGCTACAGCCTGGGTGTCCTTCCACCCACCTGACTTCGCCCAGGACCAGCTGGCAGAGTTGTGCGGAGGGAGCCATGTTTCAGTGTTGCCACACATCTGGGCATCAGGACCCAGTCTGTCAAATAGACATGATTCTGGCTTTAAAATAATCAGCCTGACCTTTATCCTACTGGCCCACGCCTCGCACTGAGCAAGCAGAGAAAGGAGCCCTTTGCAACTAAATTCACTGAGCTCCACCCCTCTATATGAGAATGCACTCAATGCCAGTGGAACATCTATTCTCCAACCGCCATCGTTTTCTGGTATTTGTTTGAAGTATTTAAAATGCATTAGGCTTGACACTAGAATGGTTAATAAGTTAATGTCCCAGATACTTAGAGGAGGAGGCAGGTATAATAACATTAGTGGCTTAAAATGATCCCAATGAAACCATTTCTTCTGGTAAGATCAGAAAATGCACTTTCCCAGTGAATCATATGTAACAGGCTCAACTATATAATAAAATGGGGATACAGGTTTAATGGAAGACAGAACCTGTTAGATTAAAGTGCAACTTTTGTCTCATGTTTCTGTGTGGTCGAGGGATTGCAGGATCTTTTTCTGATACTCTGTCATCGGATTCAGAGATAAGTGAGCAATTTCTCCACATCATGGGGCCACGTTATAAATATGTGAGCTGAATGGTGACACCTTTGACCAAAATGAAAAAGAAAAAATATGAGTCTAAGCCCTGTTTCTGATTCTAAAGAAGATACTAGAAAGGCTCTGTTATCACCTCAAAATCTCAGGAAGCTTTTAAAAGGGGGTTTGTTTTAAGGGATTATGAAAATAGACTCATGGTGTTTAAATATCAGAAGATAATGTGGGTGAAATTTCTATTGGCCTTTTCTTAATTATAGGTGCTAGATCCCCAGCAAAGAAGAGGGGTCTCAACCTCTGGTATGACACCAGTCACCAAATCTTTTTTTTTTTTAAAGTAAAAGTGCAGGTAGGAAAGAAGGCAAGTAGGTAGGCAGACAGGAAGAGAGAGGAGGAAGCATTTTCTTTTTTATTCAATTGTTTCTTGTTGGTTGTTTTCCTGGCCCTGGGACACTAACCTGGGTCCTTGGGATGTACATGGACTACGCTTGGCTGGTGGCAGCGGACTTAACTGCTACTCCACCAGGGCACAACAGTCACCAAACTTTTTGAGACAGGTCTGCCACCTTTGTGCAGACCCAGCCCTACCAGCTTTCTCTCCTAAACCATTTCAATGATGCTACTCTTTTTGCCATTTGCCTTTCACCAAGAAAAACACCTAGAAAGTCACTCAACATGAAGAATACAATGCTGTCACTTCATGGGTTTTCATGGTGATGGGGGAGGCGCAGAAGGAGCAAGAGTTATACCACATCATGGCACATGGGCTCTCAGTGTCCAGAACTTGTCACTGGGCTACACGCTGCTCCCTCTTTTGTGACACTCCACTTCCATCTCCTCTCATCTGCGATGACAACAGTGCCTAATGTCTTCTCTGAGGGGGTTGCACAGGTAAGAACTGGGGTGAGGTGGGGCTGTCCTGGACGACAGAGGCAGGATGAAAAGAGCTAGTCTGTGTCTGAACCCGAGAGCTCATGATGTTCATAATCTCTGTACATTCAGGGAAGTATGCTCTACGCAGCTCTCTTGCAATGAAAACATGGGACAACTAGGTTTTGCATGCATATTCCCTTGAATGTGCACTATGCACCTGTACACAGTCCAATCAGTGGAAAGACCATGATCAGGTAAAACCTTGTCTACCTTATTCTTTTCGGCAACTTCAGAGACTTATGTGGACAAATTTAAATGTGCTTCATCGCTGCCTTAAATGCTACTCTGAGAACCCAACCTCTACCTAAGAGGAATGTCTCTCTACTAACCAAACTGTCTGTGTAAGACCGTCCAGTTAACACCAGGATTATACAGGGAAAGAAGCTGTTTGCATAGTGTTTTCACCATAAAAGATTTTACACTGATTATGTTCTCTGAAATCAGCTTTTGTTGAGCAATCCCATATGCGTGGGAAGGGATAATATGTACCTTTGTAAGACAATCCTAGCCATCAAACTAAACTTTCCTGCTTTGGAAAATTCAAGAAATGAATTTTGAGAACCCCTTTAATAAAGTCTTAGTGCCCCCGCCACACACTTTGTGTAAATGTATTTCCTTTGTATTCATGAGGTTGTTGATAAAAAATGGGGAGGGGAGACCGCACAACACTGCTCCCAGGGTGTTGGCTTCCTCTGAGAGAGGCCCCCTGCATGTTAAACACTCAGGCTATGCGACAGCTTCCCATCAGGTTCGCAGAGCGGACGGGATCATCCCGCTGCATTAAGATGTTCTGAATTCTCTTTAACACAATCCTTCCTTGTCCTATTTTGGCAAGGTCTCCCTCTGAATCAAGCGTACAGGAACCGTGTCATTTATCTCTCTGGCTCAGACCCAGCCACAAGTTAATCCCTGCAGGCTTTTCAAACAAGAGCAGGCAGCCCAGTGATCAACTCCTCACTCACCAAATCTCAGTCTCTAACTCAACTCCCGTGGAAGGTGTCCACCCAGAGCAGATGCTGCCCTCGAATCGAGGAGGCTGGGACACCTTCTTCACCACCCATGACCTTCACCCCACCTGCTGGGAAACAGAAGACACACTTCAGTTGTGAACATGAAAGGGAGCTGACCGCCATCTGACCAAACTGAAGAAGGACAAGTTTGCAGTCACTGAGGTGGAACAGGTTATTCACATAAGACACTTACAAATAGCCGTAGAAGACACCTACCAATTGTCAATTCGGCCTTTTTTCATCTATTTGGAGAACAAACTATCAAACACACATTTTACTGCCACAAAAGAGTTACTTAAAAAAAAATAAAATAAAATAACACGAAGATTTTACCTTCTAAGTTTAGTATTTTTGCTGAAGTATGTATTACTGAAGAAAATCACTCCCTTATACTTTCATGTGTCTGGGCCCAGATGCCCGCGAAAACTTGACACACCTCAGGAGAGTACCTGCTGCTGACTACAAAGACCGGAAGACACAACCCAGGATCATGGCCACAGGCAACAGGCACACACTGAGGCTGCCCCTACCAACAATGCTGAGGGGAGACTGCCAACACATTTTTAAAGACTTCATTTCAATGTTTAATCAAACGAGGGAGAACAAGAGACTCGGTAAAAGCAGAGGAAGGATGGAGACAGAAATGGCGGCCCTGGACCACAGCGCACACCTGTCTGTGACTGGGTGGCACTCCCAGCCACTGCTGCATCGTGTCACTGCTCCTCTGCCCCTCCTTGCTCTCTCCTTCTCCACACTTTCCTGGCTGTCTCGTTCCTCCACCTTTTCTTCCAGAGATCTCACAGGAGAAATCTCAGTCATAGTGGAGATTGAAAAGACAGATTCGCACATGCTTCCTGCCTCCTCTGCAAATCTCACTTTCACAGTTAGAATTGTGTGGGGCCTGGAGAGCAGAGCCTGTCCAGGGAAAGGAGGGTAGTTCCCCCAGTGGAAGACATCCCATATGATGTTCTTGGAGGCTCACGTTCCCTCATATTTGGAGAGAATGGTGTGTGGGCCAAGGAGAAAACTTTGGCATTGAAGGGTCTGGCGGAATATTGTCCCAAACTTTGCAACTATATTCCTACTTAATGCATAATACCAAGTCTTGCCCAGTGTCTTATTCAGTTGTGGCTGCTATAACAAAGTGACCATCAACTAGGTAGCTTGTAAACATAAAAATTTATTTCTCCCGGTTCTGGAGCCTAGAAAGTTCAAGATCAAGATGCTGCCAGGTACTGTCTGATGGGAGCTCTCTTTCTGGTTTTTCTGTTATGTCCTCACATGGTGGAAGGGGTGGGAGAGCTCTCAGGGGTCTTTTTTATTAGGGCACTAATAGCAATAGTGAGGGCTCCACCCTCATGATCTAATCACCACCCAGAAGCTCCCTTCCAAATACTATCACACTGGGCATTAGGATTTGACACATAAATTTGGTGTTGGGGAAGTACAAAAATATTTGGTCTGTAGCACCCACCAAAATGCTTGATGAAATATTCATTTTAAAAGAAATCAGATTATAAAAGAGTTTGGAAAAATTTTTTCTGAAAATCATGACTCACCTTATGAAAAATCAGAGATGCCATGATAGGTAACAAAACTCGAAATAAGAACGGATATTTTAATATGTGACAACGGGTGTATCATAATTGAAAGGACAAATATTTTACCCTAAATTGCTTCAGAGGTGTTTAAAAAAAGAGACTGGATGACTTACTTGGGGAAGGAGTAGTTGTAGGTGTATTATTATAGCTACTAACTTATTTTTGCTTTCAAAGTAAAAATCCAAAGCTCTTCTTCTCTTTAAAAGACAATATAGTATAAGTAGGTAAAAGTAAGTCTTTAACTCAGGCTGACCTGGATTAGTTCTACAACTTAAAAGCTTGGTCAATTTGGACATGCTAACCTGTGTCACCATACATCATTTGCTCACCTAAAAATTGGGACAATATTGGTACTTCCCTCATAAGGTGTCTGTAAGAAGCCACAAAATAATGGACACTCAATAGCAGCCAATCTTATCATTTTCTGCTATTATTGTTATCATCAGTTTCACATATTTTTACAGTGACCTTTTTCTAAGATGAGTGTCAACTGGACTTAATTTTTAAAGCAGATTCACAACTTAATCAGTGCTCATCAGAGGTGAGAATCCTAGACATGATATGATTTTTCACGTATTGTGAGAGAAACAGAAAGTTTGAATGATAGTATATTAATACTAAATAAATATTAAATATATATAGTATAGGATAGACTATCATAAATTTTAGGATTATTTCATAGCTTCAGTTACCTTTTGAGCTTAGAATATTAACCTAAGAGCTTGGCCTCTGGAGAGACAAC
Source organism: Solenodon paradoxus (assembly GCA_004363575.1). NCBI lineage: Eukaryota > Metazoa > Chordata > Mammalia > Eulipotyphla > Solenodontidae > Solenodon > Solenodon paradoxus. The sequence continues at coordinate 88,082 of RJWH01001300.1, read as the reverse complement.
AGAGCACAACAGAAAGAGAACAGCTTCTTGCTGCAAAATTTCAAAAGTGCTGCGCACGTGAACTACAACCCGAGTGGTGTCCCTAGAGTTAGGCAATACCAGTAAGGCTCAGAGATTGAGCAAAGTTGGAGGACAAACACAACGGCATTCAAACCCAGCCTCTTATGCAAACTCAGATCTACTTCCTAACAAGTAAAATGAGTCCAATTATGCCTGTGTTAGGTTACTGTATCAGATATAATAAATATATGCAGGGCCAAGTTGTGTGTTCAACAAGTACTCAGCACAGAACAGATGTTAAATTACTACAGTTATTACTGCTGCCATTCCATTCATTCTAATGTTGAAGGTGGGGCAAACATGTCTTAGTCTAGATCAATAGTTTCCAAGTATGTTTAAATAGTGGCATTTCCTGTCAAGAGCTTTTCACTTATCATTTACTGAGACAACCCTGATTATGCAGACCTAAGAGAAAGCAAGAAGCTAACTGCCATTTTCAAGGATACATAGTCCTAGGATGGGCCGCCGTTCTACACAACCTCAAGGGCGCCATTGTCACAGAAAACCATGCCACGACTTTGCACTGATTTAACTGCACCATGATTACAATTAAGGACATTTCTACCAGGCATCAGTGCTGAAGATTAACCACGTGGTGCCGCAGCCTGGTCCCCCACAGCCAAGAGCAACAGACACACAGGTCAATACTGAAACTCAGCCAAACCCTTGGCCCTCAATGGATGGACAGGGTCATGGCATATCACAACAGGGCAGACGTCCTATTGCTCTGAAAACACTTTTTAGCCAATGTTGAGTCATTCATTCATTCATGGAATCAACAAATATTTACCAGCTTTGCCAGGAACTGCCGAGTCAAGTTAAATGTTTGCAAGCAAATCTCCTGGTCAGGGTGTCATGAGCAAGTCCCGCAGGCGTCCTCTGTAGATCTGCATGCCGGACCAAATGCATCAGAACAGGGAAGAACTATGTGGACTCACATACTCTTCCCACTGAGATGAGCACGATGCCTAACGAGGGCCTGAACATCTGGAGAGGTCCAGGCTGGTTCTGAATTCCTCCAGGTGAGGGACCACCATGAAACTAAGACTATGGTAAACCAGTGGAAGTATTCTAGGTCTACTTCGGACAACTAAAAACTACCTCAATCTCCGAGAGTTTCTCCTGTGATAAAGCATGACCCAAGGATTCGGCCAAAGTGGGTCTCTCAGACAAAGAGTTTGAGAACCAATATGCAGAAATGGACCAAGAGCAAAATGACTAAAGGAGAAATCACTTGTCCGGCCTTGAGTTTATCAGGTGAGGTGCAGGGAGAGTGACGCCTGGTTACTCAAACAGAAAAAAGAGAACTAAGAGTAAATCCCAGAGGTGGCCAGGTTTCTGCATCTTCATGCAGACCTCTGCTCCCCAGTGAACCTGTAAAACTGACTTGCATCTGGCTTGCAATCTCCTAAACTTGGTTGCCAAGTCAACACTGTTAGACAGGGTATCCTGCTTCCTTCTGCCAAATAGCTGCAGTGTGCATCAACCCCGAGTTCACACGTCACCTTGGTGCCCATCTGTGCCGGGTCCCTTCGTTTCAGTACCTTAGGACCCATTCTCTCCTGGGGATATGGATAATGGTTAGGATCTCAGACCTGCTGCAAAACCTATTTAAGACTAAGACAGCACCGCTCCCGAAGTTCACAGCCCAGCAGGAATCCTGGCTGGAATATTAGCTGTCACTTCCTGCCTGTGTGACACTGGGTGACAGACAAAACCTCTCTGTGCCTCAGGCTCATTGTCTAAAAGTGGATCCAAACAGCAGCAGCCACTTCCCACCATTATAGTGTAGATTAAATGTAGATTAAATCACTTAGAGCTTCTAAGCTGACACAGTAAACACTCAGATAAATCAGTGAAAAGAGCACCTGAAAAACAGAGGAAAGAACAGTACAGCCCCCAAGCCTGCCCCGCCCCCAGCCATGGGCTCCCCTATGACCTCTAACCCTGTGAATTTAAGCTGTCACTAAACTTCTCTGGCCTCACACCTCTTATCTATAAATCAGAAGGATTAGGATGACACAATCTCTGAGGGCCTCCAATACAAAAACCAAAGAAAAAGAACAAAAAGAACATTTCGTCCCCTGAAACTCCTTATTTAAAACAAAAATTTTTTTTTTTCATTTTCAGTGATGTTGATAGTGACAGCCTGGTGGATTTCAAATTCCCTAATTTGTAACAGGTTCCAGAGGTTTCCAGGCAACCCCTCACTCCAGGCCTGATGACTGGAGTCTACAGCTGGCCCTCTGGCACCCAGGCTCCTGGCACCAGATTAGCAGCCAGATTTGAGCAACTGCTGCTCCCCCCTCCTCCCACCACCCACCACCCACCACCCACTCACCCAGTGCCATGAATTATAAGACCTGGGGACAATCAGAAGTAGCTTTCCTTCAAGAGAAAAAAAGTGATGTGCTTTTTTAAAAACAACATCAAAATCACTTGTACTACTGGATAATCACCTCGCTAGAGCCTTTCTGGCCAGTAACAGGTATTTACTGTTATAGATACACAACACCCAATTTCCATGATCGTGCCATGTTACAGTTGTACAAATGGCACAGTGTATCATCATTTAATAATTCTGCGGGGCACGTTTGAAAGACCCAGTTATGCCACCAGCTTCATAGGATTGAACATTGTCTTTTGCAATTTAGTCATTATGATGAGCATGAAATCAGCATTGAACTGTGGTTTTTATCGAGAGTTCTCTAATGAATAACAACTAAATGCTTTGGCAATTCCTATATCTTTCTCTGTAATATACCTCATCGAGAGTTTTGTCATTTTTTTAATTGTCTGTGTTTGTATTATTTCATTGTATGGTTTTTAAAAAAGTATTTTCTGGAGAAGTACAGTCTATTTCCCATGTCCCCTACATGCGTAGAGATTACTTTCTCCTATTGTCTGGCCGCCCTTTTCAATGTCTCCAAAGTATCTTTGATTAACACATGTATTTAATAATAAAAAAACCAAAAACTTTCTCTTACCAGTGTCAAGAGAAAACCAGGCTAATCCTTCATTTGTGATGCTTTTTAAGCCACCAAAAGTCTCTCTTCTGCCCCCTAAAAACTCTTTGAGTCACATTGGGCTTCAGTCTGCAAAAAGCCTTTGTTTGCCTGTCCTGAGCTCCTTCCCTGGAGCGTGCGCGGAGAAAGGCTGATGACTTGCACATTTCCGAGTGGGACTGTCTTGCTTGAAGCCTACAGCATGCTCTGTGGCAGCAACAGTGCCGGGAGGGCTCATTAAGCCTGGGAAAAATAACAACACAGCAGCAGACTAACAGACGACAGCATGAATGATTTAAGTCATTTTCAGAGTCTCAGGGTTAAAAATACATTCTTTTGGCTGTGAGACTGTGCATTGTGATGAGGACTACTTGGGGACAGGATTTCCATACTTTGTCAGGAGTGGGGGAGGGGCCTCGGGGAGGAAGGCTGAAGAGAACGATAATGGACTGGAGGCTGGCTCTGTGGAAGGCTACCACGTAGCAAGCACAAGGGACCACGCCTTCCAGACTGACGGTACCTGTGCAGAACACAGTCAAAGGCTCATCTCCAGTTGTGTCCTTCACACCACACCACCTGCTCTGTATCTCAAGAAGCTCTGTGGAACCCTATCATCCTGACCTGTGTGTGTGCCTTGCCGCACCAGCTTCAGTATCCTGAGAGCAGAGATCAAGTCTTACACTTACTTTTTTCTATGTCTTTCATTTAAGATCTTTCCCTAATGGAAGGATATTACAGAGAGATTCTAGCATAACTGTCTTCTTGAGAAAATGTCCCTAAACCAGAAGCCACACTCCCATGGAGGGTGCCTTGAATACAAGAGAACTCCTAGGTCTAACAGGCATTGCTGGTCCCAGCATGGGACAGGAAAGGATGATGTGGTTTCAAGGGGCAGGGACCTGGAACCACACCCTCAAACCTCAGTGAGACGGTGAAGGGTTAGCTAGCTGCAAGTATTGGAAGGAACCTGAGTCCTCTCAACAAAGCCCATGATCAAGGATCCAGTATTTGGAAATGAGCTGCTGGTCTTCTTGCCCATGCTCTCTGTTCCTGCAGAAATCCATCTATGTGACTCTCATCACATTTGATAGGACTATCTACCTACTTGTAGGCCCTCCATCACCTCCTTCCTGTCCTAAGCAGGTGGCATGGTTCTTGTGCTCACTGCGTGGCGCACAACCACTGGCAACCTGGGAGTAGGAACACTGGCAGTGCAGGCAGGTGGGGGTGGGGTTTCTGGGAAGAGTGGCTCCCATGAAGAGGCAGAACTGCAAGACAGAGGTCCACAATACAGCTGTCCTAATTCTTGGGACACCAGACACACTACCAAGACAGGGTCTGATATCCAGAACATGGCAAGGTTCCAGTTGTCTAAATTACCTAGGTAGAAACCAGCTCTTGGGAAATGGAACTACCCAGTTATGCAGAGCAATATCACAGTAAAAATAACATGGTGATCATGTGTTTTAATGTTCCTGACCTAGAAAGTGTGCAGATAAGCATCATGCTTTGGATTGGTCTTGGACTTCACTATAAATGGAGACCATGTGACCCAGCTACAGTGGAATGGAAATCCAAAGAGGGAAGGAGAATGCTGAGTCTTCTCATCCTAAGAGGATTCTATTTTGCAGCTGGACAACAGCTAGCTGGAAGGATAAGCCATATACTATCACCATACCCAAAGGTTTTTGATTAGATTACACAAATACACAAAGGCAAAAATTTTCACCAGTAATATTATTGGTGAAAACCATGATACTTAAAAACCATTGTTATATTATCTAGAATTCTAAAGTAAAAATTCCAGGAAACCAATGGGCTTCTGAGAAAAGTACATGAAGTGATTAAAAAAAAAAAAACACAACAATGTATCATCCCCTTGGGAACGCCCATTCCTCAATGCGGGCCTTCCTGAAAGGAGGTCACCTAGGGAGCATGAGAATTGAATTCACATTTGAACCGTCTCTACATCCAGGCTTTCAGTCCTTCGATTTAGTGAAGGACAAATCTCTGCCTCTGCCTTTACGTCCAAGAAACTTCCTGTCTCTTTTGTTCTCCTTGGCTTTTCTCCTACTCTGTGTAAAATCGTTACTACTCTCTCAGCTCTCCCCTCGGCCTGGCCTCTTCACATTTGGACTCAAAGGCAGTCAATGAAACTGGGTCAAGTAGAGATATGACAGCCTGAGACAAATCCCCAAGTTTACAAAAATTGTGAGTCACACCCGTTAAATCTCCAGATCCAGCTCTCCCATGCCAAGAGCACAGCAAGCAACTGGGAGGAAGGAATGAGTAGTTAAGACAGATTTCCAGTCACAGCCCTTCCCCTGCCATAACTGATGCAGTAAGACTTGACCTGGCATTCTCCATTTTTCTATGCTGAATTTTATATTCTATACATCATGTGCATGCACTAGTGCTTTTCATGTAAATCTGCTGATAGGAGTTTTGATTATAGAGCCAACCTATTGATTTAAAAGGTATTAATTTGCTTATTCCTAAATAAGCACCTTGATATCTGAAGTCTAGCCACAAAAGGGTTTGCAGAGAAGCTTTTGCTTGCAAGTGAGCTGGACAAAAATCTAGGCCTGGGAAAGTTACAGGAAGTGGAAAGACAGGTTCCCTGCAGGAGCACACAACTCTAGTGCTGGTCATCAGGTCATGGCAGTCATAACAGCCAGCATTACTGTGTGCTCGTCATGGGTCAGGGGGTGTATTAGTGCCCTGAGTCTGCTGTAACAATACAGCTCACACTGGGTGTCTAAAATAACAGAAAGGGGTTGTCTCACAGATTTTCTCCAGCCACCAAAAGTCCAAAATCACAATGTGGGAGGGTAGGTTCCTTTGGGATGCTGCAGGAGACTCCGTTCCACACCTGTCTCTGGGCTCTGGTTGTTGCTGGTCACCCTGGCTTTCCTGGGCTTGTAGGGCTTGTAGATGATGTACCGTTCTAGTCTCGGCCTCTAAATTTACAGGGTGCTCCTCTCTGAGTATCTCTGTGCCTCAAATCTCCCTCTCTTTTCTCTTGAAAGAACACCAGTCATTGGCTTCAGGGACCACCTTAAATCTAGGGTGATGTGATCTCATCTGAAGATTCTTAAACTAATTATAACTGCAAAAACCCTATTTTCAAATAAGTTCACATCTATAAATACTAATGGTTAGAATCTGTACTCTATTTTAGGGGAACATAAGTCATCTGATTACAGGTATAATAGGATGTTATCTCATCGGTGGAGAAAAACTCTGAGGTCATCTTGTCCCCAGTCTCCATGACCCAGGAATAGTCTCTGCAATATCCCTAACAGTCATGTTTCAGCTATAGCTTGACTTCTCCTAATATGGGGCCTCTCGACTCTGTAATGGAAGCCAGATCATCTTCATACTGCTCCCATGTTTCTACATCTTCCCCTGGGCACACAACTTCACAGAGTTGATCATTTTATTATCATCCTTAAAAATGGTTTTTATTGTTGAAGAAACATTGGTTTATAACATTATATAAGTGTACAACATTCTAAATCAACATCTGTATCTGTTACACAATGTTCACCATTAAAAGTTTAGCTTTCATCCTTCACCTTACAATTGACCCCTTTCATCCAACTTATCCACACCCTTCCCCGGGCCCCTTCTGGTAACCACTCTTTTGTTCTTATAGTTTTTATTTTGTTTTGTTTATTTATTACGTTTGTTTCTTTATCTTCCACATGAGTGAGGTCATACAGTCTGAATCTTTCTCCATTTGATTTACTTCATTAAGCATGATACCCTCCATCTATATGGTTGCAAATGGCAGGATTTCACTTTTTTTTTAAATGACTGAGTAGATATGTGTGTATGCAACAGATCTTCTTTATTTAATCATCTGTCGATGGGCACTTGAAATATTTCCAGTTTTCGATTACTGTGAATAAAAATGGGGATATAGATAATCTCTTCAAATTAGTATTTTCTTAGTTTGGGGGTAAATACCTAGAAGTAGGATAATAAGATCACATGGAATTTCTATTTTTAATTTTATTTAAATTTCTAGTTACATTTCATTTTTGAGGTATTTCCACTGTTACCATCATTTTTTAAATGAAGAAACTGAGGTCAGAGCAGCATGTGACTTGGTTAAGGTCACACAGATAGAGAGCCAGGATCTAGGTCACAAATGCCCTTAACCATACAGCATTCTGACTCTGCAGGGTGAGTACAGAGGAGGAGGCACAGTTTCTACATGAGTTTTTATAAGTCCCACAGTAACACCATAAAGATGACTCTGAAAGAGTCAACATAACCTTACCCTATCTAATGCCATTCCAGCCCTACCTTACCCATGAGACAAAATGGTGGACCAACTGGTGCCAGGCCAATCATTACAGCAAAAGAATCATTAAAAAGTCAAAACCTGTTACAAACAACAGAATGGTTGGTTCATCCGTCTGCTTGGTAAGATAAAACCCCCAGGCACATGTCTATATGGAAAACTTTGACTCTAATATTCCCTCTTCTTTTCTTCCCTTGAATGATTCATATAATGACATTATCCTCATCTCACCTATGCAGATATACTCATGCCCTCTATACGCCCTCTGCCAAACATCACACAAATATCTCAGTAGAGTTCCCAGGAGAAATATTTTTGCCCCATAGTTATGGTACCCGAAAGCACCTTTTTTGATAAGAATGTCCTTTTCTTCTCAGCTCCAACATGTGAGCAAATACACAGCCTTCCTTGTATGTACAAAACCATGTGTGTTCTACCCAGAAGGGTCCAGGGACAAGTGTGGGCTGTGCTTCCAGGGCCAGCAGGGGAGCAGGCCCTGCCTTTGTCTGTCTTCTCCTGGTGGCCTCCTCTGATTGACTGGAGGCCTTACCCACTGGGGTAAAAATTCATCTTATAAATATATGACATATATATATTTATATTTATATTCACATATATTTATATGACAAGCTCCTTAGATTCTTTGATTAAATTATCATTGAGCTTTCAGGAAAAATCAAGAGACATTTGAACTAAGTGACCCTTAAGCCCATGACATAGGAGAGAAGCAGTAAAGGGACACAGCAGGACATATCAAATGAATACAAACGAATGTTCGGCTTTACAACTTCAGAAACCCAAGCACATATCCTCTCAGCTCCCAGCAGGTTTCCTCTCCTGGAAACAATGCCCTATCTGGAAGATGAAGCTGTGCAGAAGCAGAATTCTTGTTTCTGAGTCTCAGGCTGCTCCAATTTCCACCATCTGACACCCTACATGAAGTTATCGTAGTAGCCACAGACATCCTTCTGCATGATCTAACACTGCAAACACACATGGACCAAATCCATGCCCAGCAGAGATGCTTTCCTGGGCACTCGCCCTAAGAAACAGCCTGGCCTTGTACTCCATAGGGCCAGTCTGAAAGGCTGTACGTTTTGTGTAGTTTCTCAGCAAAGAAAATCATACTCAGTAAGGTGATGTCTGTCTATAGCAGTCAGGGACTAAAGGTTCCTTTCTAGGTCTCAAAGCAAAACATTGCAAACGGAAAGAAAGAGGAGGCCAGTTTCTCAATCAAAAGTTTAAACTGCTGACACCTTCGCACACCTGGTAAATGGGTGAGTTGGAAGAAAGGAATCCCTCTGAGAGCAAATTCACAGGAGCCCCAGAGCCTAAGTTCAAGCCTTACCATCTTGCAGGATGGCTAAGTGGTCACTGTCTGACTTCTTATCTGAGTCAGTACAAGTAAATTAAAACCATTTGGGCTTTCATTAAAAAAATAATAATAATAATATTGCATTTTCTCAAGTTAGAGGCTGGTGGCTTGAGCCCTGAATGCCACTCAGATGATACTCTGCAAGCTGGATTTTCTGAGCAGGTTGGAAGCACAGAAGGTGTTCTGGAAGAAGCATCTTTCCTGGGGAGCTGGACTCAAGGGATGATAAAGGCATCTCTCCTGCAACCTTAAAGGGAGGGACCTCCATGCTGTACAGGCTGACCTGCTGGTCTTGGCAAATGTCACCTCCTGTCTCAGGGTTGCCCACAGGTGTCATTTCTGCACTCTGTGCACCATCCCGCTGCTCTGTGCTGCATGGTTAAGGGGACTATTCATTCTGGAATCAGGATGTCCTGATGCCAATCCCAGATTTCCTACTCATGAGACTCACTTATGGGTCAACCAAACTTCTCTATGCCTTGCATTCTTTATCTGCAAAAGAGAATCATGATGTTACCAGACTCATGGGTTCAATGTGAGACTCAAGTGCAGCAACATATGTGAAACTCTAAGCTCTAAGAACTCTAAAATTCTAAGAAGACAGTAAGCACTTAGTAAATATTAGCAACTCTTGTTATCTGTGTTCCAACAAAATCTCACCACAATCAATAGCTGATCTAGTTGGGCACTGACAAGGGGCTGGATTTTCCCAAAGCAGGAGCTGCACCTGGCTATTTCCTTTACCCCTATAGTTACCATAAAGGAAGGAAGATATTGCCTCATTCTTTTCTCATAGATGTGGAAACTGAAGCTGAAAGTAAGTAATTTGACCAAAGTGGGGGCAGAGCCAGGATTCTCCCAAGTCCCTGTGTCTCAGTGGCACACTTCTTGATGGCCACACTCAACCACCCTCAATCAGGCAGAAATAACCTATTAAGTGACTTTCTCTGGGTGGTAGAAAAAGCAAAGTGGGAAAAGAGAAATCATTTGACACGGAGACAAGCAGCCAATGATGATCCCAACTTGCTTCTTTACATTGACATTTTGAAGAAATCAATCATACTATTATTTTTTCTACAAACACCTTAACAAACACCAATACACCAGAATAAAGTGGGTGAGAAGCAGATCAAAATGAAAGGTCAATGGCTCTGTCACCTTTCCGATATGGAGAACAAGTTGTCATTGACTCATAAGGTCCGAGGATCATAGATATTCTGGTGCTCACATTATTCTGTGATTACTTGCCTCTAGTGAAAGTCTTGGAAAATCCAATATTTTATGTTCAAATCATTTGTGACCATCCCAAATATGGATTTTGTCCATAAAACCCCAGCCAGGGCCCAAGGAAAGAAAACATTTTCAGGTCATGGTCCCAAACCCGCTAAAACAAAAGACAGAATATTCAATTCATCTGAATGTAAGATAAACAACCAACAATTTTTAAAGATAAGTAGACCCCAAAATGGACACATACTAAAAATTATTAACCTGCACCAACATTTCTAGAAGCATTATTCCTAATAGCCAAGAGGTGGAAACAATCCAAACTTCCATAGATGGATGATAGCAAAAACAAACTGGCAGAGTCTACCATGAAATCCTACTCAGCAATTCAAAGAGAAGAACTTCTGACACACGACGTATATGGATGAACTTGAAGTCATTACGCAAGTGAAAGAAGCCAGTCACAAAAGGGCAAGTACTATGTGATCCACTTAGATGTGGTACTAGAGTAGTTAAACTGTAGAAAAAGCAGAACGGTGCTTGTCGGGGTGGGGGTGCGAGGCTATGGAGAAGGGATTAGGAGATGCTGTTTAATGGGTGCAAAGCTTTAGCCTGGGAACAGTAAACGCTCAGGAGAGGTGGGCGGTGACAATAGCACGTGACTGTACTTGTACCACTCTTTAGAATTCAAGTTCATTTTGAACCATTAAAAAGGTTCAAATGGTACATTTTATCTTAGTTGATCACAATAAAAAAATTTACTCTGCACGCCCTGGTGGAGTAGTGCGTGGCCAGCCGCCTCCAGGCAGCACAGTCTATGTATGTCCACAGACATCCCAAGGACCCGGGTTCACATCCTGGGGCTGGAGGAACAACCAACATGAACAACTAAATAAAATAAAGCGCTTCTTCCTGCTCTTTCTTCCTGCCTGCCTGCCTCAGCTCGCCTTCATTCCTGCCTGCAGCTTTCCTTTAAAAAATTAGTTTATATGAAATTCACATTCAACTGAGTGTTCTGTGCTTTTGTTTGCTATTTCCAGGGGACATCTGACAAAGTCTGGTGACAGTTTTGATTGCCATGGCTGGGGTGGGGATGCTATTACTATTTAATAGGTAGGGCCAGAGATGTGACTGAACAGCCTTTTATGCACCGGACCACCTCTAACAAGAATGATCTGCTCCGCATGTCCAGCAGCCTCACACCGAGAGCCTGTGCTAGACAGACAGCAAGGGAAGCCCTCACCAGATTTGTCTGGAGCCGGGAAATTTAAACTTCAGCCACTGATGGCAAACAATAGATTCCCAGAGGAAACTAAAAGTACATAAACTTTATTTGTATTAAGGCACACCCAAAAATTATTTTTAATCACTTTGCACATGATTCTTCTTATATACAAAATTCTGTTTGTAAGGAGGATCACAATCGTCATGGCACATAGGCTCCCTCCCAGAACTCATTCTGACTTATTCCATGAAGATTAAGAGCTTGGCAGAAAGGGTCTTTCTGTCCAGTCTCAGCATCACTGTGCTTGGCGAGGCTCTTTAGCCACCAAAGTAAAACGGGGAGATGAGCTAAGGATGAATTGAAACCAAATCCCTGCAGCAAAGTCCCTGCACTAGCCAGAGAGACTTGCACTTAGGCCTCCGTGACAAAAACACCCAACTGGAAGGGCTCTGTGCGGCAGAGAGAAGCTTAGCTCCCTGTTTGACCTTAAATTCATTCACTAAGCCTTTTAAGCATAAGAAGGAATTAAAACCCACAGAGGACTTGAAAATCAGTCTGGGGAAGTCTTAAGCACATTTTCCACTATTATCGATGGTAAGACAAATGGATGGTGTTTTATTCATGCTGAATTAAGAGTCAAAGACAAAACAGCACCTTGTTGTCAGAACAACAAAACAGGGCTGGGACCACAGAGCTTTGCATTAATGAAACTCATCATCCATCAAGAAAATCAGTCAGGAGAAGAAAAAAAATGATACTTTCTGCTTCTTAAAAACAATCCAGAGTCATCTATCACCAAAGACTTTAATTTCAAACAGAAGGGTAAAAGCTGGAGGAAAATAGATGTCGGACAAGTTAAGCACTAGGACTGGAGAATCATACAGTCTTTATGGAAAGTTATCCAAGGAAAAAATGCTGTGCAGAAAACGGAATGTGGAAAACATATACGTAAGAAAGGAAATCTAGAACCAAAATTAGGTCACAATGGGACAGATGCTGCAGAGTGTTCCGGAGGCAGCCTGGGACCGCCGCCTTCAGCGTGGTGTGTGTTTGTTCCTTTCTGGCTACTCCAAATCTTCCCTTCCTTCCCCCAAATGTTTCTTCCTTCCTGCTGGCCAAGGGTCTCGTGGCCCTTGAGGGCATTTAAAGAGAAATTTAAAATATCAAGGGAGCCTCAGAGGAAAAGAGATTCTTCATAACCAAGGGTCCTACAGGGTCTTACTGGGAAATTGGACACTTTAAAATCAACCTTGAGTGCACCCTGGTGGAGCAGTGGTTTGATCAGCTGCCTCCAGGCAAGCGTAGTCCACATATATCTCAGGGATCTGGGTTCCTCTCCCTAAGCCGGGGAGAACAACCAAGATGAACAACTAAATAAAAATAAAGTGCTCCTTCCTCCTCTCTCTTCCTGCCTGCCTACTTGTCTTCATTCCTGCCTGCACCTTTCCTTTAAAAACAAAAAAAGAAAAAAGAAAAACCATCCTTGGACCCAGAGGTTATTATGCTGAGTGAAATAAACAGATGGAGAAAGACAAATACTGTATAATTTCACTCATATGTGATACGTAAAAAAAAAAAAAAAAAAAACTAACGAAGTAAAATGAAAATAAAGTTTTACACTAAAAGACCTAATTAGAGAGTGGCTACCAGCAGGGAAGGGGGTGGGTAAACTGGGTAAAAGATGTCAATTATATGGTGAAGGATGGGAGTGGACTTTTAGTGGTGAATTCTATGTAGTCATGCAGACGCTGATTTATTATGCTGCACACCTGAAACCTATGTATGCTCGCATGCAAAGTTACTGCAATATAATTTGGTTTTTTTTACAAGGAAAGCAGGCAGGCAAGAATGAAGGCAGGTAGGCAGCAGGCAGGCAGGAAGCAGAGGAAGAAGCATTTTATACAGTTAGTCCTCACTTCAGTTGGTCCCCATGCCCACAACTTTCACCCCACTCCCATCTTGGGTCAGGAACCTGGGTACTTGGACTTTATGTAGACTGTACCCCAGGCATAGGCTTAACCCCTAAGCTATAAGGGCATGCCACAATATAACACATTCCAAAGAAAATTCAGAGATGCAATATTAAATTTGTGTATATATATATAAAACTTACAAATGCATAGGTAACACCATCCTTGGATTTTACAAATATCCAACCAATATTAGCTCCCTACCCATTACAAATACACATACACGGCACAGGTTGGGGTGCAGACGCACAGTGAGGATTATGAACTCGCCAAGTTGGAACGCAAACCCCAACAAGCTCCCAGAACTTGCAACACAACCCAAACAAGGAATTAGGTCTCAACAGTCACTAAGGAAGCCACAGAAAGGCAAGCGACTGTGTGCGCTGCATCAGCAGGCTACACACCAGCTCCTCCTTTTCTCTCTGATCACGCAGTTCTGCATTGTCTGGGTTCTCTCATTTCCCGGGTCCTCACAGATGAACAGGACAGGAACACAGCTAGCACAAAGACGGCTCACCATCTGGCTTGGGAGGTGGGCTGGGGGGCCGGTGGGATGAAGGAAAATGATGACGAGAAGACACAACTGAAAACACAGCAGCCCGAAGCCTTTAAAGGAAGGGGCCCCCGGGGCAGCGCAAGCTCTGAGGACATTACTGTGTGGACAGTCTTGAACTTGGTGTCAGATGTTCCACAGCACCTGTTCTCATGTTTGCTGATACAAATGCAAGAACAATAATGGAGCCTCTTAAAATCTCAGCTTCTTCCATCATAAAATGAGGATAATCACATTGCCCTTTCTGATCTTCATGTTGATTATGAAAACTCCTAAGAATGAAAGCATACTAAAATACAGCGTTGAAGAAAATTATTTAAGTAATGATTAGACTATATAATATTAACTCCGAGTCATCAAGAAAAAGTTAAATTATAGTCTGTGTCTGGAAAGCAAATGCTCTATTTTTCACAATTGTTCAGGAAGGGTGGAGGGCAGGCTCTTCACTCATCTTCTCTGATCAGTCTCTGAGCTTCCCAAACCCTTCCCCCAACTCCTGCCCCACCCCTGCTTTCCTCTTGCTTGCAGTCTGCTGAGGAGAGAGCCTGCAAGAGTAGGGTTAGGAAGAGACAAGTTCGTCCCTGGTTCTCCCTCGTCCTGTGTAACCTCAGGAAAGTCAAAGCTTTTAACCTCAATCTTTCTCATAAAAATGCTGGCCTACAGGATTCTTGATTGTCTATTATCCTATTTGGAGGCCAGAATGCAGCATCTTGGAATTCTAAAGTTCCTCAAATATGGGAGAGGTCACTGTGATTCAGATTAGCCAAGGCACAAAGCAGTAATAACATGTACCTGTATTTCTGTATAGAAAGTAAGATATATTGTATTTAGCTAAAATGAAATATACTCCTCCAATCTGAGTTCATCTCCGTAGAACCTAATCCTTTTTAACAATTAGAATTGTCCAGTAAAATTGCAATAAAAAGATGGGATGATTGTTTCTCAAGCATAGTAGAGAGACAGGTGTCCTTGTGGTATGGAAAGATGGTATGAACTCTTTCCAGTGTTGAGTTTTAATAATTCACCAACAAAGATATTGGCATTTTAACATTGTGAACATTCCCTATAGCTTTTCCATTTCAATTCCCAAAAGAGGATGTGATGACCCAGTTAGTCATTGAGGAAGGTATTTTCCACAATGGAATCAATATAAAGGAATAAATCCTGTGGTGATGCCAGTAGGGTTTCCTACTCTTGCAGAGAACAGGAAAGATTTGCAAATGCACTGAAGACTGTCTACCCGTCCAAGTGATCACCCAGCTGGTGTCCCCTGCTAAGCAAACTGTCCAGTCGTGTTCAGCAAAACTGGATTCATCTTCTCAAAGAGAATAAAGTCATCATCTCCAGGATTTGCAGAGTTAACAAAAACAATTGAGTTCAAAAGCTCTGCCAACTCGTCTAGACACAGGTAAAGATTGTGACTGTCCAAAAAGAGAAAAGGAGAATGTTGCACAAAACAGAAGGCCTCAGATCAGACAAAATGTGCTTGTGTCAGTCACAAAAGGGAGTACACAAATACCAAAGGGAAGGAACATGGCAGAGATTTGAGATCTAAGACCTCAGAATCTGGACCTTGCAACCTGTTGATACTATAATGCCCTCTTAGAGAATCCAGCTAGATGACTTCCATCTGAAAACTCTCTACTACTCTTTTCTGCTTCAGCTAAAAGTTAATGAAACTTCTTATCACTACATAAATTCTGAACTGTTTTGTGGAGAAGCAGTATTCTTTATAATCCTGTAAAAGTTGCCACTGAAGTTTCCCTTTCCCCCAGGCTGTTTTCAACCTGACACTCCACCTCTTACAGGAAATCCCATGGGCTTCTAGGAAGGATCTATATAGATTCATGCCCACCAGGTGCCCCGCCGGATGCCAGGTTTGGTGACCCCTGTGGTGACCTTCGGAGAGAGAACCTGAGGAGGAAGATTGTGCCTGAGTAGAGACTGCTAAGTGCCTCCCAAAATCTACCCTGCTATCCATTCACAGAACAGAACTCTGAGCTGGGCTTCCAGGAATACTTTTCTTGACCGCCCTTGCTGTTACATGTGTTCCAGTGACTAAGTACTGGACAAAGGGTAGTGAAAGGCAGCGTTACTGAGCACGCCTGTGCCTCGCAGGCTTTGTCTCTGCTGCATCCTGCAGGCGAGATGGTTATGTCGCTGTGGAGCATGAGGTTGAAGCCACACAGGGAGCATCACGATAACAGCAACCTGAGTCCCTGAAACCATGAAGCTGATCCTTCTACATGAGAGGAAGAAAGAAAAGAAAAGCATGACTATTTTAAGCAAATATAAGTAATGATTACTTCAGATTTCCTGTCACAGCTGAACCTAATGCTAATATGATGCCAAAGACAAGTGGGATAGAAGAGATCGCTTAAGGTGGGTATTTTGTCAATGTAGCACATTTCTTCTTCTTTAGCCAGAAGAATCTAAACAACCTTATTAATGAGAAATATAGAAGACAGATTGGATAGGTTGACAGACAGATACCTATGTGCATACATGCATATTACAAATAAACAAACATAGATACATACAGGGGTGTTTTTCAGCTGTCAACCCCCTGGGTGCCTCTCTGTTCATCCTGCATAACCAGGCTTCCACGGTCAAGCTAGGCTCCCATCCATTACCAGAACAGTAGACACAATTCTCACATTCCTTTCTTGGATATTGTTTTCTCTCCACTTAGACAGACCTCTCTCATCGTCTCTGCACATATATCTGTCACGTTTATAAGATTTAGAACAGAAATGCAGTGGCAACTATTTTTTCATCTGCTGTTGTCCCATCCTCAGGGCAGCTACCCTACCCCCACATGGTAAGACTAAGAAGACAAGCATGGCTCGTCCCCTGTAGTCACAAGGATGACATACCATCCAAGATGAGCCAAAACTCCTGCCTGAGAGTGCCACAAAGGAACTGAAGAAGAAGTTTTCTTTCTACGGTAGGAAAGATAAGGGTGGGAAGCCATATTGTGAACACATGAGATAAACGATGCTCCGCAGGCTGAGTGGAGAGAGAGAAGGGTCCTGGTTCTCAGGAAGCCACATCCCCAGTTCTGGGCTACTTGTCTCCGGGTTTATTGATGAAAGAAAATTAAATCCTCAATATCATTTAAGCCACTGTGTCAAGGCTTTTGTCACTTACGACTGCATGCAATTCCCAACTGATGAAGAATCTGTTACCTGGAAGTAGGATATTATGAGAATCAGAACCAAAACTGGTCAAGTAGGAAAGAGGGAGCTGTGGGAATACGGCTGGAAATCTGGTATCTTGCTTTGTGTGATGGCAAAAAAGTGGTGAAACTCATCTTGTAACTTGGAGATACTACTTGTCAGGAGTTGTGACATCAGGGAGCATGACAGGAACAACTCAGAGCACTGGCATCTGCGGCCTCTCTTCTGAGACACAAAGAGGAAGATAAAGCCAGATCACTGCAGGGTCAGGACAAGAGGAGACAGTGAGGTCCCTACAGCACACTTTAGAGTGCTCACTCCCAGGTGCTGCCCCTGCACCCGTACAAGCCCCCGAGTGATGCCTCCTGAGAGTCTATGTCCTCAGAGCCTCATATGCCTCAGCTGAGCTCTGGCCCTGCCTGCTGGAGGCAGAGAAGGAAGGAAATACAGTCCTTCTATGACTGGCCCTCTGCCCTCTGCCTGCAAGACAAGTTGACTAGAAGTCCCATCACTGGAAGCTTTTCATGACTGAAAAGACCCATTTCTTCTCTACCCCAAACTGAAGTAGTAGTAAGCATTGACCACACAACGACAGCTTTAACAGGAGAGTCAACTGCTGCCCCACCAGGCACAGGGGACAAAAATGGAGTTATAGTTAATGTCCTGGGGGAGGGAAAAAGCACAGAAATAAAAATCAGTTTCTTTATCATTTAAGAAATCTACATGCATTATTAAAAAACCTACATCCAGAAAGAATGTTTGAATGCAGTTATTCCCTCATGGCTTGTGGAAAAGATATAAAAGAGAAGATTACTAATCTTATTTACCCTATTTGTGCTTCCTTTTCCCTTCACCAATACATAGGCAGCTCATGTTTTGCCTTCAGGAGCCAAATATGGTTAATAAACACAACCACAATATCTGCCAAAAAGCTCGGTGGGAAAATAACGTCAGGGCACTGTCTAATCTGCACAGCTTGAGAGCATCTACTTAATCCATTAGAAAGCTTTGGGATGCACAGTTCCGTCACACTGGCTCTGCGATGGCTGTCTGGCAGCCAGTCAGCCTCTGTTCTGGTTCAGTTTGGTTTCTCTGTTTCCACAGGTCACTTCACTCCCACTGGGAGGGCTGTGCCCACATCCCCCTTGCAGGAAGCACCAGGACCCCGAAATCCTGAAAGATCTCCAAATACACATGCATGAGTGGTGTGGACAAAAGGAATGACAGAGAAAGAGAAAGTGCTGGGCTTCTAGGCCGGTTAACCTGGGCACTTACTCCCTGCTTGAACGAACACCGGAAGCAAGCACGCAGGTGGGCCCTCCGAGGCCAGCCTGACCCACCACGACCAATTCACAGAATAATCTTTAAAGTTGTATTAGATCATGTCACTCTTCTAAAAACTCTGAAATGATTTCCCGTCTTCATCAGAAAGGTTTAACATCCTACTACGGACAATTTTATGTGAGCTGAGCCCTAGTTCCCTCCTCTCACTGCCCTTCCCTCGTTGAGTGTGTGCCACATAGCTCTCATGGCAGCTCCCCGGTGCTCAGTGCGCTCCAGCTGCAAGGCCCTCGCTGTTTCCTCGGCCTAGAAAACCCCTCCCCAGAATCCATGCTGCTTGCCTACTCATCTCAGGCATATCTCTGCTCAAATGTTATCTTATCAGAAAGGTCCTGGCAAATAGTCTAAAATAGAGCTATGCTCTCTCACACACACATCACTCCTATGGCCTGTGACTGATTTTCTTCTTAGTACTTTATATCACTCATGTTATATATTTATTTTTTATCTGTTTGTCTTTTTTGATCCATAACAGGTTATAATCTTAAAGGCTTCATGACTATAACCAGCTGAATTGTGTCCCCCAAAATAATAGGTTCAAGTCCTAACCCCCAGAACCTGTGAAGGTGACCTCACCTGGAAATAAGGTCTTTGCACATGTAATTGGTTATAAGGAAGTTCCAACAGATTAGGGTGGGTCCTAAATCCATGTTCAGTGACATTATAAGAGGACGAGAGGACGCACAGCTACACAGAGATACACAATAAGAAGAGCACATGAAGATGGAGACAGGAAGTGAAGTGGTGGATCTACAAGCCAAGGGCTGCCTACCTGCAACCACCATAACTAGGAAAAGGCAGGGATGAGTCTTCCAGAGACTTCAGAGAAGTGTGGCCATCGTGACACCAGGATTTCAAACTTCTTGCCTCTAGAACTGTGAGAGAATAAATTTCTCTTTATGGTCATTTGTTAGGGCAGCCCTAGGAAATTAGTATAATGATGGTATTTTATCATCATTATATGTCCAACTGCTTATAATAATGTCTGTTAGCAGGCACTCAAAAAATAATTGCAGTACAAGTAAGTGAGCTATTTTTCAAAACTATTCTGTCATTCATCAATATCAATTTATCTGGGCCAAATGCTCACCTACGTGGTGCCTGTAACTTGCATTTGTGCAAGTTAGGAAGAGGTACCCCTCCTCAAGACACTTCACTTCTCTTTGATGAAAAGTTCCCAAAACACACTATTTTTATGGTGAGATTTAATATATATCATAAATATAATATGACTAATAACTGTAATGTACATGATAAATATTCAATGCAACTCAGATCCTCCCAAACTCTTGTTCACTCTACCACCTGCACAAGCATACACAGGGGTTCTGATCTAGGTCAGTGACAATCCGTTCAAGTGCACAGGGAGGAATTCGAATTGAGGTAGCGACATAGGATAAAGGTAGCAGCGTGTCACACCCTCTCTTCTTCAGTCACTCTAACCAGAGACAAACATGGACTAAACTAAGGACAATATGAAAGCAATACAATGCATGACTGAATGTCTGATACATTTTGGAAAACAAAGGTATAAAAAAGGAAAGAAGAAAAAAAGGACTCAGAAGATGATGGCATCATTGCATTTGGATCAGAAGAAAAAGAGCTGGCTGTAGGCCAGACAAACCTGATCCCAGTGAAGGTGCACAGAACTCTCTGGACTGAAGGCTGACAATACTCTTGGGCACCAAGTGTCCCTCCAGTAAAAAGCAGTGAGGTGTAGTAACTTTCCCCAAATGAAGCAGCTAGGAAGGAGGACCCTGGGAGGGGATCTAGCTGGTTACAACGTTTACACCTGTAAGCATCATGCCGTCATCTTCGAGCAAAATTTAAGGAAATTCTGAGTAAGCAAAATCACTGAAATGGGAGTTTTATCCAGATTAAATGTGCACCATTTTCAATTCTAAATAAGAACAGCATCATATGCATAGCACTTTTCTACCTACTAATTACTCGCATATACTCTTTCTGACTAAATCCTGAAATGAGTTTTTACAGGGTAGCCAGTTTGAAGACAGATCAGTCATTTGCAAGGGGATGGTTTACTGTCTGACTTAGAGATAATATACACCATTATAAATAATAAGACGTGAAAAACCACCTGTGGTAGTGACTAATCTTTGGTTTATTAGAAACCAGTCCTCCCCCTCCGAAACATGTGTTTCTCTACGGCAGAGGGTTAAAGCAGAGGACTGCATTTCCCACATCTCCTTGCCACATGGGTCTGCCTGTGGCTGACTTCCACACTGCGACCACCCTCACATGACACCCGGAAGGCAGCCATGGACATCCTGAGGCAGCTGCCCCACATTCTTCCTGCAACATGGTCAGAGACCTCAGCCTTGCTGAGGGCCCTGGGGCTTAATAGCCTCTGTCCCATGCATGGTGCTGCGAGGTTTAACCTGCAGAGGGCAGCAGCACTCACTGCTGGCCCAACAGCATGGGCTGTTGGACATTTCTCCTGTCTACCATTTCTGACTGTGAAGCATCCAAGTCTGGTTCCCTGAATCTCACCAAAGCTAACTAATACTTTGGAGAAATCTCTCAACAGCCATAGTACATTGTGTTGTGTGTACGTAAGAAAATGTTATTTGTAAAATTCTACCACTTAAACACTTTGATAAAAATAGAATTTCTCTGACATCATTAATTCCTGTTTCCATTATAAAACTACTAGTTTCCTCATCTAATCTCCCTGCCCTACAGCTCACCCTGCAAAGACCAGCAATAACACTGAAGAATGCAATGCTTTAAAACTTAATAAAATAGGCGCATCCTGATGGAGTAGCGGTTAGGTCAATTTCCTCAAAAGGAGCAGGCCACGTACTCCTGAATTCAAGTACCAGGTCCGAGGGCAAACAACCAGTGTGAACAACTGAAAATAAAATGCTGTTTCCTCCTCTCAAAAAAATAAGAAATAAATAAACTCTTCTGGTATGTATACTTTCTTCAGAAGAACAGTGACTCTTTGCAAGGCTTTATAAATAAGTCATTGATTCTGTGCAAAAGAAAATGACAAAATGATGCAGCTTGATAAGGAAAAGAACAGATCCCAAAGCCATAATTATTGACCTGGTTGTCAATGAAAGATCTTCTATGACTGGAACACTTGGGTCAATTTAAAGTTCAATTTGTAGAGTTCGTTCAGTTATCTGATGGCATGCACTGGTGTTGAGATCAGATTCATATCTAGCAGACCAGTGAGGGTATTTTTCCCTGAATGGGGAATGCACACTAGTCTGCTGTTAAACAAGGAAAAGACGAGCTAGGATTTTTAGGAACTTCAATATTAGTTTCTAATAGTCATCTCATTTGGGGGTAAGGAGGAAGAGGATGAAACCAGCCCCACTGAAAACGTGAAGGCAGTATGTAGGGTAGGGGTAAGGGAAAGAGAAGTATGAATCACAGTCTAGACTATTCAAAAGAATGCATCTTAAATTAATGCTATACAAGATAAACTAATTTCTTTTTCATTGCTGTTTTAGAAGCTTTTATTCTAGGAACAAAATTTCTATCGTAGGTACACTAAAATCACTCACATATTCTTGTATGTCACAAAAATCCAATAAATCTACCTTTATCTATTATATGTCTATTTTGAGAAGCAGGAGAGGACTAAAATAAGTAAACTAACAGAATGGAAAGTCTCCCATTTAGTCATTGTGGACAAACCTATGTGGTAGCTGATGTATAAAAAGTACTATTTTATTAGCAATTACTAGAACATGATAAACTCCACAGAAAACAATAATCAAATGTTCATGCTTAGATACTAAAAATATACTGGGGTAATTGTGAATTTTTCTCTCTCTAATTTTAGCACTAAAAATGATGATTATTAAAAGGTATATATAAAGAAATCAAACCTCCAGCTTTGATAGGGGGAAGGGAGCCAACCTCTAAATAAATACTTAATGCTCTAAGTAATTTTATCCTCCGAATTAATCAGACCATCCCAAACTAGATGCAGCATTTTAACTAAGTAAAACTTGCAGCCATGTTGAGTAACAAAAGGATGGCATAGATCCAATGGTAGATTAAGATCCTCTTAGTTTTATTTTCCTCAAGTTATCTTACTGTTGATAAAGAGTCCCAGGGCCAATGCATGGAACCTGTAAGTGGACCGGGGCGCACTCGCCCAGGAGCAGTGGTTCAAAGATGTGGGCCCCACGCCAGTAGCATCAGTATGTTCTAGAAATACTTGCATAATATTCACAGGCCCTGCTCACACTATGGAATCAGAAGTTCTGAGGTCACGTAATCTATGTTTTAAACAAGTTCACAAGGTGATTCTGATGCATACTGTAGTTTGAGAACCAACGCCTCTGGTGCGGGCACACAGAGGTATTCAATCCTTTGCTCAGCTCCTTGGAAACTAGTCTGACAAGCCTCAGGGCAGATTAGGAGTTTTGTGGCTGACTGGGAAAACCCACCGGGCCAAGTCATTGTTATGAGAAATGCCTAGTGATCTTTGTCTCCTGGTTCTTCCATCTGGTCTAGCTAATTCTTGGTGTAGATTTCTCAGCAACTATACCTAACTTTCACTGGTGACCTCCAAAACCTAGTCCCAAAAGATACTTTCTTTTATGGTTTTCTATGTATTTCAGGACATTCCACAGTGAAAGAGTCAAAGTCCAGATTTTTCTCCTCTTTGCCTTCCTTGCAATTCAGTAAAAGATGGCCTTGTGTAATCAAAATATCCTTCCCTCCACGCACCCAGCCCAGTGCAGACCCCAGTTCTTCATGGCCAGTATCTGGTCCTTCCTGGTCCCTCATCTCTCAGTCTGTGCAGTTGAGTGGACTGCAGTTCCCCCTCAACATAAAAACAGTGGAAAAACAAGAAGAGACAATTCTTACTCTCTATAATAATTATTTTTTAAATCCTAAGTACATAGAAATGTGCATGATTGTAAGAAATATCATTATTACTATTACCTAACAACTGTCGGAGCTCAAATCAGGAGTGACCTAGATTGAGGAGATATGGCACGCTCCTGTGCACACTGCCTACTACTTCAATTCACTGGGTTACATCTTGCTATTTTATTTAATATGCATGTATATTTCTCTGTGATTTTATTATAAGTTCCCTGAGACAGCAACCACACCTCCTACTTCTCATGAAGTAGAAATGCACTTGTAAACGAGATTCAATAAATGTTTGCTTATATGTATTTAATCAAGTGCCTTCTCTCTTCCAGCCCCAAGAATGAGTCCCTAAAATCTTCCTTTGGTGGTTTACTAAATTTTCACTGATTTCAAGAAAAACAAAAACAAAAAAGAAATTACCAGGGGAGCCACTGACAGATAAAGCTGTAGCTTCTCCCGAACAGGCTGCTGATCAGGTGTGAGGGGAACAGGGTATGAGAGCAAACCTGGGCCTGTTTATGACCCCAGCACATGGTAGCCAGCTCAGAATCAGCTGACAGCTGATGCGCTTTTGAGCTTGTGAGCACTGACAGCAACCCATGGTGGAAGACTCTCCAGCAAATGACTGCAAAATGTCACTGCAAAGACATTTTCCAAATGTTACAAATAGGCTGACGGTGTCACAGAAAAAAAGAGAAAGGACAATTCAGCCAGTGCCATATATGTGAAAGAAATATCTTGGCCTGAGTCCATAAATGATAACTGAAATATTATCTAGACCAGTCAATTTATCAAGGAGAAATGAAACAACCTGCTACTGCTATCCAGAGAGGAGAAAAATAAGGATAAGAGACCAAAAAAAGCTCCATGCATTACAAAGAAAAAACAGTGACAAAGAAACAATACCAGGGCTGACTATTGACTCAAGACCTCCTGCTATTCTGACAGAAGCATACCCAAGTCAGTTCCTCCAGATCTGGCCACTTGATGTCATCCCTCTGTGGCCAGCACCCTGCCCCACACCCTCAGTCTAATGAAATTCCACTCATCCTTCGAGATTGAGCTCCAGTGTCACTTTCTGCCACGCAAACTTAATCACCTCCCACTGCCAGTGCAGTGTTGACCCTGTGGGTTCATGTGCCTGATCATGTGTGATTTGAGACCAGTGATGCCAGAAGGGTGGGGTCATTTTTCAATTATCTTTGTTTCACCCACAGAACCTGACAAAAGATCTGGCACCTCTCAAATCAGTGCCAAAATATCTTCGATTACGTTGTTGAATAGAAGTATAGAGATACTTCAATTCCCAGCAGTGGAAACGTCCCTCGATGTATATTACAGGTATAATACTTACTGAACAGCTCTGTGACTGGCATCCATTGGTGTTTTATGACCACTGTCTTTCATTCCTGGTATCAATCTTAGCAGGAAACTGGTGCTCAGAGAGGTGAGGACATCACGACCCTGAGATCCAAACCAAGTCTGACCAGGGGACATTTGCACTTGACGTCAGTATCGTCCATGTTTTGTGGGAACATGTGTGCTCAGGCCACTGACACAAAGTGTGCTAGTGGCAGAGTCCTCCCCTATGGAGCTAAGTGTTTACTTTTTGTGTTTTAGCCCACTTTCCACAAAGGCATCAGGAAGATAACTGAAATGCCACCACTTACGGACAAAGTGAGAACAGTGAAAAGCATAAATTAAAATGGAAAAGCATGCTGCATTTAGCATAGTTCTTTTCTAACATTTTTAGAAATGACAACTAATCGGCATTTTCTGAAAGAATAGCTCTCAGTAGAATTTATACCTACAAGGGTTGTGCTGACCTCAAGGATAGACAACTTTTAAAAGGGCAGATTTTTATACCATTACTTAAATGCTTGTTGTGAAAATCAGGAGAAATGCAGAGAATGTCAGGTCAAGGTCACTGCATCCGCAATTCCACATTCATGAGCAGTTGCTAAATGTTTCCCATCTGACTAGATCGCAGATCACATCAAACAAGTAACTGCATGAAAAACTCTGGTGGAGAGTTAGCAATTCCTTAGCACCACTAGTATAACTGAAATGCCATAGGAAGTGGGACTATAGGGACAGAAAAGCACTGTGACCCAATATTAGCCTTTTGTCTATATGACAGTGTTTCAGCCTGTATGATGGTAGAGACACCCCAAAAACAAACAAGCACTGAGTTGCTAAAATAAGTCATGAACTGTTTAATGTTTTAGGCGAGGGATCTGAGGCAAATATATTTCATTATATTATATTTCATTATATTATTCCATTATAAATGGAAAAAGAGGCGTATGCATCTTAGCAGATGAATACAAGTAGTCAACAAAAATTCATTACTCCCCCCAAAAGAAAACCGCAGCACAAAAAGGAATTAAAGAAAATATCCTTAATCTAAAAAGGTATCTATCAGAACTGCAAACACCCCAAATACTAATGAAATCATAGAATTTTTCCTTTTAAGATCAGATAAACTCAAAAACACTAGTAGAAAATATTTAAAAGACGTGTAGGTAAAAAAGAATATATTAAACAGGAAACAGAAAGAACAAGCCATAAATGAAAAGATAAAGTCATCTAATTTAAATTTTTAAACTCTATATGACAGAACACTGAGGGGAAACAAAAGGCAATCTACCCACAGAGTAAGAGATGGGAGATTAGAGTATTTGTAATATCTTCTTAATTAAAAATCTTACAGAGTGAGAACAGAGGTTGATTAGACTCAAATATAGTAAATATTAACATCTACAATACATGGGTGTCCATTATATTTCCCTTATTTCTATATTTTTGAAATATTTCATAATAAAAATTAAAAATTAATGAGATAAAGTAAATATGTATATATTCATGGAGTAGAGTCTCTGATCACTATTCAATTATCCACTATTTCCTCTGGGGCCATTTTAAAGTTTGTTTGATCATTATCCCTGTCTTGTCTTAGGCTACCAATACGTACAATATTCCACACAATACCTCTGGTTCTCTCTTCTTTTGACTTCACCACACTTCCATCTTTAGACGATGGATCCCCATAATGATAGATACATACTTGCATGTACTGTGAGGTTGGGGAAACTGGACAGCCATATGCAAAAGAATGAGCACTTCCTAACACCACACACTAAAATCAATTCAGGATCACAGATCTGGACATAAGACTGAAAACTATAAAATATATTGGAGGAAAACACAGGTCATATACCATCCTTAGGAGATCTCATCTTTGAGGACTCAACTATAATAGCAAGGCAAATAAAAGAAAACATAAACAAATGGGAATATCAAACTCAAAAGGCTTTGTACAGCAAAAGAAATCATCACCAGTACAAAAAGACACACTACTGAATGGGGGAAGATATTTACACATCATATATCTAACAAAGGGCTAGTATCCAATATATAAAGAATATATACACTCAACAACAAAACAATAAAAAAATGGGCAGAGGATCTCAACAGACACCACTCCAAAGAGGATATATGGATGACCAACAGGCACATGAAAAAGTATTTTCATCATTTCTTATCAGAGAAATGCAAATCAAAGCCACAATGAGATATTACCTTACATGGGTAAGAACGGTCTATATCAAAAAGACAAGAAACAAGTGTTGGTGAAGGTGTAGAGAGAAAGGAACCCTTATAAATTCTTGGTGAAAATGTACACTGGTGCATACCCTGGTGGAGTAGTGTTTGGAAGCAGTCCACATACATCCCAAGGTTTTGGATTTGCATCCCAGGGCCAATGGGAACAACCATGATAAACAACTAAATCAAATAAATAAAATGTTTCTTCCTCTTCTTCCTTAAAATAATTGTATATTGGTACAGTCACTTTGGAAAACAATATGGATATTTCTCAAAAAATTAAAAATAGAATTACCATACGAATAGATACCTATCCAAAGAATATGAAAGTATTAACTCAAAAATATGTATGTACCCTAATGTTTTCTCCTTCTCTTCCTTTTTTTGTTTGTTCTTTGTGTTTTTTAGTTTGTTTTTGCATAATTTTTAAAAACATGCTTTATATACAGAAACTCTTCCAACTCTTACCTTATATCTAGTTCTTATGATAAAAATATCCCTGGGATCCACTGGAAGGGTGTCATGACTTTGTCTATTTCTGAGATCATATTTACCATGAAGGGTAGAGAGTGTGTTTGTTGTCTGCAAGTTATCTTCTCTTCACTCTTCACTGCAGGCAGAGTGTCAGCTGCCTCCCAACCTCTGAATTAGACCAGATGATTTGCTCTTCCTAAAGGAACATGAGCAGGACTAACAGGTGTCACGTCCCACCAGATACTTCAAATGTGCTGGCGCAGTTTGGCTTGCCTCTGTCCATTCTGCCACAGCACCATGGAAATGACACTCCTCCATAGGCAAGTCCCAGAATGAAGAGATGACCCACAAGACCATGAGTTAAAAATATGTTTTATATAAACAGCTGAGGTTTGGGGGGTGTTGTTATAACATATAATCAAAACAACAGTTGACTAACATATATATATATATTTGCTGAAAAAACATTTTGAAATCATTTTATTTCCTATGCTCTGTTATTTTTATGTTCAGAATTTTAATATTTGCCTGCTTGACTATAACAGTGTCCTGTTAAGTCATATTTACAGCTTTCTAGACTGTTGAATTTCACTAGTCACACATACAGTTGATCCAATGTCTTTTAAAGCTGTGCCCATGTTTTCATTCTAACCTTATCTCCGGCTATTAACCTACAATGATTTTCCCAACATTTTGTTTTCAATTCCCAAGTAGGCCACACTGCCAAACATTCAATCAGGCTTATTAATCATTTACATGGAATACTCCCTACTCTGGGAATTGTCTCCGTTCCTTTATCTACTCAATTCTTTTTAATTTATTCATTAAGACTCAAGTCAAATATCAATTTTCATATGTGGTTTGTCTACCCTGATGACTCCAGAAAATGAGATGATTCTTCTTTTGTGCCCCTAGGAGCCAATGCATCATGTTGTCTGTAAGTGCCCATTTTATGTCCATTTCTTCCAGTGGGTTCCAAGAAGATGGGGACCAAGTCTCGTTTGTTTTCATACCCATTACGTATTACGTGGTAAGTGGTCATCACCATCCTCTCTGGCACAGATAGGTCTTTTGAGTCCTCACAAGAAACCTACAAGCTTGATATTATCTATATTTTATAGGTAAGGATATAAGGCACCACGAGGTTTAGCAATTTATTCAAGCACCCAGTCTCTATGTGAGGGGAGTCACCAATATGCCATTTCGATTCCACACCCCAGGTCCATAACCACCACACATGCTACCTCCCATGAAAATGTCTGCAGATTAAAAAAATTGAACAAGAATTCATTGTTCATACTTTACAGAAAAAAAATGATTTCTAGTAGAATCAATCTGACAGGAATCTTTTAGGGAAAGCAGCAGAAATTGATTAAAAATGAAATTACTTTCGTGGGAAAATGAATTCCTCATTTCTGACATCTTCCTCTCTACCCGAGGCATTAATACTTTTACCTACAGGTGGTCACTCCCAGGTGTGTACATATTCTATCAAATGTCAGCATTTTAAAATATTTTACTTATTTCTTTCAGTCTATATGTCACCCCACAGGCATCACCATTCCAGTGTCATTCACCACCTTTCCCCCTCTTTCCTTCCCCGTCTCCCTACCCCCAACCCCAGTAATCACAGTTCTGTGTCCTGATATTTATGTTGTGATTTACATGTTCATTTGTTTCATTTTATTATATTCCACATATGAATGACACCATCCTGTTTATTTCTTTCTATTTCTGACTTATTTTGCATAACATGATCTCCTTCAGTTCCATCCAGACTCTTGCTAGGGGCACAATTTCATCTTTTTTAACAGAGGCATAAAATTCCTTTGAGTACATGTATCAGTTTCTTTACCCAGTTATCTGTCGATAGGTATGTAGGTTGTTTCCATGTCTTGTCTATTGTAAACTGTGCTACTATGAACATACGTGTCAGCATTTTTCTCTGTGCAGAGCAAACTAAGCCCAGGAAATGCCTGGAGTCTGAGAGGTGAGGAGAGTCCCTTAGTAATAGAGACTTCCTCTTGTAATGTATGGGGAAGCCTCAGCCAAAGGATTCATAGCAATAATTGGGTCAAACAGCTCACCTGGATTAGTTGACTAGGGAAAACACTTTAAAAAGTAAGTGTGAAATCCCTGTCGAACTGAGGCTGGAGTCTCCACTAGCCTTAGGTTCCAGCCACTTCACAAACAAGGAACACACATGTCCACATATGTGGTGTTGTAACACCCAGAAAGAATGACTTTCAGCTTGTAAAAGATGAACTGATGGATGTGACATCACTTTCTTCAAACATTCTCTTGACCCAGTTTTGAGGCCCTACCTAGAAACAGAAAGTTCCTGTCCACCTCAGATTCAGACTCAGGGCCTCTGTTCCCCTGCCCGAGTCACCCAGCACCAGATACCAGGCAACTAGGGACAACCCTGAAGTCCCAGAGCCTACAGAATTACCCATATTAGTCATTCCTGAGCATGCTTCTCCCATTCCTTCCTCCAGAAACCACAACAAAAGCTCAACCCACAGTCCCTCCCTCCCCACTGCCTGACCCCGGTGCTTCCTCGTGTGACCCCAGCCCCACCACGGCAGTGTGCTCCTTCTTCGTGGGAGCTATAAATGCCAAACTAGAATCAATGGCAGACATCTCCTGAGTTATTGCTCTACCTCTAAATCACATTTTCCATTAACACACAATATTTTTAAAAGGTATATCTACACAATGGAATACTGCTTGGCTATCAAAAAAGATGAAATCCTGCCATTGGCCACAACATGGATGGACCTAGAGGGGATTCTGCTTAGTGAGATAAACCGGAAGGAGAAAGAGAAGCATCATCTGATTCCACTGATATGTGGTCTAGAGAGAAACCAAACAAGTGATCTAAATTCAACAAAAATAGACTTTCAGTCTATAGAATCAAATTAGCGATTACCAGAAGGGGTGGGCAAGCAGGTGGGAAAATGGGACAGCAGGGGTCAAGCACATGGTAAAGGAAGAACTGGACCTGGGAAAGTGAACTCAATATACAGATGTTGGCTTCCAATGACGCACACCTTAAACCTACATACATTGTGATGCACTGTCTCATCAATAAAATTTTTAAAAATGAAAAAGAGAAACATGGAGTGCGGCGAGCAGTGGACAGGGAGATAGCAACACTGCACTCAGTCACACAAGCCCCTCTGCCCTTTGGTTTCCGCAAGGCTTCCATGGAGCTGGCAAACCTGGTACAAATGGGTGTGCCATACCTATTCCCATCTGGGCATGGGAGGAAAATGTGAGCAGAACCTTAGCTATTAAAAAAACTTAAATGCTGAGTGCAGCACCTCAAGGAAAAGGGGAGAATTACATTCAGCATGGAGAGAGAAAAACGCTCAGGTGGGGTTACTAGTCCCGGGAGATTTTGTCTGAAATGATCAGACTATAGAGTATTTTGACTTCTTTTCATTATGGTAAAATACAGTCTCAATGGTATTAAATACACTCATATTAAATACACCACCCTGCATCTCCCGGACTTCTTTTTTTTAATCATCCCAAACTGAAACTCTGCCCCCATTAAACTCTAACTCTAACTTCCCTTTCCCCAGGCCCTTAACCCCAGAGGGCACCATTCTAGCTTCTGTCTATGAATTTGATTACTCTGGGTACCTGATAAAATGGAATTATATACACATATATGCATGTACACACAGATATAATATAGATTACATATAATATAAATATATATATAGTGCCACTTTAAAGGAATTCCAAATACTCCATGATATCATTTTAAAAGACAATTCATGCTTCTTTTTTGTTTGAATTCTTTGGTTGTTGTTTTTTTCTTTTCTGCTTTATGAAGGTGGATTTGTGCTCAATGAATGCCACACAGACAATTTCATATTTTGTATATGCTCAGCACATAATTTCAGAGACTTTACTGAAAATGAATTTCCTATCCCTACATTTCAGCAGTCACTCTTCTTTTCGCTTACAAAGGTCTGAGTCCTCAAAGGCACAGATTACTCACAGGCACAGTTAAAATGTGCACAGCTCATATTAAAGCTCTGTACAGTAGAAAAGCAACTCTAATACTCAGGGCACACCTTAAAAAAGATCCATGAAAGGAAATCAAATTTTGAGCAAATCAAAGAGAAAAATGCTCCCTAAGCAAATTCTAGAGTCTAGGAAAACAATTTCTCCTAACAACAGTTGCACAAAACAGAAAGTACGAGAACAAACATGGAATAAACAGAGCTCACGTTAGCATTAACCAATTTCTGCCTTTGAGCCCAACCTGAATTATGCGAT
This sequence comes from Solenodon paradoxus, assembly GCA_004363575.1. NCBI lineage: Eukaryota > Metazoa > Chordata > Mammalia > Eulipotyphla > Solenodontidae > Solenodon > Solenodon paradoxus. The sequence continues at coordinate 56,593 of RJWH01001300.1, read as the reverse complement.
AAGCCACCCTGTTTTTCAAAAAACCTTTTGAGGTCATTTTCAAAAGGAGCTCCTGATAGTGTCATTAGTCATCACCGTCCATTCATGTAATGTTTTCTCACAGCCCCAATGTACTTTACAGAGAGACATTGAGGGTGGTAGACAGAAAAAAAACAGGGAAGAAAAAGAAGAAAAGCTTAGAAAATGAAGAACACACAGTAAGAGGATGTCCAGTGTTTCCGATGCAGTTCTGCCCGTCTGTGTGCACAGCCGAGCCCCTCCTCATCAGGGCCTCCTCCCCCAGTTGTAAATGAGGGCAGGATGCCTTGGCTGCCTTTACCAGCAGCACCTTTTAAAGTATGACCACCAAACACTGAATATGATGCACTCCTCATATTTTGTTCTCTGACATGGGCTCACAGTTCTCTCTCTGGCCTAATACATTTCTCCGCATCCCTAAATTCTCTGAGTGCTGCCCAGCCCCAGCCGCAGTCTTGCCAGCATGTGTCCCACATTCCATACACGATGCCTAGGCCACATGCACATGTCATCCCACCTTGCACATGAGGACATGGAGTCTGGAAGAGGCACAAGGGCCCCCAGAGGCAAACCTGGAGTTCTGAGTCCTCGTTGGCAACTCAGGTGCATCCCTGCTGGAGTCCACAACACCTGCCATCTCATGGTGCCTCTTTCTGCAGGGAGAATGCTAGAAACATGGCCCTGGGCCCCTGAGAGCCTGGGCAGAGACACTGTCACATTCAGAGACAAGAGGCCACTCAGCCTCCTCCATACAGGGATATGATGCTGCAAGGCTACATCAAGCTGGTTTGGCCTGGAATTCTGGTTTCTAAACCCAAATCATCACACAGCTGGACTGTCAAAGAAGAAAGAAAGCTCTACCAGGACCTGGGTCACCTGGGCTTGGGGCAGTGGGGAGGACACTTTTCTCCTGGCTTCCTGGGCCTTCTCACATCCACGTCATCCCCATCTGAGGGCACCGTCATCTGCCTGGGAGCCTGGGTGTCTGGATTCTTGGCAGTTGCCATTCTTGTCTCATGATCCACCCCATCTGTCCCCAAGCCTCATCCGTCATCGCAGCTTCCCTCCTTCTCTTTCAGTGTGCGACGCGATTCTGAAGATACATAAGGGATGAAGACTAGAACATCAACACCACAGACCAATCTTCCATTTTATAAAAGAAAATGTCACTGAAGTCGCTCAAGACCCTCCAGACTGTGCTGTGCTCCACTGCCTGCTCCAGACGCAGTGATGACAGACGTTTATCTTTTCCACGCATGGACTGGTCCTTTCCCCTCACCTGTGTCTCCCTAAAACAGACAGAATATTGTTTTGTCTATTATTTTAACTAAATTGTTATCAGATGGCGGGTTTTCTTCTGAAACTTGCTTTTCTCGATGAGATTATGTATATGAGAAGTGCCCAGGTTGATGTGTGTAGTAACCAGAGCCCACTAGCTTTTCACAGCATTTTGTATTTTTCAGGTATTTCACTTATTCATAGAAGAAATATTCCACCTAGAAAGGAAGGAGTGGCTCAGCTTTCCACATGAAAGCTCCTAAAATGAGACTGGAACAGACAGCAGTTGTCAACCCCTGATTAATTTCCCCCTCTGTCACATTGACTGGACAGCCATATTCATTTAAATGCTCAATATTTCAGTTATGTTTTTGCTAGTGATGATTCACCAACAATACAAGCTTTTAAGTAATAGAAATAAGTATTTTTAATAGAATCCAGGGCATCTGGACTAACAGCCAGGGACGACTGCCTGGTGGATTTAAACTACCCAGTAGACTGAATGGGATAGCTCTCAGAGTCCAAGGTGGAGAGAGAAACTGGGGGGAAAGGATTACACATCCACTGAAAAGATGCTCTGTGGCTCAGACATTCTAAAAAGGAATTCTTTACATGAATGGAGCAAATCCATATGTCAATGAAGAGAAGAATCCAGTCAGTACCTTATGTTCATCTTTCCACCATCACATGGGGAAAAAACCATGAACTCTAGATAACTGCTCAGTGCCAGGGAGAACTGGGTTAGTGTGTGGAGTTGGTGCTCTGAGAGAAATGGAAAATGGCAGCCACAGAAGAGCCAACACGTTGAAAACTGGTGAGTCCATCTGTCTCTAAAAGTTGCTTCAAGAAGGAACCAGATGTCTGATATTGGGAAAGTAATATAGGAACTTGCATTTAAAATAGAATTGTATTAGAAAACAGACAAGTCTGATCCATTTTACTTGTGTCCAAATCACATCCAATGTCTTTCTCCTGTTTTATTGGATTTTGGAGTAGAGCATTGGGTATGTTAAATCACTTTGATAAACTTGGCTGAGGAGAATACATTGCAAAAACAAAAAGACTAAGGGAAAAAAAATCCATATTATTTGCATTCCATAGAATCACATCTAGAATTCTACACACAAACTGGACTGACTCAGTTATAGGATGGAGCTCTGAGGGGAAGGAAGAGGGAGAAAATCACATGTGGTTCTCTTCATGTTTGTATTATTTTCTTGAAAGCACAGGCACACCTCTCCTTCATGAATGTTCTTTCCTTAATAACTAACCTCACCTGGTAACTTTAAGCCCACAGAAACTACCCAAGGGCTTTGGAGACATACCACAAGCAAACCATAATGGGAAGCCTTGCCAATACTGTTTAATAAGTAAAATCACTGTGAGCTTAGGACTCATTGCTATAAGGGAGCTGACAGCTAAGTAAGAATAATTTGACTTTTACAGTCTTAGAGCTGCTGATTTTAGCTCAAGCTTCCGATGATTCTTTCTCCTGCTTTTTCCTCCTTCTCCCTCCTCCTTCTTCCTCCTTCTTCCCCTCCTCCCTCCTCCTTCCTCCTCCTCCTTCTTTCTCCTCCTCCTCCCTCCTCCTCCTCCCCCTCCCTCCTGTGTATCTTCTACCACCAAGGACGCACTCAGGGAGGAAATCCCTCAGAAGCGCATCCACTCACACAGCATAGTCACAGGGTCAGCACACAGACTCACCTGTTCAAGAGCAGTTCAGGTTGCAGCAACAGAAACTACATGCATGCCCAGACCTTCTACGTGCAGAAGCGTCAGGCTGGGCTGTTTGGGCCACAGTAAATCAGACTAATAGCTAGTTTCGCATTTTCAAGCAGACAATAATTATCACAAGTGTTAGTACAGGACTCTCTCGCCTACTATACTCCTTCCCTCAGTTTTATCTCGATTGTTCAAAAACGCTAAAAATATAAACTATGATTCAGTCTTTAAAACTTCTGTGGACCTGTCATAATAACAGCAGGCGAGACACAAGGGGGCAAGAGAGAAAATCCAATTACTCCTTCCCCCCTGGGCAAACAACCTTATCAGATATTTCCCTTTAGCCCTCACACAAGTTTTGCATGAAAGACCTCACCTGTCCATTTCTCATGTGTTCCAGCACAAAATCTCGGAGGCAGCATTTTTATTTTAGCTCAAAGGTAAGTGTTATTAAAAATGCCTACCCCAACCAGCTGGTATCAAGCATTGGTTGCTAACTAGGCATCGGCTGAAGCACCTGCAGCCCTGTTTCGCTAAAAGGAGCACTGCCAACAGTCCTAACGACTCCTAGCACGGGCCGCCTGGGGCCAGGGGGGCCAGAACACAGGAAACCCTGCGGGAGAAACAGGAGGGGCCTCCCAATCCCTCTCCAGTCACAGATTCTTGTCTTAAATGTGTTCTTTCCCTCGTCCAGGACTGACTCCTTCTTGTAAAAGTGGATCACGCCAAAACACATCCCAGGATTACATTCTGATGGTATTGTTACCATTTTTGTTCTATTGCATAACATACATTAGCAAACACCGACAACGTATGTGCCAGACACAGAACAGCCCAGAAAGGATTCGGGTTCTCTCCTCCGTGGAGGGGGTGTAGACAGAGCAGGGTCATCAGACCCTGGGAATCAAACAACGCAGCCCGTCATCTGCTGACTCATTTGTGGCGGGGACTGTGATGTGGAACTCCGAAGGAGCTGTTTCTCACCGGTCAAAACGTGACCACTGACTCCAGGACTGTCCTTCCCCTGACACTCTCCCTAAACAAGGGACCCTCAGTTTTCCTTTGCCACCAGTATCCATTACCTGGGGCTGCCCGCCTGCTGCTGGCATTCTGAAGCTGTATTCTGCCAGGAGGCGGGAACTGGGGTCACCAACCACTCCGGTACTGGGGCTCAGGCAACCTGATTCAATCCCAGGTGGATTCCAGTGGAATACCTGGAGTCATGAACCCACGGCTCCAGCTCTGGCTTTTCAGACCCTGGCTGGTTGGGTTATTTTCTAACAAGCGGGAGCTCTGGCTTCCTTGCCTTACAGTGAGTGCCTGCTGCAGGGCGGGCACTCCATATTTTTGGTCAGTCCACTTTGGAAGCAAGCTGCACAGGCAAACATACTGGTGTCCTCTGGGTTGAGCTCATTCTTCGCTGCAGCAGTATGGAGACTCTCATACTTCTCATGTGCTCTTGGTGAAGCGTGCAGAATTCTGGAAGCCAGCTAGCCTGAACTCATCACACTCCCCCTGGATCAGATGCTCTTCCTTTGTCTTACCTCAGGCAATGGCATCATCAGCAAGGAGAAAAAAGTATAAGTCACCTTGGAATCCTCATTTTCACCCTCCTACCCTGGCCTGCTGCTCATGGAACTGATCCTCAGAGCCTGTTGGTTCTCCTTTCTGGTGTCCATTGAATGTGTCCATATTGCTGGTCCCCTTCCTTAGTTTTTATCAAGTCCATGGCTTGTGTCCAGAGTGAGCTCTTGCCTGCAGCCTTGCCCCAGCTACCTAGCACACAGTCTCATGTTGTCACACACATGCACACGCTCACAGTTCAGGATCCTTGACTTCAAACACACATTCCTCACTTAGGACCTGACACCTGGTTTCTGCAGGCCTCCCTCTAACCTGCCCCATATCCACTTTCGTCATCCTCCCTGCAAGGTCCTGTGCTGTGGCCCACGCTGTTCCCTGTAACAGGGGACTCTTCCCAAACTGGCTGCCCCACTACCTCTTACTTACAAGGATGTGAGCTCCCGAGGGCTAGCGCTGGGGTCAGTTCTCTTTTTGTTCATTGCTCTAGTTCCTGTACCTAGAGGAGTGTCTGGTACATATTAGTAGATAACTAAGAATATCGCTGACAAAATGAAGGAATAGTAATGCAAGATTCAGTCAGAATAGTGTTTTCTCTTGAGAGCATTTCTTGGTTTCTCTTCTTAATCTCTGTAATAAAATCTATTATCCTTCATCTGTGCATTGCCTTCTGCCCACATCCGCCTGCAGGAACCTGCTTTAGAACATCTGCTGCTCTGTGTTTGGATTGCTCGGTATCCCCTGTGTCTTTAGCACTATGTGATGGGCCTCTTGGGAGCAGGAACTGTCTCTTTTTTGAAGAAACATTGGTTTGTAACATGACATAGGTTTCAGGTGTGCAGACTTATAGATCAACATCTGTAAATATTACACTATGCTTGTCATCAATGGCCTAGTCTTCGTCCATCACCAATACATGGGGACAGAATTGTCTTGTGTTTGCTCTCATGTCCTCTCTCTATCCCTGTCTCCCTCTGTCTTCCTCTCTCTCCTCTTTCTCCCTCTCCAACTCATTACATCTTCTGCACATCTGAGACAAACAGCCAGGTACTGGGCCCTGTATCCTGTGTGCTCCAAGTCTCTGTGTAGGCCTGTCATCAGGCACAGTGAAGAACACGTGATGGCTATCCACACATTTTGGGTCATTTCACATTCACCCTGATCAACCATCTCTTTTCCTAGCTAATTCATCAGCCTAACGTTATCAAGGATGTTCAAATACACATCAGCCGTTCAGTTCCATAGTGCAAATCTGATAAGGGGCAATGATTGAATCCTCCTCAACCAGAAACACAAAACCACCTCATGATGCAGACAAGAACTAATGTACAAATTACAATGTACAGGTACCATAGTGAGATAAGACAGCATAAACATCACACTTCCTATTTGATATGTTTTGTTTATATAAACGCCTGAAGGATTTGTGTAAAGAGAAAGTGAGACAAATAGACTGAAAGAGCAGTGCAAAATAAATTGCTCTGAGGTGAGTCTGGAACAGAAAAATCAAACACATTTTCCAAATCTAATTCCAGTTGAGTCCATTTCTCTTTCTGGTGCTTGAATGAATAAGATGGGATTTGGGGGATGGTGGGAAGCACTTAGCTGGAGATGGCAGGAAGCATCACTGTGTGCCATCCTGAAAGAAAGATGCTTCTTTATCTGGTCATTTCTCATGGCTCTGGGGAGTATTTAGAGATTATCTCTTTCCCCAGCTGTAAGAACCCTGACTACAAGCCCTACAAATAAATCACCTTGAATTGGGGAGAATACTGCATTCTCCCCAAAAGGTAACTCTTAAAAATCACTGTGCCAATATGTGCTCTGTCCAGATAAATTGTATTTATAAAATTGGAGAGAAGAGCAAGATTCCCCTGTGTCTGCTACGACCAGACCCTGCAGCAGGAGGGAGGTGAGAAGAGCCAGCAGGCCTGGGCACAGACGCTGTCTATCGAACAGTGTGTGACCTGAGTCCCAGACTGCTCAGTGATTAGACAGAAAGGAAAATAACACCTACTTCACAGTTGCGGGTTAAATGTAAATTTTCAGGGAAAGGAATTAAAGAAGTTGGTACAATAAGTGGGGGTGACTAAAACGATCAAGGTCTTATTTCAAATTTTCTGGTTGTTTGAGGGAAACTGCATGTTAAGAAAATGTTCACGGACTTGCTTCATTGTCAGGATGAGATCCAAATGATACCAATCAGAGTTCTCTGACCATGTACCTGGTGAGAAACAGGTAAGGGATGGCTTGGAAGTAGGGTCTTAGCTGAAAGAGTGTGATAGGTTAAATCGTGTCACCCTAGAAAAGATAAGCTGGAGTCCTTCACTCCCAGTACTTCAGAACATGACCTTACTGGGAGGCCTGAGTCCCAGGTTGTTCACTGATTCATCAGAGTGGAAGATAAAAAAAGGCACACCCTGGTGGCTCAGGTGTTAAGCCTGCAGTTCTGGTATAGTCCACATAAAGTCCAGAGACCAGGGTTCATGACCCAGGACTGGGGAACAATGAAAAAATAAACAGTTAAATTAAAGGAGGTTAAATAAGAGGAGAAGGAAGGAAGGAAGGAAGGACTCATTTTAAAGAGACACTTGAGTGAGGTCATGATTGCTGGCCCTAATCCAATCTGATGGGTTGGAAAAGGAGAGAAGGATACAGATGCAAGCAGAAGAAAGCAGCCTTCCACAAACCAAGAAGAGAGGCCTCAGAAAAACCAAGTTTTGATCTTAGATTTCCAGTCTCTGGAACTGAGAGACACACCTTGTCTTGTTTAAGCCCTCATCTGTGGTACTTTGTTCTGACAGCCCCAGGAAACAAATATATACTTTCCCCTCCCCACCACGTGGTATTACTATCTCTACCCTATCTAATAATCATCTTCAACTAGAAATAAAATGGAGAACAAACATTTTTAAAGTGTTCAAAGGCTTCATTTAAAAGCTGCTTTCAAACAAAGAAATAACTGAATAATAACGAAACTGGATCATCTCCCATCCCAGGCGATGACCCTCACCGTCGCAGGTCCACTAAACTTCCTGGAGAGCAGGCTTCCACGTCTAAGTATCTTCTTGGTTCCTGCTTCGACATCTCCTGTGCACCTCAAATCACCATGTCCAAACCTAAAATTATAAGCCATACATCCCTGTCACTGGTCCGTTGCCAGACTTCAGAGAAACGCCATAATCTAGCCAGTCATGCGCAGCAACAATACAGGGTCCTTCTTTCATGTCCACTTGCTCTCTGACCCAGTACATTCCATCCCCTGGGACAATCAACTTTGCCCTCACCAGACTCTCCTAGATGTGAGCACTTCTCTCTGCCTCAGTTGGCTTTGTCCTGTCCCCACCTGCCCTCACTGGACCCACAGGAATAACCCCTGCAGGTCTTTTCAGGCGCTTCTGCCCCTACAGTCCATTCTCCCCACGGCAGCCCACGTGATCTCTGCCACGCACAGATGTGATGGCGCCACTGATCAGCTGGTGGGGGTGCAGGATCCAAAAGAGTTAATCGTGTGTGCGTACACACACACACACACACACACACACACACACACACACACACACCCAGGTCCCAGAAAGTTCACCCCTAGGAAAACACCTAGCAGAAAGTGAGAGAGAATCACCAAGCAGTTCACAGCCACACTATTTCAAATAGTCAAACACAGGCAACTGCCAAAATGTCCATCATCAGCAGAACTGATAAATAAATTAGGTTATATTTACACAGTAAACATCACTACAAGCAGCAAGTAGATGAGTTTCATACTGTGGAGTGAAAGAAATCAAAGAATACACTGCTATGACTTAATTTATATGAGGTTCAAAAATGGTCAAAACAAATCTATGATGTTACAGGAAAGGGGTTACCTCGGGATACGCTACTAACTGGGAGGGAGTACGGGGGGCTTCTGAGGTGTGAATAATGTTTGGTTTATTGACTGGGTGCTGGTCACATGATGTACGCATGCTACACTGCAAACATTTATAAGCTGATCCACTTGGGCACGCTGATGTAGGCACGTGTTATCAACTGAATGCTTGTTTCCTTCCAAAATGTAAACATGTTGAAACTCATTCTGAAGTGGTGGGATTTAGGAGGTACGGCCTTTGGAAGGTAATTGGGATTAGAAGCAGTCACAAGGCCCTAGACATCAAGGATGGGACCAGTGCCCTCAGAAGAGCTGAGAGTACCTGCTGCTCTCTACTCTCTGGCCTGCGGACACAGCGGGAAGCCGCCCGCGCAACCAGCAGGGATGCTTTCCAGGACGCCACCAAGCAGAAGGCCCTGAGCTCGGACTTCAGGCTCAGGAACTGTGAAACAGAAATTTTTGTTGTTACTAAGCCACTCATTCTGTATTACTTTGCTTCAACAGCCCAAATGGATGAAGAGTGCCTGTTATACTGGAATTTAAAATATTTTTAATAAAAACTGATGATTTTGCATTGCTCTTTATAATAAAAACCAAATTCCTTTACGTCCTTCAGGAACAATCTTGCTTTGAGTCCTGCCTATATCTTGAGGCCCAGGCTCCCCGCCCTCCTTCCCTTCTCTGGTCTCCAGTGGTACCAGTCTAAGTGATCTGCTCACGGTCCCTTGAGCATGGTCCTTTACTCCTTCCGACTGTGAGGGTCTCTGCTTGCTCGGCTGGCAGGGATTATGGGTTGCTTCCCTTCACACTGGTCGGTTTCTACTCCCCTTCAGCTCACCACTCAAACTTCACTTCCTTGGAGAGATCGTCCCCTTGCTACTGGTCCAGACTGGTAAGGTGTCCCATTTTATATCTCAGATTCTCCTCGATGGCACTTGTCACGGTTTATAATTACGTCTGTGTGTCTTGCAGTGATATCTCTCTCCCTCTCTAGACTTAAAGGCTGTGTAGTAAGAGTGCATGTCTGTTTATCACAGCATCTGAAGCATCAAGCCCGGAAACTGCCTTATGGTTTATGCTCAACAAATATTTATGGAGTGACAGAGTGAACCGTTGTAAGCCAACATGCCTTTTCTTGGCATCAGAAACTTCAAAAGATGGCCCTCCAAAGTTATAAAGTTCCCTTCTTATTGTCTAATTCCCATTTGCTGCAACTTGGGTGTATTCCTCCTCATCTTGCCCTCCATGAAGATGAACTGAGATACTCACAACTGAATTTCCATTTTCCATGCAGTCTTTTTACATTTTAAAGTCAGTTATTAAGTCACCTTTGATGTTCATCTGTTCCGCTGAAATCAGCAGATCCATGCAATCATCCATTCATTCATTCCTATTCTCTGTCTTCTGGTTGAAACATCACTCAGTCAAGCAAACTTACATGGAGGAAAAAGGAACTGAACATACATGTTTAATCAATGGCAGCCCACAGTGGCATCATACAACCTCGTAGAACACTCTTAAATTAATATTAATATTTCACATCCAATGAAGATCAACTGGATGAGGAACTGGAAACTCCAAAATTCAAGTAATGAGCTGAAACTATTCCAGCTACTAAGAACCAGAGGCAGAATGAAAACACAGACAGCATAGCTTAAGCATCTTAACCTTTACTCAAGAAGAATACAGTGACACTTAATATTTTCTGTCTACCAAATAAATGTGCTCTAGAAATACAAAACTTTGGATGCCTGTATCTTGACTTTTCTTTAAAAAGTCATAAAAATAATCAGTCGCATCAGACATTGAATTTATCCATTAAATTAATGATAACTCACTAAGTAGAACATGATTTTATTCCCCTTAAGGCTCAGAGTCATAAGGCAGATTCTCTATAGACTATATTGGGAATATTGTAAATGAAAAGGCCATTTGGGACCATGTAATTAATTCTCCTGGTTAAATAAGTTTGGGCTTTTCAATCAGACTCATTTTAGCACCATCACCCCCAAATGATGGTGGGTGTTAGAGACTCCTTGATAAGAAAGGACATTCTCACATTAAACTAAATGTTCCCCTTCTTATTTTTAATTCCTCACTTGTGTGGGATGTTTCCTTGTGACTGCTGACTTGGTCTTTTATCATGTAACTCCCAAGTCTTTCTCCCTCCAGAGGGACCTTCCGCCACAGTACCAGCACCTGTTCAGTGCCTCCCATTAGGGCTCTCCATCCAGGTAGACCACCTCTTCCAAGCTGTAGGTACCCCACACAAATCCTGAAATCCCCCTAAGATTTTAAACTTCATCATTAACAGTGGGGGGATCAAAGAAAGGTCCCTGAAGTAATGCAGACAGAAAAGAATCACTAAGTTAGGACTCATAGCTACCTGCATATTTGGCTTCAGAAATAATCTGCTGGGGCTCCTGAAAATCACAAGCCTTCAGATGCTCATGTGCTACACAAAACTCTAGGTTCTGAAGGCTGAAGCCAATAGGAAGGACCAGTCAGACGCAAAGCTAGAAACCCAGATTGCAGGTGGAAAGGGCCAGGGATACCCATGTTTTCTGTGCGAGGCTCATTCTTTCTGACAACTAGTGTGATCCCTGCTGCTATCTAGAGTTAGGGACTTAACACAGTAAAGAAACATGAGATGGGAGAAGGTCCTTCCAGCACCCCACTACATTCTGATGCTCTCAGACCTCTTTTAATCTGCATCCCACCTTATTTCCAACTGGGAACCAGTTCAGGAGCATGCCTAGAAAACCTAACCAATGGGCTACAAAATGAGCCTATCGGTCCATGCGGCCTAGCAGTTTTCATACTTTCTGATGCTGCTTGCTCTGTTTTCTTTCCCCTTTGGTTCTATGCATGTGCAACCCCACTTCTAAGGCCAAACTCTGCAGGATGTCATGAAAGATCTCAATTCTCCATATGGGCCCTAAGAGAAAGGTGGAAGAAGGAAGCATGCAACGAAGTAGCACAGGTAACTGCCCACAAGGAGAGCGGAAATGGCCGGTTGCGGGGGGGGGGGGGGTCTTACAGCTGCAAATGTTTGTCACCGCCTTAATGAAAATTTGGTTTGCTCCCAGAAAGGACAGACTGATTTCTCTATCAGTGTTTATGTCCACATATTAGACAATTTTGAGGTCAAAATGAGGTTGTAGAAAGCTAGTCTCTCATGGCTGTCTGCAGAGCGCGCTTTGTAGGATGCTGAGAACTTATGACACCTACATTCTAGCTTGATGGAAATAGTTTGTGTCTTCATTAGTATTTCGTTTAAAACCACAATATTCTTAATAATTCAAACAGTTACTAAAGGGATAAATTATGGGGTTTTATTTCACTGGAAGGCTATGAAAGAAAAAAAAAAAAAACAGTTTTGAATGGGAGAGACAACTCCAAGGAACTAAGTTAGCTACTCAGCCTTTGACCAGGTCATATTTGAGCATCACTGTTTAATATATTACAGTTGACCAATGTGAGGGTTAGATGCCGAAAATCTCCTCTCTCACAGTCAAAAATCCACAAAGAACTTTTGACTCCTACAGAACTTAACTGCTAATAGCCTAGTGCTGACTGAAATCCTTAACAATAATATACAGTATATTGAAACATATTTTGTATGTCATACATATTATAGTATTTATACAATAAAGTAAGTCAGAGAAAAGAAAATGTTATTAAGAATATCACAGGAAGAGAAAATACAAACTATATTTAATAATACTATAATTTACATTATCTGTTTGAAAGATGAATCATCTGCCAGTACCTACATCAATAATGTCTTAGATGATGCAAAACACTGCAAATGTAATATGTATTACTAGCATTAGATACCAAATCAAATTTTCCAATCTATTTATTGAAAAAAATTCACCTACAAATGCAGTTCAAATCCGTGTTATTCCAGGGTCAATTGTATTGATTCAAGATGCCATCCTCTCAGGGTGGAAATTGAAATGTTGGCATTTCAATTAGTTTCCCCACAGAACCACTCTTCTGACTTTCAGTTTGGGACACCCAGCTCCCATGTAGGGAGAACCTCTGCAGGATCTAATTGTGAAATTGAACCCATTGTCCTTACTACCTTGATATTTATTTGAATTTTCCTGAAGTCTTCCTAACATGCTTTCCCATTAGTAAAAATTGCTCTTATCATTTCAGCCCCTTTCCATTCAGTTCCTGACAGGAGTGCTCCATTCAATTACATGAGTATTCTTCTTACTCTAGTTTTCAAATCAGTAATGGACTGCTGAGTAAGACTCGACACTCAGGGGGCCTGCAGAGGGTCTCAGGGGAAGGCATAGCACATGAAGGTGCTGAAACAGGATGCTCCTCTGTCTAAACTCAGCTTCGCTTCCAATCTGTAGCCCTGCAAGAAAGTGCTCGCTGCTCTTGCTTTACCATTCCTAACCAAGAATTAATTAACCAGCAATTAATCATTGTCCTCCCTCTCTTTTACAGGGGCCCTGAGGAGAAAGAATGGCCAAATTTTTCCTGATGATCCCACATTAGATAATAAGATGTTCTCCTGGTAATGGTAATTTAGTGGCACAAGATCTTGTCAGGATCGGGGAGCAGAGGGAGGTTGTGGGATGAAGCCCTGAGTGGGACAACCCTCCATGGGCCCACTGAAGGCTGTCACAGCCCCTCTCACCGTCTCCCTCCGTCAGCGTCTCTGAGTGAAATAAACTGGCGCTCATGAGGGGAGAGCCTGGAATACATCTTTATATGTGGTAGCGGGAAATTACAGGCAAGGGGAGATTATTTTAGAATGTAAAAGAAAATATTAAAAGCGAAAGCCTACGTCAAAACCAATTTCTTAAATAATTGCTTATCTGGGGTACAAGGAACCTGCCTCAGAAATATGCACTTATCTTGAAACATGCACTAACCCCAATAATAGATTGTATATGGAAAATGAGTTGAGCAGATGAGTAATTTAACGAGAATTTTCTTCTGCTGGTTTCCAAAGCATTGTCAAGATTGTGCTCCTGTCATCTGGATTGCTTTAAAATAAAATTCAATTGGGTTTTGGTGGGGTTTTTTTTAAAGAACAGATGGAAAGAGGGACACAAAGGCAAACAGTATGCAAACAACAGCAGAATTTCAAACAGTAGTGGGTAAAGAAATGGAAAATAAACACAAGTCTAGGAAACAGCTACAACTCCAGTCCTAGAAAGACATTTTTCAGCCTCGCACGTAGACGTGACAGATGAAGAACCTCTGTTACTCTGTCTGCAGACGACACATCTGACTGGGGGTGGGGGGCTGGGGGGGACCCTCTCGAGGAACCAGGAGACCAGAGTCCAACTTTCAGGAGCTTTTCGTATAGTTAAATCAATAAAAGGAGTCGAGAGTAATAAGAAAGAGTTTTCAGCAAATGGAGAGAGATAACCTTATGCGGAGCACCAGAATGACACAAACATTTTCTCTCATTGCTAAGACAGGGAGTTTCTTTAAAGAATGAAAGAAAGTCAATGTTAAAAGGTGTAAAATGCCTACATAATCCAATAGAGTAGATGATCAAGTGCCAGAGCAAAACTCTCATTCCTGCGACATCGGGGCTGATCTTCCCAAACAATAGTGACTCTGTGTATCACATCCATCAGCTTGTCCTCACGTGTTAACTGGGTGTGGGGTCTCCACTGCACCGCCCACAGGACCCCTGCTGCACACCAGGGTCAGCGGGCAGCGCTGCACACCCGCCGCCTCCCCTGCAGTATGAGACAGGGCGGCTGGAGCCTCTGAAAGCAAACCTATTGCAAACAATCCGGCAGGGGTGCAGAGGGAGACCGTGCAGAGCGGCTGGGTGACACCGCGTGCAGGGTTTGCTGCTCTCAGTGCCCCCAACTGCACACACTCCACGCACACCACACACACCGCACACACAAAAATACATGTGCACACCCCACCTATACCCTACACATACGCATGCATGCTTATCACAGGCACACGCCACACACTCAAGCATACACACACACACCGCACACACGGCACACAGCACACGCTGTGTACATGCACACACAGGGACGCATGCATCACACGTCTCTAGCACACACTACACACAGCACACACGGCATGTGCATGTACATGCTGCTCATGATGCGCACACTCATGCACACACTCCATACATAAACAGCACACCACAGTCACACATGCGCACACACACACGCGCGCACACTTCATACACAACAGCACACCACGCAGTCACACATGCGCACACACACACGCGCGCACACTCCATACACAAACAGCACACCACACAGTCACACATGCGCACACACACACGCACGCGCACACTCCATACACAAACAGCACACCACGCAGTCACACATGCGCACACACACACGCGCGCGCACACTCCATACACAAACAGCACACCACGCAGTCACACATGCGCACACACACGCGCACACACTCCATATACAAACAGCACACCACACAGTCACACATGCGCACACACACACACGCGCGCACACTCCATACACAAACAGCACACCACACAGTCACATACACGCACACACACATTCATGAACAAATCCTTCATTTCCTCTTCCAGCTCTTCCTTCTCACTACGTCTACTCTCTTGTTCCTGCCTCGTATCTTCCTTCACCCTGGATGGACATCCGGCCTGCAGGCGACGCTCATAGCCACCAGCTGGTCCCGTTGATGTCATTCAGGTTTGAAGAGGAACTGAGCCCAGCTCTCAGCATGCAGTCGCGCGTCTGGAGGAAGCCTGCTGTGAAGGGATGAGACAGGGCCCACGAGCACCACAGATGGACCCCTTCAGACGTCACTGCCCCCAGTACGACCATACAGGGAGCCCAGGACACCCCACACAGTGTCCCGACACCCCACGCTGAGGGAAGATAAAGTCCCAGGGGTCAGTCTGGCTATACTAGTAAGACGGTGTTCAAATTAACTAGGAAATTGAGATAATGGTCAAACTGGTTATTAAAGATAAATAGAAGGTGATCATCATGAAGGACACGGAAATCTTGCAAGTTGCTGCTCCTGTGTTCTGTTAATACAGCTGATAATTTTTTTAAAAGTGGCTCTTTAGCAAAGGCAGGGATAGGAGGGACATCTGTTCAACTCCACTAGCTGTTCATACCCAAAGTCTTCGTGACTGTGATGTAACTGCAGCATCCTGGCTTAGGCCGGGTGGTGCGGGTAACAGCAGGCTCAGAGCCCCAGCAGTCCCCACCCATTTCAAGCCCAAGAAGCCACATGTCTCTAGTGCTCAGAGCCAACAACGTCAGCTCTGATGCGGGCAGGACCTGACCTCAAAAAGGCAGGCTGGGCCCACCACACAGATGTGTTCCGCCGTGTTGGTTAAGGATACTGCAGTCACCGGTCAAATGGGCTGACCAAGCAACATAGAAGATGCCGGTCAGGCTACAGTCAGTCCCTGGGGAAAGGGTCTGGCATGAGCCACACAGGAGTCAGTGCAGGGCAGGCAAATTAGGAATCATGGACGTCTTTTCAAAAGTGAAGGCTTAGGGCCCCAATGTCACCAGCACACACAGGCAGCCCTGAGCCAGGCTGAAGACTGAATTTAGTCCTCACTCTCCCTGTTGGAGACAGTCCTGGACAGTGACCAGCAGGTACAATGATCGGTGACATCTCTTATTCGTGAACGCAGCCTTGGTGGAGGGCTTGCTCACTCCTAATAGGTGCATGGCCGGGTCCCCAAGGAAGGGAAATGGATTAAAAATCATTTGAACACAGTGAGAAATTGATCATCTGTAAGTGAGTGCTGATTCAGGCAGGTAGAGTTACTTCAGCAGCATCTGACCCCAGAAATGATGATTCCAGACCCTTCCTCAAAAAAGGAGAAATATCCCTGGGGAGCCAGGCAGAGGGCAGACAGACAAGGATGGATCCACTGATGACAAACGGAATGCTCTGCAGTGTCACTCTAAATCGGGAAGAAAATGATGGGCCATTTTTCCGGATCAAAAGCAGGTGCCATACCAATGTGTCCATAGGAGGCTAAGGTCACATACTATGTAAGCTAGGGTCCAACCCCAGGAACAAAGGATTAGAAATGAACCAAGAAAGTTGGAGCACCTGTTGGGGGGACCCACAGGAGGCAGAGGAGGCTGTGGTCGTGTCCAAATGAGTGTGATTCGGGACAGACCCCCGATCTGGACTCAGAACATTATGTCATGTAACTTTAAGAAAAAATGTAAGCAACACTCTTCAGTCACAAGGTCCTGAAATACCTTTAGCCTCACAACTCAGAAGTCTGGTCAGGCAAAGGAATGAGAAGCTCAGCTCTCAGAAATCAGGATAAAGGCAGACGGGGAGCTCACTGCATCAGGCGTGAGAAAGATGTAAAGGAGGACAGCCTGGAAGCAAATTCGGACCGATGGCAGACCTGGGGGCTGCTGGAAGCTAACACCACAGGGACAGGCACACCTATTTAAGCAGCGATTCAGGCCGACTGACTGCTTTTAAGATAGAAACGCTGTAATCTATCAGGCAAAGGGGGCAGATGAAAACAGTTAGTAATGTGGTAGAACCACCAGGGGGCAGCACTGGCCACAACTGGTTTGAACTCAGCTGCACTTCACGAATGACTTGACTCTGGTCAACGAGAGTTGTGAGGACAACTGTGGTCAGGAGAGAGGGCCCCTGTCGCTGCAATAAGGAAATGCATGAAGTCAAACAAGGCTGAGTGCACTCACTCCACAACACCTTCCAGGGACCTCACCCTCTGCCCTCCAGCTGTCTAGAAAGGGCCAGAACCTTCTATTCTTCTCTTACACCTACCAAGCACAGCCCTCAGAAAATTCTGAGGTAAAAATGACAATCTTCTAATCAACAACCCTCTGCAAAGCAGATAGAACCTAATCCAAAGGGATCTGCAGCTCTAGACTCTGGGGCACCACCCCAGAGAGAGGGAAGATGGCCGGCAGGCCCTGGACTGGCTGCATCCATAAATACAGTCACTTCTGAAACCTCCCCACCCCGGTGAGCGGGCATCAGTCCTCTCCATGCAAGCCCGTCCGCTGTCCCACCTCCCCAATGGCAACAAGAAGAAAAATGCTGGGTACACATCATAGAACTTGAGATTCGGGTTTGTTCTCAGAAACTGGGTTACTAGAGCAAAATTAAAGCCATGGTAATCCAAAAACAAGAAAACTGCGAAAAACATTTATTCTTTAAGATACAATCCTGATCAAGCTTTTCAACAGATCATCTGACTGCTTATAAAGAACCGCAGGCATATCTTGGTTTATGCAGGAAGGAAGGACAAGGCATAATAATTCAAGGGAGAAAACCAGTCACTGCTAATCTCTGAAAGCAGAGTTTGTGATACATTAACATGGTAGCAAGAGTGAAAATATGTCCGTCACTCTTGTCTGACCTCCTTGGGGGTAGCATTCAGCAAGTCTGAGTGGAGACCGAGGGGCCCACGACTGGCCAACACCCCTGCTCCAGCCCTCGGCTCCAGATGACACCAGCAGACAACTCAGCCCTCAGAGCAGCAGGTCACAACAGACCAGCACAGACTTGCCAATTAGTGAGTGCCAGTTAGTCACACGCAGCAAAAATCCACGCCCCAGGAGATCTTCTAACCGGAGCTATCTGCCTCAGTGGATCAAGAAAGGATTTTCAAATTGTCATGATCTGTCAATGTTCTACTCTGACCATTAAACTGGATGCTCACAGAACTCCATGTGTTTATCATTAGTCCAGTTCTTGCCACTGGGAGGAGGAGAGACAGTGCTGACCCCTTGAACAGAACGGAGGTCTTGCCACCTTGGTATCCTGCCCTGGGAACATGTTCTTCTGAAGGACCCAAAGTGGTAGCCAAGAGTTCAAACCTCATCTTCTGTGCCCTTCAAACTCTCCTTTTGCTTCCCACCCGCTTCTCAGAAACTGCTCTGTCCCCAGCCTCCCTCCCTCACTACTTCCTGTCTCAAGCAGTGCTCCCCACAGGGGGTTCCTTTTCTATCTTAGTCCTATTTGAAATCCAGTCTTGTGTTCCCCTCCTCAGTTGCAGTCCCTCCTCCAGGGACAAAGAACAGCGAGAGCTTCTGTCCAAAATAAAATGGCGACAATTCAATAAGGCAAGACCCCTCTCAGGAATAAGATCCAAACCACTTCATCTCAAGATCTTTATGATAAGAGAGTCCAACATGGAAGACTTACCAGACCTATGGTTTACATAATTTTTGGTTATGTCATCCTTTGACAACTATCAATCCTGCTTCCGAGTTAAGAATTATTGGTGAAAATGAGACCGACTCTCATGCAGTTGCCTATCTTTCAGCCAGATGCTCTTTTCAGGTCCAAACATCTGCTGACTTCATTACTTTACATTCACTCACTCACTCACACATTCATTCCTGTAACCAGATATCTGAGTATTCTGTAGCCTAGACTTTGTCTCTTCAAGATCAGCAATCTCTCCACTAACTTATCAAGCTTCCCCCTATGGAGCCAATGCTATGGCCTCTTTCTTCCAGGCTGGGAGGCCATCCATGCCTCAGCTATTGTCCTAATTATTACTGGATCCATACAGCATTTCCCATCGCTGATTTCAAAAATGTGTGATGGATGACACTTTCTAAAGGCCCTGGCTTGGATTTCATGTTACTAGTTTCTTCACCTCTTGCAATAAGAACACAAAATTCATTAATAAATAAATTAATTAATCAAAAGTTCAATTAGGCTAACAGTCACTTTGAGGATGCAGGGCTGCCCCCCAGAAGCCCAGCAAACCCTGAGAAGAAAAGAAGAGATTAAAAGAGAGGGAAGGATAAAAGGGGTGAAATGGGGAGAAGAATAAAGGACAGAGGTGGGGAAGGGAAAGAAAATTAATAAAAATCAGAGGGGAAGGGAAAGAAAATTAATAAAAATCAGAGCAACAGGTCAGGGAAACAGAACAGTAGCCACTACTACGGGCTACCCTGGGCACCCCTGAATGCCAAACACATGTACATGGCTTTTTCAAAAACAGAAACAGCCCCCCTCACCCACCCACTTTTTTCTCCAGAAAGTAGTATCCTCTGAGGTTCTTTATCCCCCTTGTCTGCCAGTCAGGGCAGCAAGAAGGTTCGCTTAGCACCCAACCAAGCACACTCATTGCAAAATGTATGGCATGCCAGCAGGGAGCTGCCCAGGGGAGAGAGGAGGGCCTTGTTCTCCCTCCCCAACAGTAGGGTTTCAGAGTTCTTCTCACTTTCTAGAGATGGCCTTAACCCCGCAAGGCTTAGTGGATTAAAAGGACTGCATCCTTGCTTTAAGTCAGACACTGGTCTGTTTCCTAACCAGGGTTTCTAGTTCATCCATTTGCAATCATTCACCAGAACTTAAAAATATTTTTCTCAATAAATGTAACTTTAGGGGAAGCTCTGTTTTATGAATCAGCCCAGCTGCAGAGGAGGTCTGGGAACGGATGGGTGACATCACGAAAGCACGTGGCCCCCGGAGCTGGGTGAGGAGCCTCCTCTTCTCTCAGGCTGGAAAAGAATTGTCCCCATCCTGCAGGCTCAGGAGCGGTGACTGGAAGCCTAACTAATTAAAAGCATCTCTGTATCTGACAGGGACTCTCCCACAGCATGAACAGGCGCTCGCTGCCTCTCCTGGGCACCTTGCTATTCCCTCTACTACTACTCTTTAAACACAGTTCCAAATCGCTCTTACCGCCTCCAGCATCTAGCCATGGGGAGCCTTCCACAAAGCAGCCCAAGCTCCTCTGTGCTGCTCAGTCGCATCTGTGGCAACCTTGGTGTATCTGCTGAATCTGCAACAATTACTTTCTTTAAATCCGCCTTATTTCCAATCACACGGAGTGGCAGTGTGATAACTAACTGTGCATGGGAATAAGTGAAAGAAGATCAAAAGCCAGATTTAAATAAAGTATCCCTCATCCCCATGCTTAACTGTGTCTACCGCTACGAAGAAAGCCATCTGGAGCAGGGCAGCAAGGTGCGTTTTAGAGGCACTGGCACGCCGCCAGGGGACACAGCCTCGGAGATCTGAAGGCAGGCCGCAAGCAGACGGGTGGTGTCGCCCAGGGGCAGTGATGGTGCTGAATTATGCTTTTTTTAATTCTGACTTTTACAAGAATAATGACTGGCTAACCCAAGTTGCTAAATGAAGTCTTAGAAATGTCATATTTCTTTTGCAGTTTGTCCCTAGAGCTGTGCCCTCTTAAGGCACAGATGGGCAGACCGTCAGCTTTGCCACAGCGCCCTCTAGTGTCTACAGAGCCAGGAGAACACTCTTCTCGAATTCCCTCCCTAAGAAGCCCTATTATTACTTTAATTACAGATTAATTACACCCTTTCATCAAGGTTAGAAGAAGAATCCATGCAAAGCATGACGGCTAGAGAGTAGAAGACATGCTTTTGCATTTTTTTCTTCTTATTGTGACATCATTTCTTGTCAATGTTCACTCAACTTAGTAGTAGTCGAGAGCTGGGCTCTGGAATCAGACTCGGGTTCAGTTCCCAGTTCTCTGGCTTGTAGGCTGTCCTTAGGTGAGTTACTGACTTCTCTGTGTCCAGGAAATGCTAAGGACAATGAAAATGGCTGGGACCTTGTAATAAATGTTAGCTGTTAGTTATTGTTGCCCTTTTTTTAAAAAAAAAAAGAGAATTTACACCTGTGCTTGAAGTGACCTTGAAGGTAATTAAATCTAATCTTACAGGTGAGAAATCTTCAATCTGAAGAAGCCTCGTGCCTGCCCATCTCTACCCAGTCATTCGATGGCAGAGCTGAAATGAGGATCTGATTTCCTGACTCTTCAAGCTCCAGCCTTCGGCCTCCCTGCAGACGGCTCCCTCAGGAAACACTCCTCTTGCCCAGACTGCGCAGGACGTGGACTGCTGGAGGAGAGCCATGGGGGATTACGGGGCGCCACAGAGGCGGGGGTGGGACGGGCCAATACAGAAACAGAGCTGAGCCTCACTCAAGAACCAGCCGGAGGCCTGGGCACAGAAGTAATGGCGATCACTGCCCATGCCCATGTTTTTCTAGGATAGTGTCAGGATGGTTAGAGCTATAATCCCGACTGAGAGAGAACAGGGAAACGTGAATTACAGTCTGCCTAGTAGTACTGGCCTCACACACTTACAGAAAGTCCTAAGTGACAACACAAAAAAGTAAAATCTTGAGTTTTTTGTTTCCAGAGTACTAACCCCAGCTCTCCACGTCTTCTGAGATCATATCAGACTTCAGTAGCCAAGATTCCAGAAGGCCTTGCATACATGTGAAGCAAAGAGGCATGTTGGCTGTGGAACTGACTTCTCTCATGGAAAGGTGCTACTCATTTTTCTTTTAAAGGAGATATTGTACCATGAAAAGGGAGCAGCTATATGGCTTCTATTTATATGGGGTACCTATAGTAAGCATGTTCATAGAAACAGAAAGTAGAACAGAGGTCACCAGAAGCTGGGGACTAGGGGAGAGGAAGTTACTGTTTAACAGGCATAGCCAATACTGTCAAGCAAATTCCAATGCCAATCAGCAAATTGATTAGTTCTTGCACTTTTAAATCTCAACCTGATGTTTATTTCATTGGGCTCAAAATTATTTTATCTTCTACTAAGAATCATAATATAACCAAGGTATAATGAGAACACTTTTCTCTCCTGGGTAAGCAAGCATCTAGGAGTCTTAGTCCCCGTTTCATTTCCTGACAGCACCCAGTGCTGATGTGTGTATCGACAGGTACAAATACAAGTACTGGAGAATATATTTGATGGTCTTGGCAAACACGAAGAGAGGCCATTAGAATGACCCTAGAAGACTCTTCCAAAGCAAAGGCATGTAGACTTCAAATATGAAAAATCAGCAAATGACGATTATCAGACTCACCAAGTCAGCATGTCTGTATACAAAGAGCCTGCACTGGAGACTGGAAAATGGGTTACTCCTCACAGCTCACCCACTCACCAGCTGCAGGACATCGACAGGTAGCATGACCTCTGTGGGTCTCAGTCTGTTACTCTCTGTAACAGACTCACTGGTCCCTAAAGACTTTCGGACATCATTCTATGATCAAGGTCAAAACCTGACCTCAAGTCTGCCACAGCTATGGTGTAAGGTACTCTCCACAGTTGTATCATTAAAAATCTTCTTTGAAAGAATCAATTGTACTAAGCTTACCATATTACGTACCATAAAAAACAGTCTAGAGTTTCCATGTGGAATAATCTGTAAATGCAGTATTAAAGATTGAACATGAGATTTCACATATCAAAACAAAAAGGAATTTGGAGGAACAATACAAGATGCTTTGGATATTCTTCTTAATGCCCACCCATCATTATGACTATTCATGAACTGCAGTCCAATCCCAAAATGGTGTCACATCCCCTCAGGTTTTCTGACACAATCGCCAATATGTGAAAAATAGAAGCAACTCTGATCAGTTAGATACATAGAAGACCAACTCCCTTGAAATCCAGATCACATAAATGAGAGCACATATATATGACGATGAGGTGGAGAATAAAGCTCACAAAATTTCTAATTTTTTTCATCTGAAAAGTTTCCATTGGAAGTGAAAAATGAGTACCATTTTAGAAGCATGGTGAGTTGCATATGGTCTATATTGTTACTTTTGTCAGATAAAAGCTACGTTTAAGCTCAGACATTCATACACTGCTAGCTGGCTATCTTCTGTGAAAGGATGTATGAAAAAGATCTTTATTAAAAAATATCTAGTATCAACCACTGCAGCCCTGTTGAATGAACCGGCACTAAAACAGAATCTCCCTGTAAAAGCAAGAGAGACATTTTTCTCTTCAGGGGGCACGATAATTTCTCCAAGAAAAGGAAGAATTGAATACCTTCTTTGATTCTAAGTTTTCTCTCATGGACTTCCCATCTCAAGTGGTTTTTTTCCCTCCTCATTACACCTCAGGAGACTGGAAATAGACTAGACACTGGCAACGGCATGCTTTTTATTCATATGGAGAGTAGAAACAAGGGACTCATTACCCTACTTTCTTCAAAAGTTCAGGACAAAGAAACAGATGAACTAGTCGAAAGATTCTGGTTTGGAAAGAAGTTGCGATCAATCTCTTAAAACTTTTATGAGTTTAATCGACACAAAGGGACTGAAGGAGACCATAATGTCTAATTAAAAGTCATGGTTCAAATTTATCTGAATTTGACATCAACTGTACTTTTGTTGAAAGAGTGTTTTAGAAGCTGTGTCAATCATAACTGGATTCTTATTAGCCCGACATTTTTGCGGCAATGTGTGTGCAGTGCCTGAGGGGACATCATCGTGAACTTCATTCGTGCTGCGGCTTGGTGCTGATCTACAGGCTGATGAAGATGTGTCTGTCATTTATAACCCTTATCAGAGTGGGGAGAGCCAGCTTCACCACATGAAAACCATTGAAGTCTTTTGGAGTCTTCAAATACTGGTTCAAATACTAGCTCTGTTATTTCATTGCTCTGTGAATGTAGATAGGTTTTACCCACACAAGCCTCAGTTTCAGCAAACGAAAAACATTAGTGTCTAACTTCAAGGTGAGGCGCAAACCAGATAATCTTTATTAAGTGCTTCCACCTGCGCCTGCACACGAGCCGTCTCCAGCAAACGGCGGTCGCCGCCTTAGCCGTTCCGTGCTGCACGGCAGTTTGAGGTGACTGCATTCATGATGTGAAAGCATCCAAGCTGACTGTCTTTCCCATGTAACCAAGATGTCCAAATGCTTCCTGAGTCTCTTGCAGTGGCTCAGAGACAGTCATTAAATCCTCTATAAGAAAAGAGGATTGAAGAAATTCCTGTGGTTCTGTTTCTGTCACACATTTACTAAGAGTTGCCTGAAAACTTCCCTCATGTAAAAAAATTCATAAACAGATCATACCCAAAACACTCTATCTGAAGACAAAAATGATTCCCAAAGATGAGAGGAAGGGGGAAAATCACAAAGCTTTTTTATACTCAGGCTAGTATCCTTAAAGGATATTCTCAAATCACTAAAAATGAGGATTCAACTAACACAATGAAGAGTCGTTTCTCTCAAGAAATGAGAGCTCAAAGATGGCACCACTGAATGAACCCTCACCCTGGAAAACAGCTATCATGAATGAGTACCAATAAGTCTAAGTTCAAAGGTAGAATTCCAACCCTGCCCTGCCTGGTCAAAGCTGTCAAACTATTTCTAGTCCTTTAGGAATCTGAGTCTCTGATTATCAAGTATTCTACTATTTTACACAACAGGGCTATTTTGTAAATTAGAGTTGAAAGTCATGGTTATAAAGCTTCCATCATCTTAAAAGTAATATAACTGTTGTCAGTTATAAGGTGCTTTGAGCAAGCTCATACCACCTAGCAGGAAAGCTAAGTGATACATTTTCAAGAATTTTCAAAGCTATTAGCAAACCACCGTTACCCATGGAGCATTTATACCATGGAAATGGGCAAGCATTGTAAAACCACTTCCCAACACACCACAGGGACTAGACAGCATTATAAATAGAGATGATGTTCCGAAGCCAATAGATCAGTGAAGAAAAAGTCAAGGAAGAGTCATCTATTGTGAGGTGATGTATCTCAGATTCTTCAAGAAGCATATTCAGAGAGAATGGACAAAGTGTAGCACATACTAGACTGTTAAATCAAAAGATGATAGAAGATATTCATTTGGTTAATGTAAGTTAATTCAATGTGAAGCTAAATGAAAGCATACTATGAGATGAAATGGAAAAATAACACAAATTGCTCTCATCTTTTGTACATCTGTTGGTCTGATTTGATTTTGTGACATCAGGTTGCTTAACCATTAAACATCTGCCCAAATGCAAAGCAAGATAAAAGGTAAATGTTACACAAGATATAAAGGCTGCTATTGTAGGAAACCAAGAAAGAAAAAGTACAAAAAATAATAAACAGGCTCTGAGAAAAATTCAGTAGGTATTTCCTATCTGAGAGAGAAGCTCCCAAAGCAACAAGGACAGAAATCTTGTCAAAAACAATGACAGCAAAGGCTCTTAGAAGACAAAAAATAAGTGTAAGAAGCACTCCATCGGAAGGACCATCTCATCATGTACCATTTGATCTCTGTAAAATAACCAGTCTCCACCATGAAGGATTTTAGGGGCTTCACCAGGCAGCCCAGATAAACCCTCCTGCTGATGCTGAGGTTGAGAACTTGCCTGCACCAACGCTTATGGGAACAGGAGAAAATAAAGGTGAAGACTTTAAGTTAAAACAAAACAGGAAAAATATTGACTTTACTAATGTAATCTGAAGGCAAAAATGCCCCTCTATGAGGATTGAACCATTTTCAGAAGCTTGGTCCAAGAATGCTGAGTGGAATTCTGCCCCCTCCCAGGAGCCAGCCTTGAACCCAGACGGGGTCCACTGTCTGGGAACGTGACAGGAAACTGATTAGAAAATTTTCCCCCTATTCAGGGAGTGAACTAGTGAAAGGTAAGGGAAAAAGTGCTGTAACCTGTAGCAAGAATGGGAAGAAAGATGGCTCTTGTGAAAAAAAAAAAAACTTTTTTCCTGAGAACGTGGACTTTACATCAGAGAATGGGACTCTGAGGAGGTTCCACCGATGCCCCTGCCCCTCACACACAAACACACCACACACATCACTCATACACTACACACACCCACACACCACACACAGATACACACTACATTCACACACACCACACATACCACACACACATCACAAAATACCACCCTACATACCACCCACACACACATGCAATCTCTATATACTCAAACACATATTACATAATACATTTATTTTTGACATGTCAACTGTGTCTTTGTCTTTGAGTAGTATCAGTTCTTCATCAACTAGAAAACTCAGATGACAGATTCTTTAAAGTTTTAGCCACTTCATAGATTAATTTGTAACAAAACCTTAAACTATTTTAAATTAACTTAGTTTACATGCATGAAATTGGAAGGAAAAGCTACCACCATACTTTTTCTAGGTTTTTCACTTGATTTCCACATTCCCATAGTACTGATAAAAGACCTCTGCCCAAATCCATATTAAAATACTAAATTTTCTTCATCACCTAGACTTTTACAGGTTTTGAAAACAGGCAGTCACCCTGCCAAGTGATCCCACACTCGAAACACCACGAAACTGAAGGACTAGAGGGAAGAGCAGGATGTGTTTCCCTCTGGGTAAAAGCGGGCCCAGCTTCCTGATTACCCATTGCCCAGAGGGCTCCATTATTCAATAATGCTTCTTGTTTTCTTCAGAAGAAAAAAATTCAGTCAAGATAAAAAAGACAAAAGAAATTTAAGAGCAACATCAGAATCTACTACCAGAATAAGCCAAAAGAGATCTTGATAAAACCAGAAATTCTGGTCCAAACAAACGACCAAAACAAACACAAACTCTTAGAATCTAAGAACAAAATGGTTATCAGAAGGGAAGGGGGAGGAGACCAGGCAAATTGATTCAAAAGGATCAACTCTGTGGTGGTGGATGGAAATTAAACGTTTGATGGTGATCATACCATAGTATAGAGAGAAACTGAATTATAATTCTGTACACGTGAGGCCTATACAATGTTTTAAACCAATGGTCTTTCAAGTTTAAAAAAATGTTTAATTCGGAAGTAGGCATAGTCTGAAAATAAACAGAAAATAAATATAGCAACATGGACAGACTTAGACCATGGAAGAAGAAACAAAGAACTAAATGAAGATGTCAGGGAGGCACAGGGCATGTTATAAAAGTCTTGGAAGGCAAAAAAGTTGTACAGGAAACAGACGATTGAAACCACAACTGAATTTTTTTAAATGCTGGTTTCCCAATGTCTCAGGGAAAGAAGAGACACAGCTTCCAAAGATGAGAAAATGAGCTCAGACATCATTCCCCAGGGCTGCCCAATGGTGAGTGCCCAATGGCTCAGCAGTTACAAGTGTATTTTAATACCAGAAGTGTCTTCTGCCTTTGGAAGACTTTCCCTGAAAATCACTGATGGATCAATCCCACTTGTCACGGTCACTCTGCAGTTCATCAGTGTCTCGGGTTCAGGAGTCCTTTTCTGACATCAGCGGATTCCCAGCAAGAACACCCCAGGAACTAAGCAGGGGATATTTACACACCCACATGGCCAGGAGCATGAGAGAAATGTGAGTTCCAGGATCTCCCCCAAGAAAGAGCAAGGGAACTTGGGTTCTACAACATCTTTTGAAAATGAATAGAAAAGGGAAACTACAGGCATGAAGGCCAAGTTACAACCTGCCATGGACCAACTTCAAGGTAAGAAGTCTGAGAAAGGAGGAGAGAAATAGGTAGCAGAGGGGCGGGGAGGCATGGAGAGAGTCAGGATGCAGACAGAGGAGCATGAAGGCAGGACCGTCGCCCTAACCAGGGGCAAACCCAGCCCACTGCTTACATTCTAAACAGCACTCTGATGTAAGTTGTGTGAAATAGAGTCAGGTGTGATTTCAACATCCTCAAATGCCTTTAACCACACCAGCATGAAGAATAATAAAACTACTAACAACTTTGAAAAGCAGCATTCTTCCCTCTAACCAAGAATTTCCATTCAAAAAGAATCCACAGGAAATGAGCTGCTTCTAATCCATCTGAGGTTTGCTGAAGAGCCATAATTTAATTGTAAACTGACTCAACATCTGAGTCACCCAGAGAGCTGGGGGGGGGCGGGCAGGGGCTGGGGGGGAACAACACTGAGCCCAGGCCCTGTCGACTCCAGTAGCAGGAAGGCAGCTCTGGCGCCCAGCCAGGCAAGGGCTGGCCTAAAGCTTGGCAGACCAGACAGGACCATCGCTCAACCTGTATTTGATGGGACGGCTGAACTACCAATTGAGTTAGTAGAATCTGTGCTATTTTACTTTTGTGTTGCAGCAACTGAATTGATGCAGGTGGCGGGTCGCGCTGAAGTTCTGCAGGCTCCACCTAAAACTGCCCTGGGCACCGCAGGCCTGGGGAATTAATTCCCCTCTGGGATTTGACCCGGGTGTGCAGCTGAGAGGTTCCCTCTCTCCCCATTCAACTGCCTTGGGAGGAATTTGACTTCAAAGTGGGATGGTGGCAGGTGCGGGGCACTTAGGTTTCTCTTCATTTGCCTTTTAGACAATGCTCAGAAAATACAAGCAGAAAAGCTAAGCAGCCTTCTCCATGGCTGGAAGCCACCTGCTCCACAGTCCCACTCCAGCATTCTTTCTCAATGCCGAGAAATTCCTGCTGCATTTGGGCTGTGCTGACTCCAGAAGAAAACAACTGACTTCAGCCAGTTCAACATTCTAGCTAGCAATTCTAGACTATCATTTGCCAGTCTTAACACAGCACCGCCCCGCACGCCTCTCTCTCATGCACGCAACACGCACACGCGCACACCTACCAAAGTCCTTGCAAACTATCTAATATAAACTCTTACTGTTGCAGTAAGGAAACAGGGGCCCAGGCTGTTTAAATGGCATGGCCAGGGCTACTCAGCTGACAGGACACCTGAGACAGAGCCCTCCACACATCAGGGGAATGGGGATCTCGTGATCTCCTTTCACAGAAGTGGATTCAGTGACGATGCTCCAGGGAATCAAATATCAAGTTCTTAAGTCAATGAAGGTCAGAGTTTCCTTATGTTTGAAAGATAGGAGTCTAGCACAACTGTTTCATTTCTTCAACAAACAACTGTTTGAAAATTGTAAAGTAGTGCTACACCCTGATGGCTCAGGTGCTGAGCCAGTGGCTGGGGTGTGGACCATGGAAAGTCCAAGGGCTCATGAGCCGAGTCTAGGCCCAGGGCCAGGGTGAAAAACCAGAATAAATAGACACATTTTTTAAATGCTTCCTATGCATCTTCTTTCCTTCCTTTCTTCCTCCCTGGGTCACATCTACAGAAGACCTGAGCCCTGGTGGGCAGGCTTTAAGCAAAAAACCATGCTTCTGAGCACAGGAGAATTAACCTGGAGCAGGGACATTGGGGGGACGGGGGGTGGGAAATCAATGCACAAAAACTAAGTGGGCTTTTGGTAGCTAAAACAGCCTAAGTAAATTCATTATTGAAAGTGAAGGCTAGAACTTGAGCGTTAATGATGAACTTAATGTATTTCATACAGATGTTGATTTATGATGATGCGCAGCTTAGATCTAAATAATGTTACAATGCAATGTTCCTTCTGTAAATTAAAATAAAATAATTAAAACATTTCTACAAAGTTGTTTGAGCAACCTTGTTCACTTGGTTTTTGGTTTTGGTTTTGTTTGTTTTTTCAGGTTTCTATAGCTTGGTTTGGTCTGCTGTTTTCAAGGTAACATTGGTCTACAGCATTGTGTCTGAGTAGCACAGGTTAATTTCCCAACAGCTTTTGCATCATCCACCACCTTTGAGCAGGTCACCCCAGAGAAGCAAAGAGGACTCAGGGACAGGGATGCTTAGCTGCCCTCTTCCCCCAGACCTGCCACTGTCCTTCTCTCTCTTAATTGCACAAAGTTTCTGGCCCGCCTTTCTCTGTCCCACATGTCACATGACATTAAATTTCAGCACATTCTCACATATCAGTATGCAGTTCAGCTAAGAGCTCATAAAGGTCACCATCCAAATTGGGCAACCCATCTCCACACAGCAATTCTAGCAGCTAATGAATGAACTGTTTAGCTCACAAAGTCTGACAAACACCTGCACGAGTTCACTTTCTCCAAAGCCGCCAACAAAAACAAAGCCAAAAACAAAGCTGTAAGTACAATAGCCACATAATCACAACGAGAGTTACAGACTAAGTTTCACAATACTCACATACTAAGGGCAATTTTGGGATTTGAATCTGAACAGTACGGTAACTGCCTAATCATAACACTAAGTTCAACTAGTGGCTGAGCGAGCGAGGACAATCTTTTAGAATATGCATGTGAACATATCCAGTGAACAAACTGGCATCCTGAGGTTTTAAAACTTTGAACCTAGTTCCAAATTGGAGTTACTTCCTTGGACTGCGGAATGGATTAACTGAAAAAGGAAAAGAGGCACTTCCCTTTGGGTACAATCACTCATAACATAATTGCATGGCTAGCTCAATAAATCAGATTTAGGAAATAGCACAGAAGAGTTTGGGTTTAAGGGTGTGTGTAACACCCGTCATTCTTGTTCCTAACCCAATCTCTCCAATATTTGTGGCTTAAGGTCTACATTGTGAAATCAAGAAGATTGATGACTCTATGAAGAGAGAATCAAACAGAAGAGAAATTTCAAGTTTTGAAGGGAAGACTGTGTTGATGAAAATGCAATCTAATTGCATGGAGCCAATGAGGAACATTTTATCATTACGGGTGAAATGATTTGAGCTCATTTATAGAAAGGTGCTATTCTAAATAAAAGACATTCTTCAGTGGTTGTTTAAGTACCAAATTGATGGAGAAGTCAAGATGAAGGTCTACATTTTCAGAAACATCATTCACAGATGTAAAATGCATAAAGGAAATTGTATTGACATTGAAAACCACAATTACCTTCCACGTTCTAAACACTGCTCAAAACATTTTTCCCTATCTAGAAAATCTTCCTTAGATTCTTAAATCACATATCCGCTAAGTCTGTGGTACTATACTCATACCACATGGAATTATAAAAACAACTCTGAAGTCTAGGACACAAAACTGATCATTTTTAGAACATAATGAATATAGGATTCTCCTGCAAAGATTTGCAAAAGGATGACAGGTTGGGAGCAGGAAAGGTACATAAGAATTCATAATTGGAACCAGATATTTTATTAGCAGTTATAAAAATATATTATGTATTTATTTGTTATATACATATGTCTACGTTACACAAAAGAATTATATGTAGCTCTATATGCAATGTGTATGTGTAATTTACACATTAAATGTCTTACACATATGTATTATTACATGTAACATGGATTTTAGTAGGTAGGACTGATAGGAGCTATATACATGTTATAATTTAACAAGCACTTAAAGTTTATACATTTTCTGTTACCGATCCATTATATTTTATATTTGCACATATGTGTATATATAACATAGACATACATAAAACCTCAGTTATTCCTCACTATAACAATGACTATATATCATATTTTATCAGTGAAGATTCAAAGAGAATAAAGTTAAATGACTTACACACACTCAAACAACCAGCATGAAGCCAGCTGGGATTAGAACTCAGGTTCTCCAAGCAGTAAAACCCAAGCAGAAGCTGACCTCATTAGTTCAATGTTAGTTCAATGGGTCATTTGTCTGCCCCACCCCCACCCCCCAGGGAAAGACCTCCCCTGAGGCAACTTGAGCAAGGGGTGAAGCACTGCAGCCCCAGGCCTGCAGCTCCAACATGTGGGCTGGCAGCTTGGCTTTTTCTGGCATGTTACCACACTCATCCCAAGTCTTTGCAATGCACAGCAGATTATTAGTGTCAATTTTGCTATTAAAAGACATTGTTAGGGAGACCTCTCCAGTCTCAGCATGGACACTTGGTTCCCCAAACTTCAAACTCAGCCATGAAATCCGGGATGCCAGAAGGAAAACCCAAAAAGCAAGTGCCAAGCCAGGAGAGGCAACCATTGTGTCCTGGCCCCACGTCAAGTCAGAAGCCCAGCTGGAGATCAAGTCCATCCCATGGGCTCTTCGTGAGCAGTCCCTGGCCATTCAACAAGAAAGTATGACTGGTCCCTACGCTGTCTCCATCAGAAGCCTTTTCAACACCAGTGTTTGATTATTTTGTCTCTGACAAATACTTTTTACTCTCGTCTTTTTTCCAAGTGTCATTTTATTTAAGAAGTCAAAATACCTCCAGAAAGAAAGCTCAAGGTAAATAGCAGCAAAGATGTTAGCAAGGCTTTCACATGCATCCCCAAACAGTACTACACTTAAAAGCAGAAAAGAGGGGAATTAATTTGGTTCTGTTTAAAAATCCAATCCAGAGGGCATTCTCCACTGCAGTCTCATCTTTTTTCAAGTTGCTCTAAGGTCAAATATCGGGCCCCAATCCAAAAACTAGCTGGTATAATCCTTTGTCATTTAAAATGGGATTTGCACAGTAGAGCAACTTAAATGTAGTTACAATTCTATTTCCCTTTCACGTTGGAAAAAAAAAAAAAAAAGGCCCCAATTTCTCCCTACTTGGCATCATAGATAGTCAGACAAATGCATTCTCCTCTCTGACCTTCAGTCCTGACTTCATCCCAGGTGGGCGATGGACTCAGCCACTGTCCTCATTATTACCACCAATGGGCTAAATGCAGCCAGTGATGCTACTGCCAGATTAGGCAGAGAGGAAACCTACATGGAAAAACAAATCTGCCTGGTTAAACTCAGAATTCTGAGGAGTTTAGAAGTAACTAATCTGGCCAAGTTTACCCCTGACACAGAACCAGAACTTCAGAAGTCTGCAGATGGTGGTACTGGAATGCATTACAAAAAATTAGAGAAATGAATAATGAGACAGCATTCTTTGACTAAAGCTAATGTGTATAAGGAAGAGGCACAGAAAAGCTGCATGTTTTGGGTTTTTTAAATATTTTTAATTGTAGTAAATATTCTACACATTAAAATAATTTCCTATGTATAGGTTCCCCATTTCTTAGATCTATTTCAACACACCCTGCCCTCCATCAAATTACCAAGTGTTTTTCCCCATTGTCCTGTGGGCTCCATTGCCCCCTCCCCCCATTCCATTTTGGTCACTTCAGTTCTGTTGCAAATGTTTCAGGGTTGGTTTTGTTTCATCTGTTCCTTTGTTTTGTCTAGTCACATTCCATCTATGAATGAGGTCAGCTGGTATCTGTCTTTCTTCTTTTGACTTGTTTCACTTAGCATAATCCTCTCTATTTCCATCCATGTTGATTCAAGTCATAGGGTTTCCTCTCTTCTAAGCGCTGTGTAGTATTCCATTGTGTATACACTGCATATGTTTTTATATCCGTTGAACCCTTAGTGCTTTTATCCCTACCACATAATTCTTTTCCTTGACTTCTGCACAGGAACCAGAAACCAATGAACAGTTTTTTGATCTTCCAGCTCCAAACTCTAAGATAAATAAAGCTCTGAATTAAAGATTCCGAATAAATGAATACATGATCAGTTCCCAATGTAACTGTCAGATATTATAAAATGAGATATCCCCCTCATCTACTCCAAATGGAAAATAAAATAACTGATCATTTAAATCACTTGAATTTTTCTTGTCAGTCAAACCTCTGGAGGTTTCACCACCTACCAGCCGCATGATCTGGAGCCAGTTGCCGCACATTTCTAAGCCTCATCTGTCACCGCTGCAGAATGGAAATCACAACAGTGGCTTCCTCACAGGCTACACCACCAGAGCATGCTGGGTCAGCGCACACCTCGGAGGAAGGGAGCTCCCCCCAAATGCCCTACCCCACCAAGGAGAGCATGACAGACCCCTGGAATCCCTTCATCTCATCCTCCAAGCTGGTCCTGAATCCATCTTTTCCTGGGTTAACATTTCGCTCTTAGGGAAGAGGTTCAAACACAATGTCTCAGTTTTACAGTCTAAGCTTTTGCAAAACAGGGGCTCAGAAGACTCAGGGACCTCATTCTCCTCAAATGATGGTCTGAAGAGATCCATGGTGCTTCCCTTGTTCAGTCTTCTCATGCAGTCCAGCCTTCTGGAGGCCAAGTGCCCTCACTGCTTTGTTGTTCTTCGGTCTCCCTCTTCCCGGTTCTTTAAAACCTATAAAATGGGCATAACTGCACCAGGGGAGGCCCTACTCTTCTCACAGGTTTGCAATTGTTGGAAAGGCCACTTTTCCACCTGCTGTGAGCATGGTCTCCCCCTGGGCGTGGCTGAGTGACGGACTGTCTCAGTTGTCTCCTGCTCAGGCCTGACCTTGCTTTAGATCAAATATTGCAACCCAAGGGAATTTCCAACCCTGGGAGAGGAACCTGCAGGCAACGGTAGTCAGTCATCTCTGTGTTGCGTTTCTCAAGGACGCAGAGTTGAGAGAAAGAGGTGAATTCTCCACATAGAAGACTTGAGAGTCTAAAAGTAGATAGCCACCCATAGACATGTGGATTCTTATGCTTTTAAGTTGTCTTATAAAAATACAGTTTGAAAATATACTCAGGGCACGCTCTGGTGGAGCAGTGGTTAGGTCAATCGCCAACAAAGGAGCACAGGCCACACATCCGTGGGTTTGAGTCCTGGGTCTGGGGGAAAACAACCAGGGTGAGCAACTAAATAAAAATAAAATGCTTCTTCCTGCCTACCTGCCTGCCTACTCACCTTCATTCCTGCCTGCAGTTTTCCTTTAAAACAATAAAGAAAAGAAAATATGCCCAGAGGCTCCAGTAATCCAAAACACTGTAGACAGTAAGGACACTTACAGTGACAACTACTGATGAACACACTGAAATGTATGGAAGTGCAGAGCTGCATCCAGCAAGTCTGACCCCACAGAGAGCAGGGTCCCTTAGAAAGTGAGGAGCCTCACCAGACAAGTGCTCTTGGGAGGCGTTGTTGGCCTTGTCAGGACCTTCACACCCCACCAATGATGGTTCCCTGGAAAGGGTGCCTGAGATGACTAAGTGGCAGTGCTAGCCTAAGGAAATCTAAAATTAAAACAATGAGCTATTTTGGCACCCATACCTACTGATGACTGACTGAAATAGAGCAATAAGCCAAAGGCTAACTCTTCACAGAAGGGGAAGATATCAGAACAATTCAAAATAAAAATAAACCCAACATGCTCTCTTTACATAGGATTTTCCCCACTTTTATCATATTTAAAACAACCCAAATATATTGTTCTTTTGTAACTTCACCAGACCCAGAGCAAGCTCTTTCCTTTTTCTTTTCTTTTTTAGTTGTCTATATTCAGAGTAACAGTGCACTTTGAACTCCTATAGTACAAAAATCTCTAGCTTTTTTGTTTTTTTTTAAGCCCGTCATTGTCCACAAAATTATTCATATTTCCTGTCCAGGTCAAAGCATCAATTCTGTTTTGTGCTCTGAACAATTTTCATCCCCGAAGACATAAGGGATAAATTTAAGGAGGTTTACTGGAATTTTAAACAACTCAAGCCTAAACTTGTTTGGGATATGCATTTTCACAGACAGGCAAGTCTTTCAAAGTCAACAGATTTATTTGATGGCAAACTTAGGCATCCTTCCTGACTCCCTGAGGGCTGTCTGTCATGGGACCACACCTCTGTCTGTCCCAATTTAGCCACTGAAGATGCCAGCAGGGACAGAGTAAAGACAGCCGTGAGGATTTATCCCTAGACTCCCCCCAACTCCCTCTGCCCCGCCTGGAGGATCAGCACCTACAGATCTAGTTGGAGCTGACTCTTGCTCTTAGCAAACTACCAGAGTCCTTTCCAAGGAGGCCTGGCCCCACCACAGGCATTATTCTTTCAAAGGAAAAAAAAAAAGTAAATCAAGAATGAGAAATCTCAAACATCAAAGCCATTCACTGATCTCTAAACACCATCATGAGCACTGTGGGAGGTTTTTAGGGAGAGAATCTACTCCAGTTTCTCAAATTCAATTCCATTCAAAACTGTGCCAAAGAAATCATGATGGAAGACTCCAGGAAACAAAACGAAAAACAAGACCCAGTCATTGCTCTTAAATAGCTAATAGGCTTTTCAGAGAAAAAATGCACATGAGACCATGAGAACAGGAAATTCCTATCTGAAGAGAAGTTCAGGACTATGGTGGAAAAGGACAAAGATTACACTGGGAATCAAAAGTTTCTAGACTCCTTTGCAAGCCCATAGTTAACTACATGCTTTGCCGGTGATTTCAAACCATCTACCTGGTGACAACCTAAATGAATCTTTGACAAGCCAAGTGACATGAGAAAAACACACACACAGCTCATGGGAGCTGCAGGCTGAGGCCTTGGGCAACCTGAGCGCGTTTTTATTCAACCTCTCTGAGCACCAGTTTCCTCTTCTGAGGACAGTGATGCCACCTTGCAGGACTGCTGTGAGAAGCAGAGGAAACACGCATCCGGAGCTTGGCAAGTACTCTGTGCTCAGCCACCAGTAACCTATTAACAGCTAGACTAGGTTCCTCAGAAGCAAAGGGCAAGAGACGTGGAGTAACCAGTCAAAAGCGGCATGTGGCATTGTTGGACAAACTAGGATATGAGCCCAAGTCGTGTGATGAAAAGTCCACTCGCAAGAGTATCTCCGACCCTGCAGGTAGCCCATCCAGCACGCATACAAGAGCCTTGCTTTACACAGGACGGTACAAAGGTCACCACAAACAGCATCGCTTGGAAGGTGTTAGAAACACTCACTCACAGGCCCGCTACACCCTCCTGAGTCAGGATGAGCATGTCAACAAGCTTGTCAGATGATCCAGACACACTTTAAACAGAAGCACTTCTCTAGGACACCTTCGAAAGACTGTCAGTTCTCATCATTAACATGCACATTTATTCACTGTTACACTTTGCAAACACTTAAACTCGCTACGTGCAAGACACCGCAGGATAGGAGAGCAGCATTCTCCCTGCATGGCAGAAAATAGTCTGGTGTCTGCAGTTCAAAGCCCCCAAAACGTGATCCAAGGTGCGGGCTATGATGCACACGAGTTAGGGGAGAGGGGGCATTCATTCGCATCTCCATGACATGCTTATAACCAAAAATGTCATCTGTTAGTTAAAATACTCATGGTCACAGAAAGGCTAAGCTCCTGAGTCCGATCTGAGGACAAAAAGTCTTGGACTTCAGGAGCACCAGGATTCTTCTCAACTTTCTTAATTTTTGTTCCATAACATATCTAACTTTATTCACTCACTCAGTAAATATTTATGTGACCCATCTGCTGGATGGGGTGCTAGATTTGGTGACAAGGGGAGTGGAGGCCCTTAGAAGCCAGCGCTAAGACGATGCCAAGAACTGAAGCAGGTGACCGGTGTCGCAGGCGGTGCCTACAGCAGGCTGGCTAGGCAGCCTCTGAGAAGATCTCACCTGAGGCTCAAGGGGCAAAAGACAGAGCTGTGCAAACACAAAGGGAAACAATTTCAGTAAGAGGGAACAAACCTTTAAGGGATGAACAAACTTCAGTGTGTCCAGACTTGTAAGATGAAGGACGGTTCCAATGCATGTGGAGGGGAGAAGGGAGACATGAGGAGGTAATAAGGTCTGACAGAAGGAGGGGCCACACCAACATGAACAGCCAAGGGAAAGCCCTGAATTACGTCCTGCGTGTGACCAGAGTCCTAGAGAACGGAGGCAGTGATCTGCTCTTAAAGTAGTATCAAGTCACTTGGTATAGCTTGGGTTGTGTTCCCTCCCAAATTTCTAGGTCAACTTCCCAACCTCACTACCCTAGAATGGGACTATATTTAGAGACAGGTCTCTAGAGAGGTGACTGATGTTCAATGAGGTCATTGGGCTGGACCCTAATCCACTGGGACTAGTATCCTTATATGAAGAGCTGAGACACAGACACACACAGAGGGAAGACCGCGTGAGACACAGTTGGAAGGTGGCCATTGACAAGCCAAGAAGAGGGGCCTCAGGAAGAGCCAAGTCTGTCGATACCTCGATCTTGAACTTTCAGCCTCCAGACCTAGGAGAAAATTAATTTCTGTCGTTCAAGTGACCCAGTCTGCGGGACTTCTGCGATGGCAGCGCTAACAAACTAAAGTATACCCAAACAAAATTTTAGAACAGTGATCTGTATAATGACGCAAAGGAAACAGCAGGCCCCTGTGTGTTTCTAACTAGTGAGTGCTCTTATATTTGTTATCAGCCTTTATAACTCTCTGTGAATCTTAAATTGGCTTAAAAGTCCTTTAGACCACGAACCTAAACTCTGAGTTCTGCCTGATTCCTAGAGTCTTTATCCAACAGTTCCTAAACAAAACACAGAGAAAATTATGAATTTTCCCCTCATGTTTTCCTGAGTTTCTCTCAGCTAAAAAGGACTCAGGCATTTTCTCTGGTATTAGTCAAAATTCTCTCATCATTTTAGTTACTACTGACTGAACTGAAAGTGCCCTTTTTTCCCCACTCTTTAAACATCAGTAAAAATCAAGATGCCACCTAGAATGAAAGTAAATATGCAGCCTGTGCGTCTGTCTCCCTTAAAAACCTCAGCAAACACTGGCGCACCCCACGAGCACTGGCAGTGCAGAGGCAAAGGAATGCAGCCATCTTGTCTCTTTGGAAAAGGCCCACACAGAGACCCTTGTTTCCTTTCTGAATTTTGGCAGCAATACGGCAGCAGGAATTATGGGAAAAGTATAACCTTTGATGCAGAAGGTCAGGATCAAACCCTCACCCTGGGCCCTCGGAGGCAGCCACCAGGGTGGGACTGGACACTGTCCTCACAGTCATCCTGTTTCATCATCCTTCCCTCCAGGGTTCCACTGTGAGTCTGGAAGCTCCGTGTCCTGGTGACCACATTCTGTCATCTCAGGCCCCTCCTGAGGCTTCTTCTTTCCCTCACAGTGACCTGGCTGTCCCTCTAGTGTCTCGTGACTCGTGCAGCCCACTCAAGAGCAGACTGCTCACTCCCCCGACCCCACTGCCACCCTCTAAGAGGCCAGTGCCCACTCTGGGCCTCTCATGTGGCCCCACATCATGTATAACTGGTCTCCTTTGAGGCTCAGAACATTCTACCACCTTCACTGGGGACTTTGATCCTGGACCACAAACTCCACCAGACCCCCAGACCTGATGTCACCCTCAGATTAACAGGTCAACACCCAGCTTCTCAGTTCCTTGGCCTCAGCTCCCAGTGCCTTTGACTCCACCCAAAATGGCCTACCCAGTGCTCAGCTGCACCCTGGATTGTCACTTGCAAGTCCAAGCCCCTCCAGCCGCCATCGCCCTGCTTCAGCTATTTCTCCTCCTTTCCTGTGGCCATCTGTCCCCACAGCCTCTTCACATTCCCTCCTTATCCGCCTCCATCTTGGACTCCATGGGCCATCACTTCACCCACTCTCCTGGGATTGTCTTCAATTCACAATCTAGCTGCCCTTCTCCTCGGCCTGTCTGGAAAAAGCCCAGGCTGACAGGCTCATTGACAGCATTCTCCCTGAAGCTGGCTGCTGGGTTGGAGAAAAGGAAACAGTCCCAGAGG
Organism: Solenodon paradoxus; assembly: GCA_004363575.1. Classification (NCBI taxonomy): domain Eukaryota; kingdom Metazoa; phylum Chordata; class Mammalia; order Eulipotyphla; family Solenodontidae; genus Solenodon; species Solenodon paradoxus. Next base: position 17,106 of record RJWH01001300.1, on the reverse strand, counting down.
CTGGTGCCACTAGAAGTCATTGAGTCAAAACCCAAATGGGTGTCCCTCAAATAAACCTGGCAATTCTGTGTTCCCATTTGAGGTCTCCTCATTTCCAAAACAACCCTTGCAAACATTCTCCAGTCCTCTCAAACCTCCACCCTGTGGCCTTCCTCTCATTTATCCTCTCACTTCCATATTCTTTCAAAAATGTCAATGAAGAACTGATGTGAGCCCAGCCTGGTGCTAACACGAGGACCCCAATCAGCCAGTTTCTCTGCTTTTTCTTCAACCTCTCTACTGGCTCCCTCCCATTGCAATTCAAATGTACCCCATCCCACCCCCACCATCAGGAAGCAGAAGAAAAGGAAGGGAATAAGGGATGGAAGGAGAGGGGAGAGGGGAGGGGAGGGGAGGGGAAGGGAGGAGAAGAAAGGAAGAGATTAAGGGAGGGAGGGAGGGAGGGAGGGACTCACCCTGTTTCCATTTTCTTTCCCTTCATCCCTAACCTGTGTAGTGAGTCTTCCACTCACTGCCTGCTCTGCTTTTCCTCCTCACTCCCCACCCAGGGAACTGGTTCCATCCTTGTGTCTCTCCTTGGACCTGCATGCTTACTGAAGCCATCAGAAGCTCACAGTCCGGCTGCACCTGCTCCCTCAGCAGTATCTGCCCCCACCCACCCTTCTTTTCTGAATTATCTTCCTTCACTTCACTATCAGAATTGCTCTGTTACCCTGTGAAAGACTGAAAAAGAAATATCACAGCTGAGTTCAGACATGCTTAAGCAAAAGGGAATCGACTGCTTTCTGTAACTGGGAGGAGTCATCGGTTCATCCCAGGACCAGAGGTGGGGAAAGGCGCAGGGCTCAGATTCTTGGAGAAGAGGAACCAGAGCATCACAGGCAGAGTTTACATCTCCATTTCTTTCACCTCTGCTTGCTCTCTCATGGTTCCACTACACACAGCCTTTCTGCGGGGCTGGAAAATGACCACCCTCCCACCTAGTCCGAACCCTTAGCTGCCCTTGCCCCAGTGTATGCGTGTGCATGCGCATGTACCAAACAGGGGTGCGGGGGGTGCTCTGCTGGACCCTGCTCAGGCCATCTGCCCACCCCCACTGCAGATAAGAGTTCCAGGTCGGGCCACGCTGCCGTGTGTCACACTGAACGCCGCAGGGTGACCACTGCAGTCTGTTCACTGGGACTGCAGGAAATGGGAGGAGTGAGTCCTGAACGGAAGACCCGACCATCGAAACAACCCGGGGTTGCTCACCGCTGCTGGGCATTGCGCTCTCACCTCCTTTTCTGACCACAGGCTTCTGCCTGTCCCTAAATCAGAGCTCCCTTAGGCCTTTTGTTCTCCGCACTTGCTCTTCCTGTGAAGGCTCATCTATCTCCAGGGCTTTAATTATCATCCATATGCTGGTAACAGCCAAAAACCACCGTCCGCCGCTCTCCTTCCTTGGCCGCACAGCCAGCTGTCCTCCAGCCGTCTCCACCTGGACGCCAGCAAGAGATGCAGGCTCGACCGACTCACTGTGGGCTCTCCAAATCTGCTCTCTGATCATCCTGAATCGGTGAACATGGTTCCCCCTGGGCCAGGCCACTGACCTTCAATCACAACTCCTCCCTCACTGTCACCACAGAGTTGGTGCCACCAGCTACCATCTCTGCCAGCTACCCCTCCTCCATGCTCACAGTCATTGTCTGCTTTAACAGCCCTCTCTCTCTAGAACAACGGGACAGCCTCTCTGTCTCCCCACTGGAGGATGGCCCTCTCTGCCACTGGCAAGCAGACACACCATGTGTGGTCTTTGCTCTTGTTTGGTTTGGTTTGCTTTCATTACTGCAGATCTGTTCCAATCACTCCTGCTTAAATCAATTCAATGGCTCTATCCAGCTCTTCCTAGAGATCATCTCTGAGCTCCTTAAGAGGCCTGTGAGTAGCACTGGTCTGGGTCCGGCCCAATTCTGGGGTTGAAGGCGTCCCACGCCCCAGCCCATGAGTAGACAGCCACACTGGCATTCTTTTTCTTTTAATTGCAGTAACTTTGATTTTCCACATTAAAATAAACTCATAGGTATAGCTGCCCATGTATGCGGTTTCCCCATTCCTCAGATATATGTCAACATACCCTACCCTCTACCACATCGCCAAGTGTTCCTCACCATTGTACAGTGGGCTCCGCCACCACTTGCCTGCCCTACTCCTATCCCATTCCTTATTGGTAACCTCAGTTCTGTTGCCAGTACCCAAGGGTTGGTTTGATTCGTCTGTTCCTTTGTTTTGTCCATTCGCATTCCACCAATGACTGAGGTCATCTGCACACTGAATTCTTACAATGCCCAAATGACCCAGTTCTTTCTCACTTCTAAGCCTTGCTTATTCTTCTGCCCCTAAAAGTGCCTTCCATCTCCTTCTCTGTGCTAACTTTCCTGTGCCCTAAATCACAGCTTAGATATCATTTATTCCAGAAATCCTTTCCTGCCCCTGTGCTTCCCTGCCCAGCACTCCTCGCACTGGACTGAACTGCATATTTTCTGGGGCCTTGCCCAGCAGTTCTCCCAGGTCTGAGAGTGGGGCAGATGAAAACGTGTGCAGATGAAAACGTGTGCAGGGGGGTGCCTGGTGACTCAGACACTAAGTCGATGACTGGGGTGTAGACCACATAAAGCCCAGAGACTCAGGTCCTCAATCCAGGGATGGGGGGAACAACCAGAAATGAACAAATGAGTAAAAATGCTTCTTCCTCCTCTCCCTTCCTTCTTGCCTGCCTTTCTTCCTTGGAGGGAGGGAGATTAATTGAAAGCAAGGGCAGATTTACCATGAATCTAATGACACATCAACTTCATGGCCCCTTCCACTCCCTGTGATTAATTTTGATTCATAAGTTTACATATTTTCTCTTAAATAAGACCCCCCTCAAAAGTGCATAAGCTCCGGGGCTCACAAGGCCTGGGCAGACTGCTGATTACAAGAATAAGTGAGGGAGAAAGTCAGGCTCACAGAGAGCAAACAACGACCCCATTCCATATCCTAGTTCGTGACATGGCACAGTCCAGACCTGAGTGCGCCTGCATCTGGCCACACCGCTCATGCTCCATCCAGCGTGCACACTCGGAAAGCCAGTGTGTCACTGCTGACCTCGGGTTCCCGTTTGGGAAGGAGAATATCTACTTCAGAGTATTTCAAAAAGAATAATAGAGAGAACATCCCTCAAAGTACTCACCCAGCAGGTGACAAATGAATAATTCTAAATATCAGACTGTTGGGTGAATAAAACTTCAAAATACCAGGTAACACCAACTCTACCTGTCTCAGTTCCCACTGGAACAGAGGTCTGACGAGTCACCTTTGCTCAGCCCCTATTCTACATGCAGGACACAGGCACCGGGAAGCCAGTGACTAATGACTTCACAACACTGTCACCGAGGTTGGCAAAATAGACATTTAAACAAATGACTATACAATATGTAAAAAGAATTACATTTCTTGATCTTTTTTGCTGCTTCTCTTTAATATTTTGCTCTTGTTTTTCTCTAAGGACTTATACCCCGCCCTCCAGTCTAAGATTGCCTGTTAGCTAATAAACAGCTCTGCTCAGCCTCAGAGCAGTCTTGGCTCACGACCTGAACAATATTTAAGGAGACTCCGCTAAAGCTTGAATGGAACAAAAAATTGAACAAGGCGTTCACTGGTGTAGCCATAAAAATCCTCTAGGGAGGTAGTCGCTCTTGAAAAGAAGCCGAATTTAACTTAACCTACAGCACAAGTTAAGAAGTTAGGCATAAACAGCAAACACAAAAACTCAAAATAGAAGAAACATCTGCTCCCCTATGTTCATAGCAGCACAGTTCATAACAGAAGAGATGTAGAAACGACCCAAATTCCCAGAAACAGTCGACTGGATAGAGAAGCTGTGGAATTCAACAGAACTCAATGAAATTCTATACCACTGGAAAAAGATGACACTGTGTTCTTTGCAACAACTTGGATGGAACTGAAGGGGACTGTGTTAAGCAAAATAAGCCAGAAAGAAAAAAAGAAACACAGGATGGTCTCACTCATATGTGGAATATAAAGAAACAGAACAAATGAACATACACACCCTGACAAACTGATGAGACTCAAGACCGGCTACCGAAGGTGCCGTGGGAGGGGAGGATGGCAGGAGGGAGCTGGGTGGCGGTCAGGGGCTATAGAACTCCGGCAGCGGGTGTGGTGTGTCATACAGAGACTCAGATGCAAGTTCACTGTCCTAAAATGCATAGAGCCATGTAAACAAAAGAAACCAGAAAATGATGATTAAAAAAAAAGTTAGGAATAAATACTCAATAGCCGACACCCTCTCTGTCATTTGACACTCTGTCCCTGTGTAACATTTGGACAAGCAGGTTATTCAGAGCAACAGACACTGACTGGCCAGCTAGAAAACTGGGCCATCACGGCGACCGCCCCTCTCTTAACATTTTGGGGACCAGCCTGTAACTCCGTTATCGAAAGTGTGACACAAACCTGGCTGTGGCAGGCTCTGTCTTCTGGAAGGTGTGTGACCTTGGGCCAAGCCCCAGGAAACCTCAACTCAGTCAATAATAAGAGTAGACAACCTAATCATAGAAATAATAATAACATCAACCTCACAGAACTGTTGGAGAATTAAATGAAGTAAGATAGGCAATGCGTGCAGTAAATGAGCTGTAGTTTTAGAGTTTCTAAGTTTCTTTTCGTCTACTCACAGTAAAATGTATGTATATGTTTATATTGGTGCAGGTTCTGTGGTTCTAATCCAGGATGGAGTCTTGAAAACACCACCACCACGGAGACAGAAAACAATTCCAACGCCCCCGAAGATTTCCCTCAGGCTGCCGCTCAGTACCAGACCTCCTCCTCACCCTTGCACTCTGTCTTTAGAGGTCTCTCTTTCCAGTGTCATAAAGATGAAATCACACAGCACATAGACATCTGAGTCTGGTTTCTTTCATTCAGCATAGTGCATTTACGATGCATCCACATGGTTGTACTTATTAACAGTACATCCCTCTTTATTACCAAGTAGTACTCTATTGTGTGGATTTATCACAGTTTATTATTCCATTCATCCACTGAAGGACATTCAATTTGTTTCCAGTTACAGCCTGCTATGATTCATGCTGCTAAAAAAATTAAATTCATTACATTTTTGCGGGAACATAAATATTTTTTAAAAAGAGGAAGAAAGGAAGGATGGAAGGAAGGAAAAAAGGAAAGGGAAAAAGAAGCATTTTTATTTGCTTGCTTTGACCCCACCCCTAGACCCTGGGTCATCATGAAACCCAGGTCCTTGGGGGTGACATGGTCCACACCCAGTCATACCAGCCACCTGAGCCACAGGCATGTGTCATAACAATTTCTCTAGGATAAACAAGTGTCTGAAATGGAATTACTTAGTCACACAGAAAGTACAATGTTTAGCTTGACAAGAGACTGCCACGCTGTTTTCCACATTGACTTTACCCTTTTAAATCCCACCAGAAATGTGTGAGAAATCTACTTGCCCCACTTCCTCATCAGCACTTGGCATTGTCAGGACTTTCAAATTTAGCCAGAATGGGTGGATAATTCTAGTCATACTTCCAGATAGAAACATTTATATAAAAAACATGTAAATATTGTATCTGATCATCTATTTTATAATATAAGAGTGTTCAGGGTTGGTTGAGATCGCAGAAATAAGGTTTCTTTAATGACTAACCATCACCCCCCAAAAAAATCTCAAAAACTTCAATGTGGCAAAAAAGGCATCTTGCGATCTGGCTCTTCCCTCCTTCTTCAGCCTCGATGCCATCCCTTCTCACCCTCAGACTCTTCCGTCCAGCTGGCTCAACAACGCTGTTCGGTAAGACTGAGTTCTTACCACAAACCAGGGCTCTAGGCGGGTCTGCGGCATGTGTTATTCCGTGTCAGTCTCTCCCAACCCACTGAGGCCTCAGTTAGTAGAAGTTATACTTCTATGCTACAGGGAAGAAGGCTAATAGGGGGACTGAAATTTACCCCAAGTTACACACTGCTAAGTGGCAGGGCTGGGATTTGATCCCTGGTCTCATTAGGCCTCACCTGTGCCATGCTCCCTGACCTCTGAATCAGTGCTAGCCACGAGCCTGGAGTCCCTACAGCCGTCCTACCCTCATCCATCTTCAAGCCAGAACTCTGTTTTTACCTTCTCCATAATGCTCTCCTGGGCTTACTCAAGGCACTCTTGTCTTCATGTCTGCTCTCATTCTCTGTCACCCCTGGTTCGTTTCACCCTCACCACACATGTCCTGATGATGTGTGTTTTTGCCTATCCCACCAATGACTGCAAACTTCTGCAGGCCAGGAATCAGGTCTTCTCACTCACCTGTTCTCTGAGTCTAGGAGGAACTCAACACCTGTTGAAGGTGTCGATGGCCACTCAAGGCTTCTTAGTAGAGACCAGGCAGGTCCTACAAGAACAACAGCCCTACAGGAATTTTAAACATAAGCTGACAGCCCCTTAAAGTACATCCAAAGAAGAGCATCATCCACTGAGTCCACACTCAAACAAAGGATGTTGTATAAATTACACATAACTCTGGAGGAACACTCAGCTGTCCATCCCTTTCAGCATCAAACAGAGGCTGGGACATAACACAAGATGACAACAGGGACACTTCCCAAGTGTGAGTTTTAGCCCAAAGGAGGAAAAAGAGTGGAAGAAAGAGGCCCTTGGGCACATTCATGGTACAGCTGTTTTCCTTCCTAATTACATAAGCATCAAGGTCTTTTTTTCTCCATTTGTATGTAACAGGGCTATTAATTTGTTTCTATTTCTCTCAATGAAGAAAGATCATTTTTAAGAGTGAAAATATTAAAATCAATTCATTAACCCAGAAATCACTTTGAGGGATGTGAACTAATTCTTTGTCTCTGGAAAATATGACTAGAACCCATTCTAGATAAGATGGTGATTCAGCCATGGAGCCCAGCTCAGAAGCCATTTTCTGAAACAGCTGCATTCTATGAATATATGTTAAATTAACAGATCGATTTGTACACGGAGGCATTTAACAGGATCGAATAGCAACAATCAGGTATCTCATGGGCCACAGAATCTCCTCCAGTTTTCTTCCAAGAATTTGGAAAATACAGAGACATAGGCTTACACTAATGATCCCAAATCCTCTTCTCTATCTTTCCTATCTCCTGAAGGTGATTTTAAATTTTATAAGCTTAAACACAGAAGCCTCTCATCATTGAGCACAAAGCAAAAGAAAGAAAATGAGAGGTATTCATTACAGGGAAATATATTAATATTTCAACTCTGGAGAACTAATTTACTGTTCTCAAACCAGATTTAGAGGCATTTTCCTCTGGCCACCATTCCCGTAAGCCAATCCTCCTATTACATACATCAAGTTTCCAAAAATTACCTGCTTCGGTTCTAATTAGATTTATCCTTTGACAAACTCTAGACCTCACTATCAAATTCATGGTTACCGCCTCACCTTCTCCCTCATCTTTTACCAAAGGCCAAACATGGAGAATTAAAAATTCTGCCCCCATAGTTGGATGCAAAGAATCCATTCTTAAGAAAAACAAAATAGATCAGAGACCAACCAGAGTCTTAACGTCAAATTTCTCTATTCAGTGCTTTAGAGATCCCATCACCGCAGGCTTTGTTGAAGGAAGAAGGACCTCATAATTAAGTCAGTGAGAACACAGAAAAGAATTTGCTTTGGGAGTTTCCATTTCTATGTTCATATGTCATCTAAGGCCAAACAGGCATGCTCCATGATTGGTAGATACACTTCGGGTAAAGAAATATCATGTCTTCTTGTATGTGCACACAGGTGTCCTAATGCATTTCACATTGACAGTTGTGGGTGGTTTACATATCTAACAGAGCCTGCAAGACAAGATGACCTTTCTAATTGTCATTATGAGAAGCACAATTGCTAGTGACTTTGAAACATATGGTAAACTTCATTATGCTAAAATAGAATAGCTTCTACTTTAGGGCTCATGATGAATATTAATGTCAGGGTTCCAGAGGAAAAAAATGTGCTCTAAATTTTATATTGTATAAAGCCCTTTCAATACCAAAGAGAGCATTTATTTATAGTCTTCAGACTTCTTCGAAGATGCTATTAAATATGCCATTAAACATGGTAAAATGGAATGAATAATCGTGCAACATTAAGGGAGGGATAATGATCACCTTCACCATACCAGGCTAAGCTCCAGGTAGAATGAGAACAAAAGGACTCCGACTATACATAAGGGTACAGATAGGACATGTGCACACTGGAGAATAGTGGGTTCTGCTGGAAGAGGGGAGCCACTCCTGCAGAGATTGAGCGGGGCTTCATCTGCTTCATCTGAAGCACACCAGAGATCGGAGATCGTGGGAAGTTTAGAGGATCCAAAGGAGCGGTGGTCAGGGTGAAGCACAGAAGGAATGCAGGGAGTAAGTGCATGGGTGAATAGGACATGGGATGTTCCCAGTGACCAGTAAACAATGTGGAAGCCAATGGGAGCAGCCAAAAGTCGTGGGAAGACATGGTGGGAGAACGCGATTCCCAAGAGCTGTAACAGGCAAGAAGGTGCCTTCATGAAGCCCAAATAGTCATTTATTATGATCAAAACTCCCCACTGCCAAGGTTTCTTTGACTTAATATCCAACTCTGCCTATTGTCTGTGGAGAGAAGGGGAGGGAGCTGCAGCAAACCCAGCGTTTCTCCATGAAAAGCGGGTGACAGTTTAAAAGGTTATCCCATGTGGCATTCTTTCAGGACAGGAATGCCCTTTCCTAGCATCCTCTAACTCGCTCCTCCAAACTGCAGCTTCAGCGGCCACATGCACCGTAAATAGACACTCTAGTCCATGAAAGAGCAGCTTCTCTGGAAGGAAAAATTCCTACGGGCAAGAGCTGTTTTTCTATGGGTCTATTTAAGAAAATGGAGACTAAAAAGAAAAAGAAAAAAAGTCAAATACCGTGAAGCAGTAAACACGAGATGCATCACACAGAAAAACAGTAAAGTAATGGGCATGACACTGCACACCTCTCTCAGCTTCTGCACTTTAACGGCCATGAAAATGTAAAATAATACCCTCACGGGCTTGTTATACAAAGTGATTTTGGTTTATTAAGGTCCCAACTGCAACTGTTCCCTGTGTGTTGCATGTGGATTTTAAAGACCAGGCCCAGTGAATATGGAAACACGGAGAGGAGGCAAGAATGCCTGCGCTCGGGAAGAGCGGTCTGTGTGTTTGCTGCATCCTTTGTACCCCGATGGCTACGACGTTTCAGAATTCATTCTAAACTGTATCTCACCATGCCATCACTGTTTCTAGAACTGTGTTTTATCGGTCCATTATTAATAATGATAAGGGATTAATTTCACACACATACACAAAGAAGAAAGAGTTATAACCATGTCAGACAAAGATGAGGAGCACATCTGCTTCTTCCCCCACCCTCACCTCCCACACACGAACAAAGGACACGGACAACACACAATAAAATAAAATTATAAAGGCACAAGAAAGAAAGTGCAATCCGACTAGCGAACAAAAATAAGTCATGAATAAAATACCGGTATATTTTTGTGAGCATAATAATAGCTTGCAAAAAAAAAAACTCCTGGTATTGGGAAGGATGGAGGACAGTCAAGTAAACTGGCACAAACCTTTTGAAAGTCGATGTGTTGCATGTGCCAAATCATAAAAATGATTATGCTCATTAGCCCAGTAATCTCAACTGGCAATTTATCTCCAGAAAAAGATTCATAAAATGATCGCTAAACATATCAAAATAAGAGGATAATTAAGTAAGTCATGGTCTCTTGATTCTTAGAATGTGACAAAGATCAGAATTGATAAACTGAAACTGTCTTGCACCAGAGAAAGGTAAACGTATGATGAGGAGTATGTGACAGGTCTGAGTCACTTCCCAGGTCTTCACTTCCCACCTGCAGCTCTAATTCACTGAGCCTCAGCATCAGCATCTGTAGAATGGGAATGATGAATTTATCTCAACACACAGCTGTAAGGACTAAGTGATGAGATGCTTTCATTATTGAAAGGCTGAGGGGAGAGAGAGGGCGTCCACATTCTGAACACAAGTGTGTAAATGTCCTTCATGTGCTCCACTTTCTGAGGGAAATACTCAAAATGAAAATAGGAGCTTTAGTACAGAAGTTATATGAGGGACATTTTTTGTTCCTTTCTAAGCTGCATTTTATTCTTATGGCACATGATACAATATTCTTTGTGGAATACATTAAAATTGAGTAAAAAAACACTAAAGTAACTCCAGACATTTCGTAAGTTCCAACTTAAGAGGATTCTTGTAAAATACAAAGGAGAAATTACTTCATCTCCAAAGGTTAGTGCATTCTCAGAATTCCAGACCACAGGGAATTTTCAATGTTTAGTGACTTTCTCAGAGCAGATATGGTTTGGTATCCAGGCCCCACTGTTCCTCAATCAATTTTGGAGGGGTGGCGGGCAGGAGGCACGGGGGGATTGGATGAAGGGCAAACAGGCATTTGTCAAATTCTGATTTATTTGTTTTGTCACTTGGTGCATTGAATTCAAATGGTAAGTCAGATAGTAAAAGAAACTCAAGACTCCAGTTACCTTGTCCAAGCAGGACAAGGTTTCGGTGTACACTGAAATCATACTCTACTGTCACTGGATTCTATCTTGGGTGAGCATGATAAAATATTTGGAGACACATGAAGTATAACACAGCCATAGTAACATATTAGAAAAAAAGAGATGTTCAAAACAGGCTAAAATGACCAAAAGTGTCACATCCTATTGGTAGATGAAAAGAACAAAAAAAAATTGACTATAATTAAATCTACCAGCAAAGTAGGCAATCAATGGTAATGAGTTATGAAGACTTTGGAAATTATAATGTCAAAGGAAAAATAAAAGTACTTTTTACAATTATATGAGCATGTGATATATGAGCATATCTGGTTTATAAATTTTTGATGATGTCAAGTCAGTACATCTTTAAGTAACTCTTGATGGTTTCTGCCATGCTATAAATATTAAATTGCAATGTGCTCACTGGGGATTGCTACCCTACAGTAATCTAACCCTCCACAATTATATAAAAATCTGTAGGGAAAATGCATGAGGCAAGATGGCCATCCCAAATAAAAAAGCAGTTGAGGGCAGGAAAACATAGCCTCTCTCTTTTTCAAAAGCTAAGAAAACATGAAAATCAAATTACCAGCAAATGGTGATTTCCCAAATAATTATTATCTCTCTTGAATTGCTAAACATAGGCAACTTCAAAGAAGAGGACATCATGGCAAAGTGGCAGGAGGCTGAACTCACGGCAATGACCCAAAGGAAAACAAGGTTATTTCTTTTAAAAAAAAAATTAGTTATTGAGAAACCCGTAAAGTATACAAGATGTCATAGCTAGTACCAATAAAACTGAATTCTGAAACACCTCACAAACTTGGGTTCAGTAAAAAAAAATTTTTTTAAATCAGTCTTCCTTCCTCAAAGCCCTGACCTATAGAATATTTTTAATGTTCTATTTAAACTTCAAAAATTTCATACTCAAAAGAAACTTAGAAAAATGACCATCATGTGTTACAAGCTGAATTCCTTTTAACCATTCGGGTGATATATTAATAAATTCCTTTAGGCAAAAAAAGCTTGTAGTAGTTCTCTACCTGAAACTATGACTAGCGTACATTTACACATAGGAATACAAAGGAAAACACTGACATTTAAGCATTTAGAGCAGAAAGCAGCTAAAAACTAGCAACAGTTCTTAGGAAACATCAAAAAGTGGTTTGAGGTTAACAAACATATATTCAATTAAATTACTATGGTCAAACTTTTTTCTCAATTTTAGTATGCTAAGTCCCTCTTAGTCACCCTTCAGAAATAAAGAATTTGAATTTGAATACAAAATATGCAATTATATGGGTGATTACTTAAAGACCCTCCTATCAAGTTGCATGATCTCTCTGATACAGTAAATTGCAGATAGCAGATCATCATTTCAGGCATAAAATATAGAGCGTGTACTTAGAAATTTCAAAACTAAAAGAAAAAGCTCTCTTCTTTCAGAGTACTAACCACATCAAGAAATTATTTTTAGCGGCATTTTGTTTCATGATCATGAGTCTCTGGATGACATATGTAGGTTTGGGAAGTGAGGTTAAGGGATGCGCAGAGAAGATCAAGTTCATAAAGAAAACAAAACAATGTAAAGGCAAAATTGCAGGAAAAAAAGATTCAAATCCTGGCTCCAACTTTTGGATCCACTGACTTTGGACAAGGCCTTTAATCTGCATGCCTCAGTCTCTTCACCTGCGAAGTGGAGACTGCTCTGAAACTGGCCACACAAGCTATCCAGAGGGTCAGATGAGTAAACATATGTCGAAGCTCATCAGAGTGTCTGGCCCAGAATAAGGGATCAAGAACAAAAGGAAAGCAATCAATATTTATTACTGAAGAGAAAGTGACAACATATCTTGCTTTCAAACAACATCTTGAATCCACAATAGCTATGGCTAATCTGTGTACACAGTGAGGAATCAAATATATACATGCTGACTATATACAAAAAAGAGCAAAGGAAGAAGAAATTTTAAAAGAACTAATTTTTCCATCTAAGAAATCTATATAAAAGATAGTATGGATAAGAATATCTACTAATTCTTATTGAGTTACAATGAGGCTGATGATATATTTCAAGTCACAGATACCTTGAACAGACTAATCACAAGCATAGAACTTGAGGCATAATCAAAATTCTCCAAAAAAAACATGAGCTCAGGTCAAGCAGATTTCACCAGTGAATTCCATGAAACATTAAAAGAAGAAATAATCCCCATTCTCCTTAAACTCTTACACAAAATTGAAGAGGAGGGAAAACTCTGAGATACATTTTATGAGGCCAATATCACCCTGATCCCCAAATCAGAGAAAGAGAGCACCAAAACAAAAAAACTAAATACCAATACCACTGATGAATATACATGTAAAAATCCTCACCGAAATCTCGGCAAACTGAATTCAACAGCACATTAAAAAAAATAATACACCATGATCAGGTGGGATTCATTACAGGGATGCAAGGATGGTTCAATACATGCAAATCAATCGGCATAATACACCACATCAACAACGAGAAAAAGAAAAATCATATGATCATTATCAACAGAAGCAGAGAAAGCATTTAACAAGATTCAATACCCAGTCACGTTAAAAGCACTCGCCAAAATAGAAATAAAAGGAACATAACTCAACATAATAAAAGCAATATACAACAAACCCAAAACCAACATAATACTCAATGATGAAAAACTGAACGCCTCTTCCTTAACATTGGGAACAAAATAAAGTTGCCCTCTCTCGCCTCTACTATTCAATAAAGTCTTGGAAGTCCTGGCCAGAACTATAAGAAAAGAAAAACATATTAAAGTCATCCAAGTTGGAAAAGAAGAAATAACTCTCATTATTTGCAGATGATGATATTGTACCTGGAAAATACTAAAGATTTCATCAAAAAAAGGCTAAGTAAACAAGTACAGTAAAGTGGCAGGATACAAAATCAACACTTAAAAATCAGTAGCATTCCTACATGCAAACAATGAAGTAGAGTAAAAATAAATTAAGTAAGAAATCCCAATCTCAACAGCACCAAAAATGATCAAACAGTTGAAAATAAACTTACCAAAGGAGATGAAAGACTTCTACAATGAAAATTGTAAGACTTTAATGAAAGAAACAGAAGACACAAAGAGATGGAAGAATACTCCACGGTCATGGATTGGAAGAATTAACATGACTAAAATGGCAATACTACCAAAAGCAATATACAGATTTAATGCAATTTCTATCAAAACTCCAGAGGCATTTTTTAAAGAAATTGAGCAAACAATGCTAAAGTTTATTTGGAATCACAAACTATCTTATTTGGAATCACAAACAATAGCCAAAGCAATCTTGAGAATAAAAATGAGCAGTGGAGGAATCATGCTTCCCAACCTCAAACTATACTACAAAGTGATCATCATCAAAAACAGTATGGTACTGGAACAAAAATAGACACAGAGATCAGTGGAATAGAATGAGAGCCCAGAAATAAAGCCAAGCCTATATGGATAGTTAATTTTGGACAAAGCATACAAGGGAAGAAGGAAATTCTGTTTAATAAATGGTGTTAGGAAAACTGGAAAGACACCTGCAAAAAAAAAAATGAAACTAGATTACCCATTAGCACCATCCACAAAAGTCAACTCAAAATGGATCAAAGACTTGGACATAAGACCCCAAAAGCATTATTTACTTGGAAGAAAATGTGAGGAAAATGTTCCATGACCTCCACCTCAAAGAGATCTTTGGGAAAAGAACAACTACAGCAAAAGAAGCCAAAGTAAACTAAATAATTGGGAGTATATCAAACCAAAAAGCTTCTCACAGTGAAAGAAATCACCACTAAAATAAAAGACAACCCAGAGAAAATATTCACACAGCATATATCAGATAAAAGCTTAATCTCCAAAATATACAAGGAGTTCCTAATCTCAACAAGAAAAAATTAAATGACCCACTCAACAAATGGGCAGAACAACTGAATAGAACCTATCCAAAGAGGACACACAGAGGGTCATGACACATGAAAAAATGTTCTCCATCACTCATCATCAGAGAAATGCAAATAAAACCACAATGAGATACCACCTCACACCATGGAGAATGGCCTGTATCCAAAACTCCAGAAATAACACATGTTGAAGGGGGTGCTGAGAGAAAGAACCCCCTTTACTGTTGGTGGGAAGGTAAAATAGTGCAATTATTCTGGAAAATAGTATGGAGATTCCTCAAAAATAAATAAATAAATAAAAACGGAACTACCATTTAATCTAGCAATCCCACTCCTAGGCATAAACCCAGAGAGCACAAAATTTTTAATCAGGAAAATTATCTTCACCCCTATGTTCATAGCAACACAGTTTATAATAGCTAAGACATAGAAACAGTCTAAACACCTATTAACATAATGAATAAAGAAGCTGTGGTGTATATATTGGCATTTCTATACAGCCACAAAAAAAAAAAAAAAACCAGAGAAAAAGGAAAAAAAAAGTGTGCCCTTTGAAACAATATGGATGGGACAAGAAGGGATCATGTCAAGTGATATAAGCCATAAAGAAGAGAAATATAGGATGGTTTCACTCATACGTGGAATATAGGGAAATGAAACAGACAGTAAAACCCATAGACAGAAGGTGATGGCTGCCGGGGGCGTGGAGGGGAGTGGAAGAAAAGGGAAGAGGGTGGCAAGAGACACTGGGACTCTGCTGGTGGGTGCAGTGTGTCATACCCATAGACTGAGAAACAAGTTCAATGTCTTAAAATGAGTACAGCTTTTTAAACAAAAGAAATAATAATAATTTTTATTTAAAAAAGAATAATTTTTAAATAATTTTCACTATATTGAATGAATTTTTATTAAATCTTAATATTTTCCTTGAGTGGCATTAGTAATTGGGTACAATACTTAATTTATAAATCTCATTAAAGATTGCTAGTACCTAGGTCTTGTTTTTTCCCTGTAAATAAAATGCACTTGACATAAAAAAAAAAAAAAAAAAAAAAAAAAAGTTGCTGTTGAGGTGGACAGATGATGATTTAACTGTATTTTTTGCTCTGGCTTCTAGGAAGCCAGTTTCTCATTCTAATCTCAACCAGAATAACTAAAATTGTCTTAGATTTATTTTTCCTGTATCAACTTTGACATGGTTTTTGTTAATTTTATTGCTTATATCTTTATTACATATATTTTCCAGTTCTCCATTTCTTAACCTTCTCCCAAGATGCATAGATTTTTTTCTGCTCTATTTTTTTAAGTTTCTTCCAAGTAAATCTGATAAATGTGGAAAGCTAATTACTGCTTATATATACAGAATATTCAAAGCATAGTATCTCTCACCTAATAAGTCTTTTCATAGTACATATGGAGTAACTTCCAAAAGAAGTTTCACCTGTGAATTTCAACATTAAAAAAATGAGTATCCTACTAAAGGATGCCATACTTCTTTTTATTAGCTATTTAAAGTTCAAAATTATAAAGTAATCAGAGAGAGAGAGAGACAGAGAGAGAGAAAGGAAAGAAAGAAAGAGAACGAGCAAGATTGCATCATGGTAAACATAAGGCCTTTCTAACCTAAACCAAAAAGGAGGTACTAGTCCCAAACCATACTGAAATATTATTTCTCCAACTTTATTACCCTTACACTGAACCTTATCTGCCTTCCACCTTCTCCTTCTTCATTGGCAAGCAAAAGAGTTTAAGCTGGACACAACCAGTCATCACTCCCAGAAAAAAATGAAGTCCTGTTATTTGATATTCACACTGAGAATCCCTTTACATATTTTACAAATCCTTTACATGGATTCCTGACAGCTTCCTGGGCCTCGGACCCAGCCGGATCCTTGAGCTACATCTGCAGTATATTTTCTACTGGGGCAGCTGGCATACAGTGGGAAAATTCATTAACATGCTAATGATGTCCTATTTTAAATTCCAGCCCTGATTATTCCGTGATTAAATCTCTCCCCTGGACGTCTGCTTCTTTTATATCTGAGTTACAGTGCAAAATCAACAATATTAATAAAGTACAATACAGATTACCAACTTATACACAAGGGAATAGAAAAAATAAAGGTATGTAAATCTCAAAGTTGTGTTGTTTCTGAAAAGCAAATGTTGAAAATGGTCCAAAAGTTACTTTTTTTAATCTCACCCTCCCTTGAAAATATATTGAAATCCATTATAATTAAAAGTGTAGTTAATTTCCGTATGTATTTAGGGGTTGATAGATGCAGCTTTGCATTCTATTTCAAGGTACTGAAAACTGCTCGGAATTCAAGCGTGTTCTCAAGTCTTGAGAAGAGCTGATAGGAGTTAAAGCACACTCCTCTCTCCCCTGTTCATAGATATTGTGTGTCGCTATAACAAAAGTCAATGAATTCAGTGATAATTTCTGCCTTCCTTTGCCCTTGAGTATTCTGGCACATTTCAGTCCCTTTTCATCATATTGTTCTGTCTGCTGACAACCCAATCTGAATATCTGACTCAGA